>JAOWBL010000018.1:11473125-11486642 GCA_028564865.1 Zenarchopterus dispar
TGTGTGTGTGTGTTGGTCTGTGTCTCTGTGTGTGTAAGTATGTTTCTGTGTATGTGCATGGTTTGTGAGCAGAGCAGTTGATCCGAGGTAGGAAAGCCCCTTGTCCCCTGTTTATTCTGCTCTTGTGAGCAGAGGTGCTGTCTGAAACATGAGGTGCTTTGACATGCACATAGTTTGTGTAAGGAGTCTTTAATTCTCTACAAATACACACACACACACACATGCATATGAACACAAAATCTCCTCTCGTGGCCTGTGTGGATCCTGGGGTGTGTTGGTCACACGAGCAGCTGTGTAAGTGCTGAGTGTGAGCCAGTAGGCAAAGGAAGAAGGTGGTGATGGTGGTGGAGGTGGTAGGGGGTTGGAGAGGACATAGAAAAGATGGAGACAAGCAGGGCTGCTGTGCTTGGTTCTAAGATATTTTTACATTCAGATATTTAGTTTTAACCCCCTCACAGGAGCCGTTTCTGCCACTTTAAATGGACTTTAAAGGATGTAAATTATTGATCTTTTTTTTTGGTAATCATTTGACACAACTTTTTGATGTCTTTATGAAATATTTGTGACAAAATACCACAGAAAAGGATACAAAAAGGTACAACAGCACCCTTTTGAACTTGTTTTTATGGCCCTGTTAAGAGCAGCTGCTTTTAAGGGGTTGAATAAGGCATTTGATTTGACTTCACCATCTCCTCTTGGCAATTAATGCATCTTTTGAAACCAATGTTAAATATTTGTGCTACTGACTTGTTAAGGACATATAATACTACATATGAAATTAGGTAGAGGAAAAGTTGTGGTGGCAAGGGGATGGAATGGGGTGATGTGCCCACATATTCAAAAAGCACAAGAGTGATTTTGTCTTCCTGATTTCTAATACAGCCGGCAAAAAAAGAAAAAAAAAGTGGTATATTACCAACATCAGCTGGAATGTTTCTTTTAAATGCGGGAACACATGCATGATTGATTCATTTCCCTTTACCCTCAGTGTTCCGATTCCTAGGACAATTATCAGTCCCAGGAATGACCCTTGAGGCTAATACAATGGAAAAAGATGGTGGGCTGTGGTGGATCACAAATTCTGACTTCAGATTACAAAGGAGTCAGCGCTACAGGAGAATTGAGTTTGTGAGCTGCGAGCTGTTGTGAAGACAAACAAATGACTGCATTATGTCTTGCATATGCTAGTTGGTGCTCATATCAATTTCAGAGTCCACATGGGACAATTTACTCAGGAAATATGTGCTTTTAAGTTAAATTTTGGGGCTTTGCTCACTGTTGCAACTCCAAACACAGCAAAGACAATTAACGTATCCACCTGGGTGTTATGTTTACGCTACATTTCTGCCAATCAGAGCTGGAGATGATAAATATTGCATTTCACCTCACAGTTGCTTGAAGCAGGACCAAACCTTAATTGTTCCCTTCCTAGTGAAGACAAAAGCCAGAAGCTGGTGGATGTTGGTGGACTTTATTTGTTCGGTTTAAATGTTGTTTAGGATATTAAGCATCTTGCCTCTCAAACATCTGCTAATTGGCACTTTTATTTTGACCACCAATTTTTTTGCCACATCTTTCTGTGGTTACTGTCACTCTTTGAAACTATGTGGATGTAACATATTGTGCTGCAATTTAATTCTGTATTTTTGATGTTGCGGAATGCATCACAACTTTGAATCAACATTTTCCTTCTTTCTTCAGACCCAGCCAGCAGATGCTGACAGCAAAGGAACAGAGAGAGCAACTCTCTCCTCTCCCAGCCTCATCTCCTTTTCTTTGTGCTCCTGCTCTCCGCTGTGACAGCCACTTTTTCACAATCCCCTCTCTCCAGCCACACTGGGCCATGGGCCAGAGTCTTAAGAGAAAAAGTCTCTCTTTTCTGCTTTCTTTCTTGCAGACAACACATTTCCATCACAGTGAAAATGCGGTCTTTGGTGTTTAAGGGCCTTCTCTTTTCTTAGGACACTCTTTGTTGCCAAGTTCCCACCATAATGCTTTATTCAATGCAGCAAAGATGGCTGTGGAAGCAGAGCAGAGAGGTCAAAACTTCTTCATCCTTTTTGGTGATTCAGAAGTATTTGCAGAATTACAACCATTTTGAAGTGAAATCTCAACTTTCAACTCAATCAAATCAACAGGATTTTCTTTTTCAATTTTATTTTTCTCTTGTACTCATACCTGATGTGACATAACATTCACATCAAACTGATCTCAAGAGTGTTCTCTCTTACAATACTTAAAACTCATGTGACTATTTAATTTTTCATTTTATGACAGTCTATTTCTCACATTTTCAAATACACTTAATCTAATCTGTCAGTCAGAAAAACATCAACTTAAAAAGTACTAACAATATTTTGCCCAATGTTTGATCAGATAAAAAACAACGAAAGATGGTTTTGTTTTTACTGTATTAACTGGCTGATGGAGGAGTGTTGACAGACTGAAAAATCTAATTTCTTCTTTGACTTTTTTTCTGTCCTCAGAGTCAACTTCATTCAGATTTCCAGTCACCATAGAGTTCAGCATCACTCTTCTGATCAATTTGCGCCAGAGATGATGTAAAACAATATGATGTCACCCAGAAATTACCCACGTACTGTGACAGCTCCATGTGACAGCTGGACTTGGTAACAAAACAAGAGACTTCACTCATTTGCGCTGCTAGATGTCGCTAGTATTGCAAAACCTTGCACTTTGTGTATCCCTGTTGTTGTTAAAAGGAGATAATGAATCTCTTCACCGAGCCTCAGCAGATGAATCTAATGGTCCGTGACAGTGTGCTGTGTTTGATCCAGAATTGTGCGTCATAATGTAGTGTATGTAGTCATCTGGCCTTTGGCTGTGTCAGCTACATCCAGGAGTTTTCAGTTGTTTGTCTGTGTGTCTGTGTTTCTGCAGTATGAGTCATATCTTTGATTGTTCAAATTGTCTGAGTGTGCATCTATTTAAGTAAGCGGAGGGAAATGTGTGTGTATGTGTGTGGCACCAAGCTCATACCCTGATATATTGAGCAGGTGGTCATATAACTCTCCTGTGGGTTCAGCTTCATGCAAGGTCCACTCACCAGAGGCCACTCACCCACTCACACTTCCACGTTCTTCTGTATCGCAATTTATCCAGAAACAGAAAGAGCACTGAAACAAAACACAGCCTGTATGTGTTTAAGGTCCACCTTATTTATGCATGCCTGTTTGCGAGCTCTCATGAGTGTGCGTCATTGAGCACATGTGTGTTTATCACGATGCCTCACCTCAGCTCTCCCACAGCTTCCCAGCAGCTTCCCGAGGATGAAAGCGAGCGAAACCCCAGACTAGTGGGGCTCCACAGCCAATTAGGATTGTTTATTTAGCCAGCCACGGCCGCCTAACAGAACAGGAGCACACAGCCAGCCACACACAGCCCTGCAGGGGAAACCTCTCCTCTCTTGCTTTCCCTCTTTTTCCATGTCTTTAAACCTCTCTGGCTGCATCTCTGCTTCTCCACTGTCTCCACTCTATGATCCTCTTTCTGTAACGTGCTTGATCCTCCAATCAGATGCAACCTTTCTGTTATGTTCCAGGAGTCATGAGGTGATGATAGTGATCAGAGTTATTTGTTTTTGTTTGGGGATGTAATTGTTGCTACTTCCATTACTGCGCCTAATCCACCCCTACACACCACATAGCATAAATGCTCAACAAGCCTGGATCACTGGTAATTTTTTTCCCCCTCCATGTCTCTGATATTCATCCCTTGGTAAAATAATAGCCTAGTTGTGGCATGGCCTGTCATAAATTGTTGCATATTCCAGCAGTGCAGCAACTGCATTTAGCCGTTCTTCAACTTTTGGACACAGAACATGACAGTACTGTGGTTTCTCTGTTTGAGTTTTACTGATTTCTGACCAGCATAATTCTTCCAAGCTTTTGTCTGATGTTTCCAGGATGTAAAACCAAAATGGTGAGTTATCGCTATGCAGGATTTCTGGTGCATATTGCCGCTAACAAAAATAATACTGTATTTCATGTTAAAAAAGAAAGAAAAGTGAAAGAGCAAAAAAGAGAGTTGGCTTAAAGCTTTTTCATCCTATGGTCTTCACCACTTACATCTTACTTTAAGTTTTTAAATATCCACAAAACCATCTGTTTGATATGGAGGATTTTTCTACTTTAGAAGAACCCAAAAGGAAGCGAGGGTAGGGGAGAGGTATCAACCAGCATTCTCTTCCTCATCCATCACTTTGATCAAGGCTCTGCATCTTCTCGCCTTTCCTTTTTCTCCACCTCTAACCCCTTGTTTGCCTTTTTTTCCCTCCATCTCTCAACTTTTCAACTATTCAATTTTTTTCCCCTTTTCCGCTCATCAGCACAAATGTTCCATGATGGATTGGCTCACTGACTGATGCCTGAGGGCAGCTTTGGTGTTGTGTGCACTATAGTCCATATTGGTGGGGCAGGGTGGTGAGGCAATGTGCACCAGGCATGGAGATGGGGTGAACTGGAAACATGATATCCCACCACTATACATTTATCATGCCTTGGCTAGCTTTATGTGGGAAAGACGAGTTTTTATTGAAGCACCCACTGCAGTCACACCTTGTACATTTAAAAAAAAAAAAAATACTGTAGCCTTCACTCATACAAAGTTGCGGGAGGTGTCTTTTGTCTTTTTTTCCCCCCCAAATATACAAATGCCCACACAGTAAAACAAGCACATCTATGCATGAGTTGAGCTTTTGAAAAATGTTAAACGATTTTTTTGGGCACCTCAGCACATGCCTGTCAAGGCCACAACTTCTGGTTAGTACCAGTACCAGTTTACTCTAGCACACCCTCAGTGACTCAATCTGTGTGTCAGAGAAGGGAAAATGGGCTTTATGCTTCGACATGGCATTTAGCCAGCTTGAGAGAGTTTCCCATCACGTCACAAAGCAGATGCAATTATCCAGATAGGAAGGTCAGGTTTTGTAGTTAGTATGTTTATTAGCATATTTTGATGATTAATTTCAAAATCAAAATCTTAAACTAACTGAGAAAAAGAGGAAATTATTTATGTGAGACAAATGGTGAAGCCCATAAGAAGAGCTTCACATTCTGAAATTGAGGGGAAAATAATGTTGATCTTGATGTAGACTGTTCTTAAACCTATCATCTATGAACACCGACTTAAATAACGTCTAATTACATCAAGATATAATGTAAAGGGATCCCAATTTTATGTTGATTTGCTATGTTAAAACCATTTTTTGCATTTGTATTGCTAATTTCATTTCACACAACAACATGGGGCAGTTCAGTTTCAGATTTTCTTTTCATTAGCTATAACCACATCAGTGCTCGGGTTAAATATATGATTAGAAAAAGAATTAAAAACTACTTTTTTTTTCATGGCTCACCATGTTCCACTTATTGATCTGGTATAAATGTTATGACAAATGGCTTTCTTGACACAATCTCCCCTATTTATTTGGGCTTGTGACTCCTTATTAGATGAGGAAATGGGGGCAATGAAGGTTCAGTGTTTTGCCCAGGGATATTTATCATGTGACAGAGGTGGGGATCAATATAGTGACCTTGCAGAAAGAAACTCCACATACTACGGAATGGACCATTCATCCATAAGTAGAGATTTATCACAGAATGAGGGCATAGGAGAATCCCATTTATGTAGTAAAGTATGATAACATAAAGGTGAAAATAATATATGGTAATCAAATTCATTTTGTGTAAATCCTTTTTTTTTTAAATTAGTCATTCATGAATTAAAGAGAGAGCATAGTTGTGCTGCAGTAAACGACATGCACTCTAAACAATATCGTGAATTAAATCTCAACTTTCTGCACAGGTTTTCTTGGAGTACTCAAGGTTCTTTCCACAGACCAAAACACACATTTTAGGTTGAGCAGGGATTTTTAGTTGTGAAAATACATGCTTGTCTATCCCGTTTGTCTCTGAGTTGGCCCTGTGATGGACTAGTGACCCTGACTAGGGTACACCGCCTCTCACACAATGACATCTGGCATAGACCACCTCTCACCCCCACCCCCAAGACCCTGAAGAAGATGAGTACTGTGTTTACTCAAAAATGAATAAATACAGTAAAGACCAGTCTTCCATATTCTAATGGGCATTGCAGGCATGACTTACTACTTCAAAGCCTTTTTATTTTTGTACAATTAAAAGATTTATAATCGTAAAGAGGGCATAGTGCAAACCAGACGAATGCTTCTAAATGAAACGCATTCAGCAGATTGAAACAGTAGATTGCAGTCAAAGATATCAATGCACATCTAAGTAAATGCACGAGTAAAAACAAGTTTAAAAAATGCCTGTGAGAATTTTACTGAGTGAGTTTAGTCACAGAGCACCTCAGAGTGGGAATAAAGGTCTGTTCACTGACTCGTTCCACTTGGGTGCCTGTGGTTTGGGCATGTCGTGACCACAGTGTATGTGTGTGTGTGTGTATGCGCTAACCCTTCCTCAAACCTTCACTCAACAGCATGGACATTGCTGAGGAAAGCCAAAGATCATGGAAACCAAAAAAAAAAAAAAAAGCATGATCTCATTTTACAAGACCTGACAAGGCTTTGATGAGTAGACCTTGGAAGCTGAAAATTAGTAAAAGACAACGCTGACTAATTTCATTGCATTCTTTGTGCAAGTGTTCTGTGACCACCTGAACCCAGTGCACACTGAACAATAAAAGTGCATCACTACTACTTAATTGTGGTGCTTGTTTTAAATTCTGAGGTCTCATAGGGTTGGTTTTTCATAAAATATTATATTTAAAGTGAGAAGCAGGTATCAAAAGTCTTACTTTTCCATCATTAATTGTATGTTATTGAATAGTTTCAAAATAAGGTGTGTTCAATACTGTAAAGTAAAAAAGAAAAAAACTCATTTGAGCTGTTTATTTTAAAGTATTTCAATTTAGACTTTGCTAATATTAAATATTTGAATTTTAGGTCACAGCAGAAACATCAGGCACACTTTAAGCTATGAATTCAGACGATTTTCACATTCAGGGAACTTGAAACTGAGACATCCTTCTGTAGCAGTTCTGAATAAAGTCTGGGTCCCAAATCATTCTCAGTCCAAGGTAAGGTTTGTATCTAAGGTGTTGCCCTTTGAGACGAGCAGCTCTGGCCACTATATTAGTGTTTAGTCTAAATCATTTAAAATCCAACTAGTACATTTAGCTTATTCTCGATGCTCTTTCTTTCTTTATTCATCTATTTTACTGAGATGTAAGCTGGAAATAATAATTCCGCATTTCTTGTTGAATTCAGAATTATAGTGCAGCAGTGGGAATAAGTAACAGTAAGTAACAGTTCTTAACTGTAACATGTAAAAACTTACAACACATAGAATGGAGCTGTTAAGCCAGTCAAGCCTGGGATTTATTGAGCCAACAATTCATGCAACAGGGGAATTGTAAGGTGTTTTAAAATCACAGACTGGCCCTCAGGTAACTCCAGTGTTTCCATCTGCAGAGCTGTATTAGAACAACCTGGACCAGTTCAGCACATAAGCTGCAACAAGATTGTGCTTAAATGTGGAAGAAGTATCAAGTGAACTATAATCCTGACAAACATTAGTATTTAAGAGTAAAACAGTCAGTCAAGTAAATGTTCTGTTTTATCTGGATATTATATTATGTCATTTGGGATACATTCCTTCACTGATTACTGAAATTAATTTGGGTCTAAAATATATTTGAACTGAAATACAAACCTGTAGGACAGATCTCAAAAGAGGAATGCCTCACAGAAGACAGGTCTCTCAACTCCACTAAACCTTATCAAACCAGCAGCTATGAACATATATGTATATACATGTTTATAAAGGGAACTGTGATACTTTAACAATGTCATAATGTGACCAAACGATGCCACAACACAGTTTTTTAAGATCTCAGGAAATTCCATCTATTTATGAAATATGGGCATGATAGTGGAGCAATCTTGGACTTCACTTTATACATCAGTTCCAGGGGTTTCTTCAGTCTTTTCAATAACTTTTTTCTCATATTTTTATGCTCCTTTATCCTGATGTTACTGTCAGCTGGGTTTAATATATTACACTTGTGCTTCTCTGCTCTTCTCTGCTTTCAGTGACATATGACAGCAAACTAGGGGACTACTAGTGAATTCTACACACAAATGTTCCTCGGGTATTTCAGCTTTGCCTTTCATGGCATGTATGCCACCTCAGCGAGCATCTTACTGCCTTGCACCTTTGCTGTGGCAAACCGCTGTCTTTATAGCTCTTGAGGGCCTTGTTATTGTGCTGCCACAATCCAACCACTTCCCCATCCCTTGTTCTCCCAGATTTCATCTTCCTCATCCTTGTCATCTGGATAGTGTCTCTGACAGTCAATACCCCCCCGCCCCCCCTATTCCCACCACCACCTCCCAGCCCCTTCTTTTTTTTTTCATTTTTTGTTTTTATGCACTCTCCAGGTACTTGACTTTGGGTGAAACCCCTTACGACTTCTGTGAAGTTGTAGTGGCTTCTGTTTCCTCCTGTGGTTGCTCCATATTTCAGCTTAACATATAAAGATAGCAGTAGAGATAGAGACACAAACAGAGTTGGAGATGGAGATACGAATATTGGATGTCAGAATATACAACAATAAGAGATGTGAGAAGAGATATGTAATCATTTCTATTTTGTCTGATGATGTTGAGAAAGAAAGAAAGAAAGGCTTTTTTGTCAGCAGCCCATTCAGGATGTTGGTTGCTCATTGGGCTTCATCTGTGTATTCTCCCAATAGCTTGATAAATAATTTCACTGGCCATGCACAATTAATCTCCCCAATTCACCCCCAGTGGAAATGCCTCCATGGAAATGCTGTCTGGACTGTGTCTGGTATATCAAAGGCTTTTTCAAACACTCTCTGTCTCTCTGACTTACTGTCAAGTTGGCAGCGCTGTTGCTGGCCTACAGATTGCCAGGGCTATTGTTTTCATTTCCCTTCCATTAAACACAGCTTTAGGAGAAAATAAAGGGAAAACAGGAGAGGAGAGTTTAGAGGAGAGGTGGAGAACCATCTTGGGAGGATCTGTTGCTACTAGACAGCATGTTTATCATAACAGCTGCTGTCCACAGGGGAAACTTGGCTGGATACATCAAAGGCTCGTTCGCAGCCCACCTCTACCATCTGACACACACACATGCAGACAGGCATACACACACTCACACACTGTCTTACCTTCCTTAAATTTAGAGTACAGAACATGCTGAAAATAAAAACACTACAAAGGCTGTATCTCAGGTCAAACGTAGTTATGTTCCAGCTTTGATTACCTAAGCTGTAAGCTCTCAGCAGTGAGGACTGCTTTTACGATTGTTCTGGTTTTTGTGTAAATGAATTAAAGTTCCATTTGAGTGGCGCCCCTTGTATATGCCAACACATTCTTTAGATTGAGAGCTGAACTGGCCTCACTTCAACACATTTCTCTCACAGACTTTTTAATAGGCAGCAGCCCTCACAATCCCTCCCCAAAAGACAGAGAGGGGATAGGGGGAGCCAATTTGAACATTTTTTATGCAGCACTTTTACCAGACTCTTCAAAGGCTAAGAGGATGAGGTTACAATTTATTCCCTAGTTAAGTCTACCCAGTCCTCCAACAGGACACCATTCATGTCATTATGAGGCCACCGTGTGGCAAAGAGGGAGAACTACAAATTTGCTTTTAAACTGAAAATGTTAACTCCCAAACTAAGTTTTACTTCTCTGCAGTCATCTTGGTTTTAAACTAAGCAATTTTCTTGACTTTGTAAGCATAATTTTCATAGATTTTGATTCATGAGGTTGATTGCATTGCTAATTATTTATTTACAAAAAACCCCCCACAAATTTGCATCTGTCTAATGACTTCACATATTGGTAAAGCATTTTAATTTGCGTCCTTCTCCCTTTTTAAATAGATTTGACATTTTCTGTTCAATATAACTGCTAGAGTTTTGTAATCCTATTACTAAGTACTCTGTGGGGCACAGTTAATTTCATGCTTGGTCAGATTTTCACATAAATACTAGTCATGTTTCACTTACCTCAAAGGACATTACATTGACTAAGACTTGTTTTATTCAAACTAAAATCATCATACTCATCTAATACTTATTCTTATCTTACCCCTAACTAGACCTTGCCTTTTGTCCCTAAAAGCGAGGCTGGTCTCCATTATTAGCACACACGCACACACAAACAAAACACAGCCTTTGACATGTATGGTACTGTGTATGTTTCTGCTCTGAAACTTTTTTTTCTATGTTTATATGCCTCAGTAATCTTCACTGTAATGGAAACCATATCAATGCGCTGGGCAGCCTACAAACGTAAAATCCCATAGTAAGAATGCCACAAACTCATCATTATTCTGCTTTGATTTAATGAAATCAGTAATGGCAAACAGGCCATGGCAACAGATATGTGAACAATAACAACGGTTGATGGAAGGCTGCAATGACCTGGGGCTCTGTATCAATTCTGAGATGCAATTGTTGTGTTTTTCCATTGTTTGTGTGTTATATGAGTACATCACTAATTTTAAAAAAAATAAAAACAAAACAGAATTTCCAGCTGCAATACATTCAGGGTTGCAATATAGTGCAAATGCAGAGCTTTGAGAAATCTTTTCCTCACTAGTGCACAGATTTTGTCTAAAAACAACAACTTTTAATGATGCACATACATAAATCTATATTAACAATTTAATATATTTACATCCTATTGAAAAATTTAGTCTAAGGGGATTGATAGAGCGCTTGTCTGTCTGTCTATTTGTACTCATGTCTATATGTCTCTTAATCCTAGTTCTGTCTTTTGTGTGTGGCGTCAGATGTGTTTCTTTGGTTCTCTCCATTCTGTCCTCGAGACTGCTCAGCTGAAACAACACAAAGAAGACAACACTTAAGAGCTCTGATCTGTCCTCCTACAGGTCTGCCAGAGTCTAGAGCCACCCACTCATCACCTGCCAAAACAATCACTGTGAAACAGAAGTGTCAGCTATGCTTCACCTTCAGTTGGTTTATATCTGGTACTGCTCGAGCCAAAGAGACAGCAATGCTGTTGTAGTTCATCTACAGATACTGTATGACCGGCTAATCCACCAACCAGGTTAAGGGCTCACCTAGGATGAAAGAGCTGCTCACCATGGCAACAGCTGACTTCTTGGGCAGATAAAAGCACAAAAAGGGAAAAGGATGGGAGGCGAAGCATTATCACACCTGGTGAAACCAATGAGAAGAGCTCTTAAAATACAGTAAATGATAGTGTGAGTCTGTGTCCACCAGCAAGAGATTTAAATGCGGATCTGATCTGCCAGTTTGCTCTACATGGATAATGGTCATGCAAGAACACACACAAAGAAGAAATAGAGTAGAAATGACCCGATGCAGTATGAGAGACAGTGTGCTTTCAAACAGATGGAAGTTGTGATGTTTCTCATCACTAACAGAGGCAGCTGCATTTGGTAATCTCCCTTTGTCACCCCATCTTCACATTCTCAGTATTTCTTTTTGTTTAATCTTCTAACCTGTGGCACATTGAAACAAATGAGACCCATTTACGGATTGTGAATAAGAACACGGGCTTTCTGAAACAGCACCAACAAAGCCTGGCTCATTAATGTGACTTATGCTGAGGATTTACACCATTTTAAAAGGATTAGACTGTGTCTGGAGCAGGCAGCTTGTGCAGCAGATGTGCTTTGTTCAATATTAAGAGCAATCTAGGATTTACATAGGTTATTCACTGACTTGAATCATCAATACTTAAGGATTTTCATAGAAACGGAATATGAACATAAAATCCCATGATTATTAAGATGATCACACGCAACAAATGGGAGACCAGATTAAGTGTGATAAAACTATGCCGAGCAAGCAGAAATACGATTTATGGGGTGATAGTTAACATATATTTGCTGTGACTATTTTTGACCTATTTTCACAAGATTTGATTTGGCTGCTTTTGTTTAATTGATTAAAAATAGATCAGAGATAATGTGATAATAATAATTATAGATTTTATTTATAGGTGCCTTTCAGGGCACTAATGGTGACTGTATATAAGACAAAATATAGTTAGTGATCATCATTTGCAATAATGAATTTAACATTTTGATTTATCAGAAGTAAAGCTGCTTCTGTTCATCTTAAATGTAGTCTGGCCCAGAAAATATGTCAATGTTTCTCTATTACTAAAGGTAACATTACCTTTAGTAATATTACATACTGTATAATCTCAAATGCCTTCTGGTGTTCTATTGGGTAACATTGTTTATAAAGTGTTGAACTACATTAACTGTCTGTTTTAGGAAGTGCATCTCGCTGGTTCTGGATTGGACTGCTTTTGTTTTTTAAACTGCCTTATTTTTTTTTTTTGTGGCATAGATTCAATGATGTGCTGGCAACAGATGGCATGATAAAATCCCACAGCTCCTGAAGAGTTGTTGGCTGCATCTCTGTGATGAAGATCTCCTATTCTATCACACTGAAACAGGAGACTGAGAACAGGATTTAGTTCTGGGAACTAGTTCAAGAAACCAGTTTGAGATTATATGAGCTTTATGGCATGGTACTTTATCACCCATCATGTAGCCAAGATGGGTGCAAAGTGGTCCTAGAGGTACAGACATGGTCAGAAACAGTTTAAACAATGCTCATTTGGTACTAAAGGAATGAATGTATGCCAACAAAATACGGCCCAAACCACCACCACAAGTGTCAGCAGTTCATATGAGGCAGGATGGATCCATGATTTCATGCTGTTCCAACCAAATCCTGACACTATCATCAGAAATCAAGACTAATCAGATCAGATGACATTTTTCCAATTTTCTGTTTCAATTTGTTCCAAACTGTGAGGTTCTTTGTTGCTGTAGCCCAGCTCCTTCTAGGTTCACAGAGTTTTAGATTCAGAGATGGTCTTCTGCATATGCTGGCTGTAATGGGTAATTGTATGAGTTACTGTTACTTTTTAGAAAAGAAATTTCCTCTGAAAGAAGTCTGTCCATTCTCCTCTGACCTCTGACTTCATCAAGACATTTTCACCCTGAGGACTGCTTGTTGGTAGATGTGTTTTTTCTGAGTTGGATAATTCTCTGTAAACAGCAGACCTGGTTGTGGGTGAAGATCCCTGGAGATCACCAGTTTCTGCAACACTCAGATCATCCCATCTAGCACCAACAACCATGTCATACTCCAAGTCAGAACATCCACCTTTCTCCCCCTTTGTGATGCTCTGAAGTCTAGCAGGTCATCTAGACCATGTCTGCATGTCTAAATAAACTGCTATCTTCTGATTAGAGGATTATATTTTTGTTTTATCAAGCCAGTGAACAGATATATCTATTCAAATGAACCTCATCCTGTATTTATTACTGAATGTGTCAGGCTGTCTGTCTTCTATTTTTATACTGAATTACATAACATTTTCCAAGTTAAACTCACATTTTTGTGAGATTTTCCACTTGGCTGAATAAATTCTAAGCACAATAAAATTTCTCGGTTACTAAGTTTTATTA
>JAOWBL010000018.1:11500596-11513937 GCA_028564865.1 Zenarchopterus dispar
TTTGTCTTTTCAACAGGTTTGTGGTTGGGTCCGAGCTTCCCCACTGAGCTGCATATTTACAACTCAGAAGATCTACAAGAAAGCAAAGCAAAAGGAGGCTGACAGTCTTCCCCCTGTCGATTCAACAACCCCTAATGAGGAAAGCTTACCCAGCCCTGCAGATTCACAACCCAAGTCCCATGCTAGATTGCATAACTCTAAGAAAACCCAGCCATTAAACTCTCAGAAACAATCTTGGAGACAAACTGCCGTGGCAGATCACCAGCCTCATTCATCAGAATTTCCTGACTCGAATGACATGCAGAAAGACACGGCACATTTCTCTCCTAGAGACCAGATAGACAAAGAGACACCTCGCGAGACACCTTTACAGTCTTATTATCAATCTCCAAAATTCTCTTTGGCAGAAAGCAAGCCCACCAAGGTTCTAAAGCAAAACCATAAGCCCGGCACAATAATTCCCATTAAAAACATAACATTTTTACCATCTATCAAATCACTACAGCTCAATCCCAAAATTAGCTACCATGACTCCAGAAGCCAGGCGGCTAAAAATGGGAAAACCCTGGAAAAGAATGTTTCCATTTTTGATAAGAAGTGTAGGAAAAAAGGGACAAGAGTGGACAAAGCTTTTAAATCAGAACCTGCTAAAGCAATCTCGACATCTAAGTGCCAGACATGCCAGTACAAACACCATTTGTCATCTGCTCCAAGTGGTACTTTCCCCATGATGTATGGAATACCTTTGTCTTTCAAAGCAGACACTGTGAATCCTCTTAAATTTTCAATGCACAAAAACTTTCACAAGAAATGGCTCCAACCCATGAGCATCTCAGCGGCATGTTCTTCTGAGCAACAAGACAGGGTGGTTTCTACATCTTTGATGCCTGTGAAATATTCAGTCCATTGAACAATTCAGTTCTGCAGATGATATATACAGTGGTATGCAAAGTTTTTAATTTTATGTTATATCCTAACATTATATTACCACAAAGTTCTTGCTGCATCTGAACAATCATTTCCATCTGTTTTAATTGATTACAGCATTTCTACAGTAATACTTTCCATCCTATAATGTGTTTTCTGCAATCAGATGCCACCCAGGTGTCTGCTCAGCAGAGCACTATGAGGTTTTCATTCTAAAATACTTATTTCCAACACTTACAGAAAAATTGTAGCTTTTAGTGGAATTTTTCACTGAAAAAAGAAAAAGAACACCATGCAAAAGTTTAGGCATCCCAAAGGAGTTGAGCTGTGGTATAAATTTAAAGTCAGGGCTTGATCTTGGATAGGATGATAGGGCTATGACTTCTTCACACATAGGTGGGAAAGGGGGAGAGGGGTAATGGAATTTTTAAAGTTTAATAATACACTGATTCCATAAACCGTGTGCCAAGAATCAGAAGAATTGGTCTCTTTGAAGCAACTGCCGACCACACTGAGCATTGAAACAGTGTAAGTCAAAAAAGCAGGAGAAGGGCACAAGAAGACAGCTCTGTATTTAAAAGTAGCTGCTTTCACAGCTTTTAACTAAGCTGTGTATAGGAAACAAGAGGTTGAGTTGGTGTTAGGAAGTTTACAAAGTGAAAGAGCTGCCGATAATATTGTTATAAAGCAAAATTAAAAATCCCTTTCCAAGGCTGAACTGGAGTGGTAGTGTTGTTCTGTCTGGTAGTAACAATAGTACATATATGACCATCATGGAGGAGCCATCAGAAAAAAATAAATAAATAAATACTGGATCCTTACCACAAATTTTGGCACCACAAGTTTGCAAAAGAATATCTAATTAAGTGTGACGCATTTGGAAACAAAATCAGAAGAACTTCTAGACTGGAATAAACAAAGGCATATTTGGAAGTAAAAAGGTTCAATGAAAGGATGATTTCTTCAGCTGCTGAGCCCAGGTGTGGAAATTCCACCAAAGCCTAGAGACATGCACCATATTGTTTATAAATAAAAGCAGAACATGAGAATAAGGTAATAATTGCATCAGTGTAACTTCAAGAAATAACATCTAGAATGGACAGCATTGTGAGACACAAAACTGAGCATCTTTGACTTGGAAAAAAAAATGAGTGAGGTTACCAAACATTTGCATACTGCTGCACACCAGGCTCACTCCTTCATAATGCTAATATTTCTATCTGAATAGCAACTTACTGGAGTAAATTTTAGACGTGCTCACAGAATTTTTCATCAAAGTAATAAATTACAGATTTCAGTGTGGCTGGGCCTTCAAGATCAAACCTGCATTTTCTGTAACGGACAAGTAAACAGAACTCAATATCATTTGAAATGACCTCTTCTTACAAGTTCTTTTTTGCTGTTGTTGCTTAGCAACAATAGATATACACCTTTAGAAACAGTTTGCTCTTTTGAAATGTAGTTTGTACTTCATTTGTGTAGGATAACTACTCTTTTTATTAGTCAGTACTTGTCGCCTGGATGGATCGAGGTCATGCAGGGCTCAAAGGTTATATTGGTCTTCAAAAGTCAGCTACTCAGAGCAATGCCAGGTAAACTAGCATGCATTTCTTGTTTCTAAACTCAGGATTGTTCTATAGGTGCTGCAGTCTCAATCTCACAAACCTTCTTCATCAATATAAATGAAATATGTAACAACTTGAAGTTTGTTTGTTGATGTGCCAAAAAATACAATTTAGAATTGTCATATTTCATATAGACAAAATGTACTACACTCATAGTGTTAGCACAAAAGAACAAACAGTTGTAATATTATGAACTGTCTGTTTTGTTTTTGTTTTGTTTTTGTTCTTTCAAGTAATTGTGCCATCAATTTTTGACCACCATTTTGTTTGTGATACTCTAAATGGGGTAATTTTTTGTAAGGAAGTTTTTTTTTTCTTTTTCTTGAATATGTTTGAGATTCAAATTGCAATTTTTCTTAAAGGTCAACAAACACATTTACTCCTCTTTCAGATCACTAGAGGACAAATGATCCTTCTCTCAAAAACGGATCTAAAAACATTACAAGTTAATATTTTTTCTTTCACTTTTGTTGCTCAAGTTTCTCAACCAACTCCAGTCCTTATCAAAACAACCAAATATTGAATGACTGTAATAATTCTAACCGTTTAAAATGTCATTTTGAGCATATGTCATTCTATTTATGAAAAAGAAAAAAAATGAGTTCTTTTCCTAAAACATGTTGGGGATCAGTTTCTTAAAATAAATTAAAGCACAGTCTTAAATATACCATAGATTAGTAACAGCATTGATTTTGATGCATTTTTAAAGCAAATGTTTATCTATCTGTATATATATATATATATATATATATATATATATATATATATATATACACACATATATGTACATATATGATCTCTCTCTCTCTCTCTCTCTCTCTATATATATATATATATATTATTTGTTTGTTTTAGCATTAAGAAATTACAACTTTTTCATACATAGGCCTGTTGTAGAAAAAAAGAAAAAAAAGTAGTACTAAAACATTATGCTAAACATTAAAAAAAAAAAAAAAAAACATACATTTTAGTATTTTTCTCCAATATGAAACCCTGACATTAGAGAATATATTTTTGTGTAAAAGCTGTGACATATATGTGATTTTAATTGGACTTCGTTTCTATTCTCTAATGACTGAAAAACAGAAACAAAGGAAAATAACTAACAATGAATCAAAATCAATGCTGTTACTAATTTCTGGTGTATTTAAGACAGATCTTTACTAAATAAATAAATAGTATAATAAATAAAATTTAAAAATGTCATTTTGTGTTTATCTCATTTCTTCCACTGTGTTCAAATCAGACCACAAAAACTGATACATAGGAACCCCTTTATTTTTTGCACACCAATTATGTTACAATGAAATAAACTCAAATAATGGGCATTTTTCTTTTTGATGAGCGCAAAATTTTTCTTTTCTTCCAGAATCTTAAAAAAATGTGACCAAAAAAAAAAGTTGAATTCACTTTCCAACTGTTTATTAACAACATCTTTTGTGTAGCTTTAACAGTTAATCAAGGCAATCAATATCTCTACACATACAGGCAACAGAAACTCAAATTCTGCTAACACAAATATTTTGTGCAGGAAAAATATGTGCATGCACTCCCTCAAGGGGAAAAAAATAAAGCACTGTCACTGACACTTAAGACCAACAAAGTTTCTACACATAGTTCTGTTTGAAACAAGGCATTTCTCTGATCTATCAAGCCTGTGGAAAGCAGCAATGTCGCTTTTGAATTCAAGGATCACAAACCAGAAGCACAAATCTCAAAACAATAAATACTGAAGTTTAAAATTTGTCAAAACATCTCAATGGGGAAAAAAATCTCTCAACAAATTAGATGTGGTGCAAAAACAATGGAAATAATACTTGGGCACAGTGTCATTTTCTGTACATTCTTCAGTTTCTGCAAATATTTATAAACAGTAACATAAATCACATCCATAAAAATAATGAGATGGAATCAAAGTTTTTCTTTAAATGAGATGCTTCATAGCACAGGTTACATATGACAAAACAAGTCCCTCAATAGAAACTATGGGGAACAAGCAGTGCTTTCCAGTATTTCATGCAAGCATGATGAAAGCACTTACAGAATGGATTAAACATGCAATGCAAAGACTGCAAGGATTCAGACAAATATTTAGTGTTTATTCATTTTCTAAAACCTACTCCAGAATAAATATTAATTCAAAGCAGCAAATTATCTGTAGCAGAACTAAAGTTAATACTCCAAATAAGGCACAGACTAAACAAAACTCACAAATTAACAAGGCTTTTAGCTCTGTTTCTTTGTACGTGGTGCCCGTGAGGTAACAGAATTCAACAGCATAATATGGAAAAACAAGAAAAAAAAATAGCCACTTGGAAGAGTACAATAAATGTAGACACTTTCCCCAAATTATATATGAGAAGTGTCCCATATGCAACAAGACTCCTTTTAGTCAGTATCATCTTGTAAATACATAAAGTAACTGCTAATGTTAGCTCTAGTCCACCGTGCCACTGCACAGTAACATTGTTGGATCACATCAGCATGTAGTACTGCTACCGCATACACTCTAATGAATGAGTCAAAGTTGGTGACAGCCTGGCCTGCTTACATGGACTGATTAACTAAAACTCTCTCTCACACACACACACACAAAGAAAAGTCTTTACATAACATCAGACTTAATAATCACAATACAATTAAAAGTGCGAAACAACTGACACAACATTTCACTTTTACTTGTGTCACATCTGTATAGTTCAGAGATTTGTCTAAATTGTTACAAGCAATGACCAGTTAACTGGTAGAAGGTTTCGATCTGAAAAACAATGCTGATTCCAACTGATAACAGTTTTCATCAGTTCCAAAGCTTGCAGAATCTAAATTAGTATTGTTTGAGACATTAAAATTGGAAAATGAAGCCTTCAGATACACAAATGAGATTCTGCTGACCTCATGAAGGCTTCATGCATATTTCACGTGTAAACCAAAATGTACAATATTATATACTGCACAGTTGATCTGATTGTTTTGTAAAAGCTATAACATCTGCTAACAATGTCACAAACTTTTTTTTAAGACAGCTGCATGCAGCTAATGATGTTGTCCCCTAGATGCAGCTCTTACATTTATGAAACGTGAAGCCACTATGTTACTGCTAGTAAGACCAAAATGAAGATACCCGTCACAGTGGTTTTAATATGAAATATACAAGTTAAATGGCATTTCTGACAAGACACATACAATATGTTACTTCATGTGCAAATAAATATGTAAACTGTCACAAGAGCTGAGAAATTATGCCCATTGAGCTAATAAAGTGCAGCAAAGCTGTCAGGATAAGGACCTGGAAAGGCTTTGGACTTGGTGCCTCATTCGAATGACCAAACGTATTTTTGTTGACTTCTTACTGCTAAGACTATGGTCCCTCAGTGGACAACATAGACGTATTCCTCTTCAAGGAGGAAGCAGATATCAAAAACCTATACTTCAAAGACTTTGAAAGCTTTACTAGGAAGGTTTCAGCTATTGGGTTTCTGAGGGTGCTGAAAGAGAGCACAAAGCTCTTCACATGTCTGCGTTTCCACAGAGCTGAAATGAGACTCCATATTCCACGCCAGATCTGCTGACAAGAAGTCGTCCATTACGGTCTGTGTTTCGTTGCTGGTCAGGAAGAGTTGTCCTAGGCCCTCTGCCTGGCTGGTAACAGTCTGAGTCTCTGTGCTGTTCAGCAACCTTGCATGCTCACCCTGACCTACGTGGGTCTGCAGTGAAGGAGCTGCTGCAAATGAAGGGAGATCCGTCTGTGTTTCAGTATCCGAGGACTCTGTGCTAATAGAAAAACTTGAATGTCGCAGTATGTTGCTTAGTGGCATGGTGCTTCCGGCATTGAGTAGGAAGTTGAGGTCAGTCTGGGTTTGAGTGTCAAATAGCTCCAGGTCGCTGGTTGGGGGTCGATTTGGTCCCTCGGTTTGGTCCAGTTCATCTATCAGAAGAAAGTCTGTTTGCGTTTGAATGTCCAAAGATTCGAGTGGTGTGTCACCACCCAGTCCACCCAGCTCACTCTCCTCCGTCTGTGTCTGAATGTGCACGGCGTTGAGGAACTCTTCAAAGTCAAAGTCAATTCCACTGTGTTGGTCCTGGACAGAGCTGAGACCTGAGCCACAGCCAACGGAGGCCTCTGTGAGCACTTGGTGGCCCGACAGGATGTTTTCTAGGTCATTTAACAGAGTCATTGTTTGGGTCTGGTTGTCTGCCATGTTGTTTGTACTTAGCTCATTTGTCTGTACCCCAAAGCACATGCTACCCACTGTTTTTGAATCCTCGTATATATTACTTCCTGCAGGACCAAGTGTGCCATCTATCTCCAGTGCAGTTTGGGTAGAAACACTGAGGGACTCATTACTAAACAGCTCAGAGCACATGATAGTTTGGTCTTGAGCTTTCTCCTCTAGTTGCGGCATGTTAGTGTATGTCTGTGTCTGTCTGGTTTTGTATGGCAGCACAGATGAAGAGGAGCAAGGATTTTGGCTCAGACACTGGCTGTCTGTTTGAGCACCAATAGATGATGTGGATTTGGCTCGGGAAAAGAATGTCTGGGTTTCCACACTGACTGGCAGGAGGACTTGGGCACTCACACTGATGTCCGTTTGTGAGCAGGATGAGACTGAGGACTCATTCAAAGAGCACAACCCTATACCCTCTCCAACCCCTGTGGGCACTTTTGACAAGTATGATTTGTCTGTCTGAATGTTAGTGGAGGTGCTCCTTCCACGTTGTCCTACCAGACTGTTAGTCAAGTCATCTGCACTCACCTGATCCAGACTGACCTGCACCCCTGTGCTAATGGGACCCTGGCTAGAACGGGAGGTGGCTTTGTTATCCTTGAAAGTTAAATTTTTTGCTTCAAGTTGAGGAACCACTGCACCCATAGTTTGTGTGAGGAGCTGAAGGGTGCTGATAGAACCTTGGTTGTCTAATGCTAGAACTACGGGTCTCAGAGCTCCACTATCTGTGGATGGAAGGAGGACAGGTAGATGAGCAAGTTGCATAACAGGAACACTGACCAAAGCCATTTTAGGTTTTGGTAGGAGAAACTTCTGAAGGCTCTTATGGGGATTGGAGTTCTGGTTTCCTGAATCTGGGATGGATATTGTCGGCTCCGAGGGGAGAGCCGTCCCTGGCAGCTCTTTAGTAGCAGGCATGATCTGTGTGGTTAGGTCACTGGTCTTCACCTTTTCAGAACCATTTAACAGTTTCTCCATCTTTCGCTTTTTTACCGGAGGAACTCTGTAAAGAAACAAAGCAGAAAAAGTAAAAACTATCAGCTATCAAGAGCTAAATGTGAGAATTCAGTAAAGCCCTGTTTCATGCTGTGTTCACATGCCTGTGTTCTGTAGGAATTTCGTGGCCTGTCCTGTAGATGTGCGAAAGCAGAGCAGCTCTGCTGGCATAGGGGCAACCACATGTACATTGGTAGGTCTTCCCGCAGTCTTCTATGTGTCTCTTTAGGTCCCATTCTGTGCTGTAGCCATTGTTACACTTGGAGCACTTGTGTTTCTTCTCAGCATGCATCTTCATGTAGTGCTACAATGACAGGTTAAAGGGCAAATGATAAATAACTCTGCCAAAAGAAAAAAAACTGCTTCAGGAGTAAAGAAAAAAAGCTCCTCCACTTTTTTATATTAATTTGTCATATAATGTGATTTGAGCTTCATCTGTGTCACAGTTACAAACACAATTTCTTTTTGTTAAAAAACAAGTTAAACAGCAAGTGAGTATTTGAAGTTAACAGCTAGTTAATTCTACCTTGATAGTAAATACTTCAAGTAAGTGCAAAGGCAAATGCTCTTTTTTTAAAAGTTATTTTGTGCTGGATCTACTTGGATGCTTTTGTTTAACTTGGGAATTCATTTTCCCCCTGATGATGGCAAATATTCCAGACCAAGACAACAAAGCAAGTTTAAATTATGATTCTGCCTCTACCATACTTAACTGCTGGGATGGTCTTTCGGTGTTGATCAGCTATGCTCTTTTTTGTGTGTCACCAATAGAGCTGAATAGCCTCACATAACAAACTTCTGATTCAATCTCTTTTTATCTGTCCCACAACTTTATTTCTCTCTCCTATCCTTTACAATTACATACAAATTGAAAAGCCAATTGATATCTTCCTTCCTGAAGAGTTGGCTGAAGTAAATGTAGAGCAAACTTGAAGCGGGCTCCTTGGCATTTCAGAAATCGCTGCAATTTGGAAAATATTTCAAATTAGACACCAAAATGCAGTGCTACAGCAGCTTGAACTGTTTGGAGTTTGGGAATTAGTTGGACAGAAAGGCTTCTGCTTCTTTTTTTTTTGTGAATTGCCAAAATATCAAACAGGGACTCTATACTGGCCAACACCCAAAATATAGTCACTGACTCAGCTGCAAAAAAATATCATCAGGACATGCCTAGGCTTTATGCTACCTAATGAGGAGTCCCAGTGTGATGTCAATGTTAGATTGACCGGAAATAATTTGTCAATGTTCATAAATGCCAATCTAATCTAAGTATTACAAGTAGTTTGTGAATCCAGAGTAGGTTGTTAATAAGGATGTGATTATGTGTTGCGTAATCATGATCATCAATTATGATATTCAGCAGCTTAAATTGCCAAAATCAAGATCAAAAAGTCCAAGAGCAATGTCGAATTGTAAACCAGAAGAAAAGATTTTCAACTGTCTAATTTAAAACATCTCATTTACATTAAGAATTTGATGGATTTGCCAAAGTTACCACACTGCTGGATAATGAGCCAAATTAAGAACTGCTTAGTTGCGTTTCAGTTGAAGGACAGTTAGAGAAAGACTGAAAAGTTCGCACAATGCAACAGTGAAAGAAACGCTGAAAGCACAGAAACTAAGGCTGTTTTTACATATGTTTGAACACACGTTGGAGCACTTTGTCCGGTTCTTGTTCACAAATCTTGTTTTCACTCTGGTCATAATACCGCACCAGAAGCCTCATGACAATGGGCAGTGCTGTCATTGGTCAATATTAGTGGAAGCAGAGTCCCATGTTTCCATGACAACCAGCCTGAAATGAGGCAATTAAAAAAAAAACTGCGCATTTTGACCTAGAGTTGGACATTTTTTCTGTATTTTGTTTGTACCATTCTAGATAAACTATACTCAGAAGTTAAGCTTAATTTACAAACTACACAGTTTATACCAACAACTAGCTGGTAAATGACACTTAACTCCTGAGTATAGTTTATGTAATAAGAAGCTGTCACCTTGCAGGATAAATGATTACAGTAACATATTTACAACAGAAATAAACTAGACTTGGTATATTTCCTATAATTGTTTGGGCTCCTTCACAAACCACAATGTACCACCCAGCAGTCTATGGGAGCCTTTAGAGCTCAAACATGTGGAATCCACTCGTAGCTGGGTCAAATCAGGGTCCTGGAGCTTTCACACCATAAATGGACCATACTAGAGTTTGCTTAGAGCTGTACCGAGACCACCTCATCTAAGCGATCTCAGTGCAGCCCCTTAGGTGTGCGGTTTCTGTGTTCACACTGACACAAGTGAACTGTACTCATGTCCAGAGGGCTTTTCGTTGGCCTAAATGGTGTCAGTATGAAAACACTATCGGAGACAAAATAAAGACAAGCTCTATATGAGAGGCCATACGGGCACAAATAGCACAAAGGGATTATGAAATGAAATGCTGAGAGATGATGCCTAAGGTCACTCAAGTTAATGTAAAACTGAATCCACTGTATCTGTGTCAAATGTTTATGACAGTTATAAGCGAAGCAAGTCTATCACAAATATAGTTAATAATAAGAGCCATAAAATAAATCCAAGGAATGCTGAATTGTAAAACCCAATTTCTACAATTTCTACCTGGACACCACCTCCAGCCCCATCCAACCCAGCTCACCTGCAGAAATCCAAGCCAGAAATCAGGGCCAAGACAGCCTGGACTGGATCTGTTAAACTTTGGAAGTGATAGTGGGAAAGCAACTAGCCTGTCTCTGATTCAATACGCCCCCCCCTATCTATGAGATGTATATATTTATACCAATCTTGCAGCAGATGTTAGTTTTCTTATGGTGTGTCAATGTGTGAGAGTGTGCGTGTCCTTCACCAGTCCTCTTCGACAGTCTGACCTAACATATTTTATTAAGATTTGAATTTCTGATTCTGACAGAGAGGACTAAAATCACCACAGAGAGGACTAAAATCACCCACGCTTGGCTTTGGCAGTAGGAAAGCGGTTACTGGGTCTGAGCTTTGAACTAATTTTTACATACATACATCAAGTAAAACCAGTTAAAAAAAAAAACAAAAACAAAAAACAATTAATATGCCATTGAAGAAAATATACATACCTGCTTAACCAGGGAGAACTGGGAGAAAGGCCTATTGGGCCCCCTCGGACAGCCCTCAATGGGACAGCAGTAAAGTTTCTGGGAGCCCTTCATGTCCTTCCTGATTGTGGGATTGACAATGCCATCCTGAAATGTGTCAATGATAGTAGAGGTTGAGAAAAAAGAAGAAGAAGAAGAAAAACAAGGTAAGTTTGTATTTCTGGTGTTGGGAACATCTGAAGGATAGGAAAGAATTTTTTTAAATACCACAAATTCCATTGTGCTTTAAGTCAATTTAAGAGCAAAACAAAAATTTTAAGTTAGAAATGGCTCAATACATATTTTAGCTGACACTTGTCCTACAGTGTTTCTTTCTGTAATAGTTATTAAACAGTTATTAAAACCATTGCTGTTATGTATGTGACAAAAAAGAAAAATACATAATTTTTTTACTCATATTTGAATAGTATCATTGGGACTACAATATTAAAAAGGGCTGCTTTACATTTTGAAAACGTTTCTATTAATGGTGTTATGCAAGAAACTATGGGCTCCACTTTGCACAACCAAAGGGGAAAAAAAAAAACATGAATGTCCTTGGGGAGTAATGTAATTTAACTAATTGCTATAAAACAGTCTTTTCCCTTTGTGAAATCAGCTGTCTGCTGATCGTATAATTAAAACTCAGTGGTTAAAAATCTTATCAGAAAACAGCCCAGACACCAAACACATTTCACACAGGGAAAACAGGAAGGCCCATTGCACACAACAGACATTAATACCGCCGCCTCCCATTAGTCAAGGTCATCTCAATCTGCTGTAGCACTGGACGACGCCAGCCAGTTAAAGCTGTCAAAACACTGTACATTATCAGAGGAGACTAGCAAGTAAAGGACACCATTTTAAAACAATAAGCAGACTGGCTCAGATACATCATCTGATCTTAGGCTAAAACCTGAGTCATGACAAGAAGACATTATTTGTCATCAGCTGGAAAAAACAGCCAACCCATCTTCACCACAGCAAGGCCATTATACAGTCTTCAATTCGTAATTTTTCTTTTATTTTCTCTGACAACTGTGCAGTACAGTGATATGTGAAGCAAAGAGTTTCTCCTTGTTGCTCAAGGATACTCTGAGACAGCTAAAGCCAAGTCAAAACAGGCACATTGCTGTTATGAAAGGAGTCTGAACCTGGCTGAATGCACAAATTCAAATGAATACCCAGTAATCTAACAAGTAAGAGTGATAAACAGTAACTAATCAGCAATTGAAATGTGCAATATTTCAGAAACACTATGGTGGTGTTAGACAGTACAAATGTACATAAATAAAACAGTGTCCCTCACCATTTCTTATTCAAATATTATTACAAATTTTAATGTCAGCTTCTCACAAAGCTCTATATGTATTTTGCTCAAAGAATTATTGTTGTTTCCCTCCTTTCCTTTTTGTACGTTCTGCATTCGAAGTGTGGCAGCATGTAGATCCATTTAAACATCATGAAATAACTGGAACCAAACATAAGTTAGCAAATGTAACATAACTCTTAAACATTTTACAACAAAACTACGTTTGTCCCCATATTGAATTAATGATAAGCGATGACCCTAAAACTTTAATCTCATTATGGACTTATCTAAGAACAGTTTTTTTTTCTTTTTTACAACATTCCAGTTTACACATATGAACTAAGGGCTAATTCAAATTCTCACATTCACCTATCTTAAACAAAGAGCTTAGTCTGCAGCAGGACAAGAGGGAGCTTTTCCCAGCAAAGAACTTCATTCATGAATGGGCAACAGTGAATTACAGCCTCCCACGGAAAAGCCCAGAGGAGCCAGAGTCAAGGGTAGACTTCGCATCGTGAACAGGGTATTGAGTTCTCATCTCAAACAAGATTGGACTTAAACATATCAGGCTGAATATCTTTTATGCATCTATTCTTAAAAATAATAATGTTTTTGTAATGAAATGCAGTACATAGTGAACATATAACTAAAGCAGTGGAAGGCAATGTTTTTTTTCTCCCCCAAACAGGATCATATTCTCACAGTTAAAGTAAATAAAGGACTACAGGTATAGCAATTTAAGTAGAACGTGGTCTTGGTTCAAAAATTCACTGTCAGAAGAAGCTTTGCTCGATTACAAAAGCTTGTACAACAGCTTTTAGTAAACTACAACCCCTATTTTGTGGATGTTGGACTGCTATGTGAAAAAAAAAGCTTGCATGAAATGTACATTAATTTGGAAAACCTTGTTTGGGCTTCTTTTTCTTTTCACATCATTGACATATTTGTACTATAGTTAGCATGCGTGACTGAAAATTGTCTTGGTATTCTCTTTGAACACACTATTTGTACTTATTAGCTACTGATAACGTGTTATTATGATGGACATAATCAAATAAATATCAACATAAGGCACTTGTCGAAGTTTGTCCACTTATGGGATAAAACATCACAGAAGGATCCTCAAAATTTGA
>JAOWBL010000018.1:11521320-11534875 GCA_028564865.1 Zenarchopterus dispar
TAATAATAATAATAATAATAATAATAATAATAATAATAATAGTAGTAGCAGTAGTAGTAGTAGTAAAATTGTAGTAGTGGTGGGGCTTCTAGTCATGGCTATCATCATTTGATGAGGTTTTCAGGCATGATCTAATATTAAAAATCGGCGAATCGCATTTTCAAATGGCTTTATCTCACGTGTAAGCGTATAAATTATAGCAGCATAATATATAATTATAATAATACTCAATATGCGTGACGTCATAGATAATTGACCAAGCGCGATCATCATTTCGAAGCGCAGAAAACAGCAGAATCTGGCACTTATTTGATCCTTTAAATCCATCTTTTTCAGCTAATTAATAGAACTAACTTTATATATAAACCCAGGAGTACCAATCAATAAAGTGAGGAAAAAGACGAAAAAATGGAAAAAAAAAAAACCCCTAAACAATATGTAAATAAACCATGAGACGAAGGCGGATATACATGCAAGTATTTATCTTGTATTTCCTGTAAACATCCGCTAAGTTAAATCCTGCCTTTTATGAAAAGAACCTTCACAATTGGTTAGCCAAATAAAAATCCTGATGGCGATTCGCTGCTTTCGACTGTCACTCATGTCGACTACGTCACGTCTTTCTTACGAAAGAGTTGTTCGGCTGTATGTCCTCCAGGTTTTTGGTGCGCGTTTAGGTAACGCTCGCGTCAATAAGATCAGAAAACTTTGCAAAAACAGAGAGCGTTATATGAAAACTTGCATAGCTACTGCACAAGAGATAAACACAAGTAGTTTTTTTGTTATTACTTGTACTCATGTCGTGTTGCGTTAGCTGAGGCCTAGGAATAAGCTAACGTGACATTTCATAAAGTTGTGCTTGAGAACCTCGCGAATGACAAAGCTTTTCTCCTGGTAAGTCACAACCAGCCGGTGCCACAGAGTCTGACTAATTACTAGTATATAATAATATGTTAGAAGTAGTCTTATTTGGAGATTTCATTCTTCTGGATTGACATGATTTTTGACACAGTGAGTGTTGGTGGGCTGTGATACATCTGTCCTAGTTTTATACACACCTCTCCTCTGTGTCTGCAGGTAAGTGTCCACCGGAGACCTCATCATCTCCATGACAGAACAGCAAGGAGAGGGATGGGGAGGCATTAGTATCCTTTAGAACACGTGTAACAAGGTTGACATGATGCACTTAAAATAGTAGGTACTTAAAGTAGTCCAGAAAGAAATCATTTGTGGAGTAATGCATTCATGGTCTTAAATAAACAGGATGGGAAGTCTTGTAGAAAATGTGTATCTGACCCAAACTTAAACTGGTAGCAGACTGCTTAAGAAAGAAGCCTGAAAAATAAAAGTTTCATCTTCTCTTCTACTATTGGAACAAGTAAAGCTCCTGTCTGAGGACAAAGGGGTTTTGAAGACCACAATAATACTTTTTTATATTCTAAATTTTACAGAGTCAACGTCAAGACACTCATATGAGAAAGATGTGGTCTTGTTTTTAATAGTACCAGTTAGCAACTGGACTCTGCATTTTGGAAAGGCTGAAAGATTTTCAAGGAAATTATTTAGATGCTTCACTAAAATGACTTTGCAGCGGTCCACCATCAATGTGACTGATGCATGCGTCACTTTTCCTGTGTTGTTATGGAAAAGCATATGGGCTTAATTTTGGAAATATGCAGGTGAAAGAAGGTTGCTCTAGAAATCTGTTAAACTGGAGAATATAAGGACAAATCCTGATCAAAAACAACTCCAAGGTTCCACATAATACTACTAGAAGCCAAAGTAGTACTATTCAAGAGTAATTACAGAATTAAATTCTCTGACAAAAAAAAATCTCTGACATTTTCTCTGAGAGAAGAGAATTACTCAAAGTTCCAAACAATTAACTGATAAATGAAGAAGATGCATCATTCACATGCACAAACTGGAACTTTTACACAATTTGTTGATGTGTATGTATATAAATGCTTTTTTTTTTCTTCTTAAAATCATCATCATCAGAGGGTGAATATTCCTCTTCAGAATCTGAGCCAGCGATGGCTGGCTTTTTTTTTTTTTTTAAATTTATTTATGTATGTATATAAATGCTGAGTGCTGCTCTTGTTTGTGGGTTCTCCGTACAGCTGCAGTGGCTCAGTAAACCCTTAACTCATAATGCACCCTGACCTGTCGCCTCACCTGCACACGGATGAGTGTAATGAACTAATAACTCTCCTTAAGCAATGTCACACAGAGGTACGTCACCTTCCCCATCCCTTTGCAGCTCTCTGTTTCACATGTACAACTTATAACTAAATACATCTTTCTTCATGTCTCTTTCAGCACAGTGTCCTGAAGTTTTTTGGCACGTGTAATGATGTGGACCGAGCTATGCGTCAGTGCCTGAAGAAAGAGGTTTGTTAATTTTTTAAATTAATGTTACCATATAGGAGTTAGATTTCTTGACTTTGTGTATTTTTTATTTTATCTTAGTAATGTCTTCTTTGTTCACTTTCTGTTCAATAGCGACTGGAAAAGAGGGAGCGCAGCAAGCAGCACGCACAAGAGATGAAAAAGAGGCTGAGAGAAGGACCCAAGGAGAGCTTCTGAATAACTTGGAAAATGGCTCTGCTAGTTTAACACCCACAGACCCTGGGACATTGAATTAAAAATGAGACTGCTTTTCTGTGAAGACAGGAGGAGCTGGAACTATGTCTCAAAATTGATTGTGTGGATTTTTGTGGCATTTGTGGATCTCAGCATCTTTGTACAAGTGAACATAACCAAGTGCAGAAGTCTGTTATTACCATTTATCCTTGGTTCTTCAATCTTTTGCAGTGATAGAGACTTGACTAGAGTTTTTAATTTCATTTTCTTTTGTTGGTTTCTCACTTGAAAAGCTACCTGCAGATTTATTTTTCTCAGTGTAGCAGTGAAGCACTGGTAAAAGAAGAACCCATTATAATTTGATGTGGAACAGACCTATTTTTTTTTAAGTATTCAAATATTCATGATGAATTGAACTACAGCTTTACCGTATGGGAGAGTTGACTTGCCCGAGCAGAGATCTTTGTTCTCAAAGTCCCCTTATAGTTTCTATCACTTTAGGTGCTGAGAAGCAAGGTTACTTAAATGTTGGGTTCATGAATCAACATTGACAACTATGATAAAGCTTAGCATTACATTTTTCTCGGTCACAGTTTGGACTTCCTGCCATCTGAGAGGCTGAAAGCTGCAATTTTATCAAAATATTAAGATCAATATGAAAACAGACTTTGGATTGGAGGATGCTTTTGGCTATCAATAGTCCTTTTCCTCTCTTAGCAACATAAGGCAGAAGTATTTCAGCAGGACTGCCGGTACCTGGAAGCTGGTCATGGAAACAGTTTGTATACACCTGTGAATGTGGGATTTGTTGGAAAGTTTGTATGAGTGGGGAATCACATTGATTCAAGGGAAATCAGTTTTAAATAAAGTGGTTATCACTTCATTTCAGAATGAATTCTTGCTTTGATTTGAAGTCAAATTATGTGAAATGATAAGATATTCTGGTGGCAGATCTTAGGAATAAAAGGCACAGTGTACATATATTTGTGCTATTTTCCTAAATACAGGGGTACGTCTTTACACAGGACAATAACTACATTGTGGGCTGCTCAGCCTTTTGGTCAGATAAACTGTTTAACCTCAGCACCAATACAGACTAAAACTTTGTTACAATGAACATCTACAGTGGTACCTGTAAACATCACAACTACATGCTTGATAGGCAGAGATGGGGGTGCTGTTGAGGGCATGAAGGACAACAGAGAGGAAAAGTTAATATGCTCAAACTTCAAGAAAGATATACATGGAGACAAAGTTCATGTTGGGACACTCAGAAAACACTAGATGTTATTGGGAGAAGTAATGGAGCATGCAGTGTGAAGCTGTAGGAAGTATGATACACAAAAGAGATGTGAAATAGCTTCCAGGAGAAAACATAAAAGCAACAACCTCAAATAAGAAAAAAAATGGGACAATATGGAGAAAAAAAGATTCTTATATTTACTTATTTTACTTTTTGTAGATGGTATAAATGAACTATATTTCATGTTTTTTTTCACATCAGTTTTGTTTCATTTGTTAAAATGCATGCATTTTTGACATGTCAGACCTGTAGCACATTACAAAATCAATTGAGACAGTAAAGCTTTTACTCCAACATAATTTTATGGCAGAATTTAGGACAGCAACAATTTAGTTATTTTGTCCCGTTTGTTCTGCAAATCTGCCTTACGATGTACAATGTTATGTAGTCTATCCATGAACTATACCTACTCATTGTTATTCAGGCTCACAGGTTGGATCTGCTGGAGTCTACCCCAGCTCTCTAAAGGTGAGAGAAGGTGCACCCAAACAGCTCACCTCTCCATTGCAGCCCCACAGACAACCACACACGCTGTGGGAAGAAACCAGAGTACCTGGACAAAACCCACAAAAGTACAAAGAGAACATGCTAGCCCACATGGAAAGACATCTGCTGGGAGTTGAACCAGAAACCTTCTTGTTAAGAAGAAACAATGCAGACCACCAAGTCATTATGCTGGCTGGCATGAGGTTGTTACTACATTTGCATTTCAAAATTCTCCACAGATTCTCTACTGGTGTCAGGCCAGCACCAACACCTGCCTCTTTCTCTGCCATGTTTTTGTAAATGTGAGCAGATTTAGCTCTGCGATGTCTTGTGATAATGGGTGGAGGTCCCTGGAATAAATGTCAACTTGAAGAAAACATCTTTTACTCTAAACTCTCAGTGTATTTTTCTGCATTAATGTTTCCATCACAGAAATGTAAATGACCTATGCCAGATGCTCCGTGTGTACATCAGCACGTGGTTACATGATGCAGTGCCATCTCAGGGAGCAAAGATCACAGATGTTACATTTTCTAGGAGGAGCATTAAAAAAAAAAAAAGATTTTCTCATGTTTCTGTTGCCAAAGAAAAGGTCTTCTGACCACCTTCACTTCTCAAACACTCAATCTCCTACACATAATACTTAATAAATTGAAAATAATTTTCCTTTGAGGATTAAAGACATTTCTGAATTTGAATTGAGCCCTTTGTTTGAAACAAGAATTTAAATTCCATTTATCTTATTATCAACAATAAATTGACTCTTTATGAACAGTTCTGAAATGCCTCTGACCTGAAATCCAAACTTGGAGTATGTTAATAAAATGAAATTGATGAGAATAAGAGCGCTGAAATATATTAGTGCATCAAGAAGCTGAATGAAAACTTCCATCACACAAAAATTCAAGGCATAGCATATTGAGCTGAGAAAAAGGGAAACAATGTAGTCGAATTACTTTTTCTTTATTTAAGCAATTAACTCTAAACCTTCATAATCCACAGATTAAATTTTTGAGAGATATTTGAATTTGAAGGCACCCACTTCTTAAATCTAAAGGTAAGGTTTTAGGAAATATACAAAGACATTTGAGAAATCAAACACAAACACACACAACAGGGAGGTTAAAAAAAGTAATAACACAGATGTATCATTTGAAATAAATAACTGAGCAAGGAGACTTTTTTTTTTCCAAAGTTATAACTATTGTTAGTTGTATCATCAAACTCTTCAAACATCCAGACATGGAAAGTCTGGATCTGAAGTCTAAAAGAGAAGCAAACACTTTAAAAAAATGCCTTTTCTATTTCAGGTGATATATTTGACATAAAACAGAATAAATAAAGGAATAAATACACAACTCGCTGTACTGGAGGATCAGTGTGACCTGAGTGATTTGCATTTATTGATGCTGTACAGTAGTCGTATCACACTTGTCCTCCGCACTTCATGTCAGGGCTCTCAAGCAAAGCAGGAACTAAAGATATGATTTGTCATTTATCATCAAATGAGAAAAACTGTCAAAGTGAATACAGCAGCCCCTTAACTGTCCAAAAAAAAAAAAGAATATTTGAGTCAAAAACTGATGACATTTGCAAATTTGATTTTTTTTTTTTTAAACTTTGCTGAATTGTCATTACGCTGTTATTTTCAAATTCAGCTTAGTACTGGGTGAATTAAAATGTTGATGAGAAAAAAAAGCATCATGAAACTATTAATCATTCCAGAAACCAATGACCATAAAACAAACCGATGACTAAAATTAACAGTCTCATATGTACATACAGTATGAAACACATTTTATCAACATGTCCATATCCATCAAGCTCAGTAAAACAACATATATTAAATTACTTGACATTCCTTTTATAATTTACAATAAAATCACTTGATGTTTTATTCCAGGCTAAACATTCAAGTACTAAAAGTGTTTATAATTAAAATTTTCTATCCTGACTCATTTCACCCATCAGAAATTTTTGGGGAGATTATTTAGAGACACAGATGAACAGTGCTGCAGTGCACGTTTCACTGCACAATCACACAGTTATGTCAAATAAATACAAAAATAAATGGCAACATTTCTGACAAAACATACAACGCTAGTACAAAACATACCCTGAAATACAAGTTATTCAGACAGGCAACACATTTATACAGTATGTTACATGCAGTCAGTTAGAGAAAGAGCTCAACGTTATACTCGTATAGAAGTCTTCACTGTAAAATGGACAAGTCTTACAAAACAATGTACAGAGACCTACATACATTTAAACTTTGGTAAAACAAAATAGATCCCTAAATATATTACACATCGCAAAAAAATACAATCTCGTCAACTCTTGAACATGCAGATAAGGACAAAGTTGACTCCACTGACAAAAAAGGTTTCATTTTCACAATGTTGTTTACTGATCAAGCAGTTCTCTCGTTTGACCCCTAAAAAAAAAATCACAACAACAAAACATGTGCCAGGCAACAACATGGTCATCTTTACTTCTTATTTTCCTTCCCTAAATATTTTTCACACAATAACAATCTGAGCTGCTAAATGGAAGTTACGTCACACATGTGCAACATCACAGTAAAGCTACCACCAATATGTGTAGCTTAAAGTGGAATAAATCATGGCCAATCCTGTGTTTTATGTGGTGACATTTACTCGAAGCACTCACGTAAGACTTCAAGGGTTCTTCATATCCACTTTTTTTCTGGTTTTCAATAAATTATTGGTTTATTTTAATGCAAACAAGGTTGTCTCAATAACTGTCTAATCATTGGCTGTCACGCTATTTTGGTCTTATTTTCTACAGGTGAGAAGCGTTGAAGACAAATGGATTTTGATATTATGATCGTAGCACTGCTTATTTTTCAGTACAATCAGAAACCATTGCTCTTGATTCCATTTAATGGATTGACAATATTTTGATGAATATGGTAATTATAATAAATTAATTGAAAACCAACATGTCTGTGTCTAATAAAGGCTTGTACGGTTAGATCCACAACTATTTGAACCATGACAGAGGTTTTTACAATTCAGTCCTTTGTTATTTCAAGACAAATGAAGCAAATGGAAGGTTTAGAGTTAGTATCTGGTACTGAGTTTGGCATGCATTTGATTGGAGGTACCAGTATGAAGTGCAAGGAGGCCTGAAGGCAAGTGAGGTCACTCATCATTAGACTGAAAAGGAACATTAATCCATAAAACCTCAAGTTTAGACAAGTCAACAGTTTCATTTTTAAATAGAAAGGAAGCACTGCTGAGCTCGGCAATTTTCAAAGCCCTGACAGACCACAGAAGACAACTACAGTGTATGATCACAAAATCCTTGATGAAGAAAACTCTTCACAAGTTCCACAGGAGGCAAGAATATCATCGTCTTAATTTACATTAAAGAGAGACCTTCATAAATGTAAATACTGAGGGTTTATAACAAGGTGGAAACCTGTCCTTAAAGTCAAGAACAGAAAAATCAGATTAGACTTTAAGAAAACATCTAAAAATAAATAAATAAAGCCTAAGAATCAGACTTTTTGGACACATAAAAAAGCAAAATAAAATGAATTAGAATAAAGGAAATGTGAAAAAAACTGAGATGGAAATAAACAGCTCATGATCCAAAGTATATCATGACTCAAACAGGGTGGAGGCAGTATTATGGTATGAACGTGTGGTTGCCAATGTAACCACTTCATTAGTCTTTGCTGATCATGTGCCTGCTAACAGAAGTAGAAAGATGAATTCTTAGGTTAATAAAGCAATACTCTGCTCACATTCATCCAAATGCTACAAAACTAATAGGACATGCTTCTCAGTGCAGATGGATGATGGGCTCCAGCCTTCAGGCAGTCATTGGCTGAAAAGGACTTTCATCATAATTGTAATGTGCATTTTTAAAACATAGATGAAAGCTCTTTTGATAGAAGTCACTTTGTCCAAATACTTTTGAGCCCCTCAAAATTAAGGTATAATCCCTAAATAATAAATGTCATATTTTTGTGAAGTCTCTTAAATTAAAGCTGAAAGTCTTCACTTTGATCACATCTTGATGGTTTTATTTCAAATTCACTCTAGTGCTGCCAAAAAGCAAAACCATAAAAACTGTCATTGTCAACTACTGCTAGTCCTATTTTTATTGTGTGCTAAAAATCTGTTTTCTTTTAATTGCCTAAAGTGTATTATGTGTATTATTTGAGCAGTCACCGAATTGAACTCATCAACACATCCAAGCGGTTGTGCTAGGTGTTCTTCAATCCTTACAGAGGGAGGGAGCATGTATTTTAGGGGGGGGAAGTAGCGGTGTCCTCATGCAAAACTTTGGTTCACACTTCAACTCAAGACATTAAGTGAATTAAAGAAATTTGTAAAAAACTACTCTCATGTACAGAAAGAAATACTTTCACACTTGAAATAAATATATATTATCACTTTATCATGTGTAGTCAGACATGCACTGATGTCATAAATCCTGATGATAATACAGAAACACTCTGTACCTCCCTGCTTTAAAGCAATGCACATTTGAACCTTTACTTTTTGGGTCTTTAAGTACACAAAAATGGACATGTGGACACTGAAGGTTCAGTGCTTTGCACTGTGCTTTGCAAAAGCTGCTTTGCAAAAACAAAACAAAACACGAAAGATTTTATTTTGCTCTTGGAGATGTAGGCTAACAGAACACCAGTGAATCCTCATGACAAGTAGATAGAAATCAAGACTCTGTGGAGCTTCAAATCACGGCATCATCCTCCTGGACATTCCTCTGAAGGCATTCTCAGATACACTCAGCTTCCTGGGTGTTGATGGTTACTCATCATATGTCTTATTCTGCAGATAACTAAAGAGTGCCTCCAGTCCTTTGGTTGAACACCACAGCTGCTTCAGAATCTGACACTCTTTTTCATTCACTTCTTCCAGGACTGGCATGACGATGCTCCTCACCAAGCATTTGGACTCTTCTAAAACCTTTTGAACCCACACACAGGCATTGGGAAATACTCAAATCATGATATTCAACAGACAGCTTTGGCCTCCGAGTTGTCTAGATTCAAACTTACCAGTGCATTGCATGAAGCCATTTCCTTCACACGCAGCATCACTTCTTGGTTGAATGTGGTTGGCCAGAAAACCTGTGATACTAGACCTCGACTGCAAGCTTCTTGTGCTGTCAGTTTCCGTCCACAGAACAGCATCTCATTAGCCTATGTTTAGAAGAAAGATGTTTTGGAATGCATCACAGGGTTTGATTTAAGTTAAAACAGCTGATTCAGAGGGTTTTAAGAGGAATCCAACTAATCAAATTGAATTCACAAGAAGTTTTAATTGTCCTGGGACCCACCAGAGCTACACCCAGGATCTGGGGGAAGGTGTAAGACGAGCATCCAGAGGGTGTGAGGTGGAGTGCCGCACAAGGAGTTTGGAACCAGGCCCTCTCACTGGCCCACACCACATCACAAAGTGGCAAGATGGATGCACCCAAGCCGAGGGCAGGTCCATTTATTGCCACCACAATGGGTTTCTTGAAGTGGATGAATGCCAAGACAAAGTCCCTGAAAGGGTCACAAAAAGATTGATGCAGTTTCTGTCAATACTTATAGAATGTGTATTTCAAAAACAAACAAACAAAAAAAATAGGATAGATGAAAGATTTCTTTTTACCTTACAGCATCTGCGATGCGGCTGCTCTCTTTTCTTCGGTCAGTGGACAGACGCCCTATGAGGTAGGATGGCTCCAGGCCACTGCAGAAAACAGTCCCCACAGAGCTGAGCAGCAATAGTTTACTATCATCAGCCGCTGCATTGCTTAAAGCCCGACAAACTTCCTTCATGATCTGTGGACAATGACCAGGAGATGTGCTTTAGTTGTTTGATATCAGTTTTCCAGCATCAAATCAAGTGCAATTCACTTTTCTTTTCTTTTTTTTTTTGACAAATTCAGTGAATATCTCTTGTGAGTACTCTGTGAGGGGGAAAAAAAAATAGTGTTTAGACTTAGTTCTGGCTCCACGAACTAGAAACAGAGTGGGGGTGTCCATAACCATAACAAACATTCAAACATTGTCCCATCCAGTCACCCAGAGGGAGTACTGGATCATCCTAAAATTGCTTACCCCACCTTTAACATCTGTATCAATTATATCCACAGAAAGTAAAGATTTTCCAAAACTACTCTTGTGGTGCTTGTTAGATGTCTATTTTTTTCCACCTACAACTTTAGCAGACAGTCTATCACTCTTATCACACCTGACACAAAAGGAAACACTAGAAACAAAAGCCTTTCAGAGATTGACATGTTACATACTGCTATCAATTTAAATAAACTCTACAAGTTTCATTCATATTTTTCTCTTAATATGGTAACAGAGGGTAAACACTGATAAAAAACTTTTAGTTTCCTGTTACAGTATAGAGAGTAAAACTTGGTTTATGGTTCTTTCTTCTTAGTTCAAGAAAAGCTGTGGCGACAAACACACAAGTGACCTACTTCACTGTGAGCATTAATGCCTGTGCAACGGTTTGTTTGCACTGGTCTGCAGCGACTCCCAAGGGCCTTGTTGGTGGTGAGGTTTCTGTACCGCTGCTTTATTCTAATATTCTCCTCTAAGAGTACTGGGAATATAATAAATGTTTTACAAACATCACTTAAGCTGAAAGTAGTTCAGTGCATGAAAGAAAGAAGAGGAGATGGTTTATATGACTGTTGAATCAAGTAATGCTACAACATAAGGTACATAAGGTTTGACACTTGAGAATTAATTGCATTCAAAAGTTTCTGCTGTGTCATCTTCTCAGTGAAGACTGAATCAAACAGGAAAGCACAGTTTGCTGTCTCCTTAGTGTTTAGACGGTGTGAGACTGGTGGAAACTAATTCTAGTTGCTTCATGTTTTTCACCGGGCAGGGTTGGAGTGAGTAAAATGTTTACATGTCAACTTGCTGAGCAGCTCATTTTCTTGACAGCCTCCCTGCTGGCAGCAACTGACTTCACTACATCAGCAGCATCTATTTGTCCAGTGGGTATGGAGAAACATTGCATTACACATTTAAATGAAACAAAATGATTGAAAAGTTGTATCTTCCCCCCTTTCTTGATTAATAATTAAATGAGTACATGAAAATATCAAGCAGTCAGATGGTCAACTCTCTGTTGACTAAATTTGCAGTACAACAGCTCAATAAATGGTACAAATATGATCTCTGGAGAGAGCTAAATGTCACCCTGCTTGAAAAAAAAAAAAAAAAAAGAAATGAATTACCTGGCATGATCAGGCAAGTTTTTGGCATTTCAGTTTTGATTGTGAGAATGGGTTTGAGCCAGCACTGTCAGACCTGATAAATTCTCTGGAAACCCCGCTCCAACCCACGACACCACGTTACTGTATGTAGTCGATTACCGTAATCTGTTGCAGGATTTTAATCAGATTATTACCACTGACCCATATTAACCAGTCAGCTTCAAAGTGATCTTGATTCTACATGTCTTACTGAGTATATACACTATAACAAATTTTAACTAGAGAATCCCTTTGTGAGAGTGTGTGTGCACATTTTGCTTATGTTGTGGGGACACAAATCTATTTACTCAGTCACTCTGTTGACCTATCTCCCTCTTGGAGGGGGGGGGGCAAAGAAATACAATTTAAATTAAATTTCTCCGTTATCTCTAAAGAAAGGGCTAACGTTTGTGAGGCACTAGTATTTTTTTTTTTTAGAGTTATAAGTCTCAAGGGAAATGAATGCACCTTCATGTAATGTTATCTGGAGTGATGGAAAACATATATTTCTGAGGTGAATTAAAATCCAGCTTACATATTTGGGTAGATGTTACTTTCAGTGTACAGTGCAAACAGAAAGAAGAGAGCTGTCCAAGTGACCTTCACAGAAGGTCAGTAGACATCTTGAGGATATTTGAAAATAAATATGCTATCATCAGCAAAGAAAATGTGAGCCTAGGGGATTTGTATCGGGAATTGTGTCTTTCAACAACTTCAGGCTCTCTGCCTATCCACAATAAAACATGAAATCCATAAAGCTCTAAGCTTCTTTGATATCAATTCTTTTACTGAAATTATATGCAATTTGAAAGAACAGAGAGATACTCTCAAATCTCTATATCTCATATTTCAAATTGTAGGAGTTCAATGAGTAAAGGAAACTAGATGACAAGAAAAAGCATGGCGACTTTTAAGAATAAGAATTTTTTTTAAAAGATGGCCAGAGCTGAAAATTGTTGACATGCAACTTTTTACATGAAAACGCATGGGAAGACATTGAATCGGACCCATTTAACAGGAGTCTCCCTGAGCACAAATAAAGCAGCACAGAGAATTTGACATTAAAGTTGAAGTGCCAAAGCCATTCAATGACCTGGACCTGGAGACAGGTCCAGGTCATTGAATCTGAATGCAACAGAAGACACTCAGGACACCAACGGTCTTCCCCAGCAGACCTAAATCAAGTCAGGTGTTGTTAACACAGTTGTTTTTTTTTTAATACATAGGCCTAATGCAGTAAAAATATGCATTTTTTTGTTGGTCTTAAATGCAGTATGCTCCAGGGGTCTAAATAGAGTAAATATAAACAAAATTAGTATGTATTGTGAGAGCCACGTCTTCATGTGTAAAGTGAATTACTCAGATTTGTGTTAAAACTTACTTTTATGAGGTTTAAGCTAGCATGCAGGAAAAGAGACCTCTAGTGGCTGTTGTGTCATTTTTGTGAGGAAACTGGCATTGAATTTAAAATGAACCTCAGCTGCAGGTTGAGTTTAAGCTAAACCTCAGCTGCATTGTCACTGTGCCTGCAGCTACAGGCACAAATGGCAATCAGGTTTAAGATGTCTTTCATCATACAGTAGCTTAAAATGGGTTTAACCAGTGCAATTAGCCTTCTGGGTCCATTAGATTGTGCTTCCTAAAACCTATGGCTTCACGGTGCTACCACGAGTAGGCCTCCCTCTATTTCATATTGGATCTGTAGGGAGCAGAGAAGATCAGGGGGACTCTCAGCATCACAGGGCTCAGTGGAGATTAGCTCCCTTTTATAGCCAGCCCCAATGGTTAGTCCAGGAACTGCAACTTTTGATGCTTCTGCATTGGAAAAACCAAAAGACCAGTTCTTGTCCCTAGGGATAGAAGCATGGGCTGGATTGATGGGAGCTTAGAGGATTAATTTGCATA
>JAOWBL010000018.1:11534975-11561538 GCA_028564865.1 Zenarchopterus dispar
AGTCATTTTGAAGAAAATTTTGAAGCTCCTGGCATTCCAGCTCTTTCAAAACTTTTGTTTAGTCCTTCATCAATCATACACCTCAGCCTGCAACTGGGTATATTGCAGTTTAAGTTAGAAAGAATAATATAGGACCTTCAACATAAAGTGTTTGATCATCATTTTCAATCTATGGAAATAAAGTTATATGGTTATGGAGCCTACTTGTAACTGCAGACCACTCTAGAGAAACTGAAAACTATAAGATTACTTTGCTTTGTCACCAACTTATTTTATGACATCCATTTATCGGCTCCTTTGCAGCCTAAAAGGACATAATAAATAATAATAAATAAAATGTCTACAGACATTGTATGGAATAATAGGCACTATATAAATGTGTATAAATGGATGATGCTATCAAGTCCTTTGACTGTTGAAATGACTGCAAAGAAAGAGAAATGTTGGTAGTGTGACAATTTAAGCTCTTACAGTGTAATAAAATAAGAAAAAAAAATTAATGTACTGACATATTAGCCAGGACTCAAAGAATTTGACAGCATGTATGTATTTCTTTTAATAGTAAGTTAAAGAATGGGAAATGAAAAAAGGAAAGAGCAGGAGGTTGACAAATGGGAGAAGAAATATAGCAACATATTTATAATTTAGAACCATTCTAAATGTTAGAGTTTGCTATGCATGTTATAAGTTACAGCTCATGTTGACAAGCCTTTTGCAGTGTAGTATATTTACATGATATTTTTCAGAAATTATCTATTGAAAGGTATTCACAGCATGGTACATTGAAGTTTGCATTTAAAAAAAAATTAATGTATACTATGTAATAGTGAATGTGTTCTGACTGAAAGCACAGAGACACACACACACACACGTGTGCGCTCTCTCTGCGGTGACTGCAAATAGCCTTTTGCAAGAAAACTTCCAAGTAATCTAAGGTTGAAAAAACATGTAACGATACTGAAAAGATATGCGCGATTGGTCTCCAGAAATACTATCAAATTGGGGGGTGGGTGCACTGACCATGAGGGAAAAGGGTCTGTAAAATGATTGGTCCACATAGAGGGTGTTAGTGCTGATCTGTGCAGGACTGAGCAAAGCGAGTCAATCATTTTAAGTAAATGAGGCCATATTTGCAAAGACAAGTTGCTTATCATGTTTCTATTAAACAAACACAACCCATAAACTGAAATTATTTCAAGTGACAGATAAAAAGAAGCCAAAAGTGATGCATGAAAATGCAAGATATCATTACATTAATTGCAAGATTAGGACATGTCAAATGTATCCATGACACTAGCCTTATGGTATAAAGCTCTGCCCATGCACGACAATAGATTTTAAAGTGTTAGGCAAGGGGAGCAGTGATTTAGTTTCTTTTTAAAGATCAAAAACTTTTGCTTGCAGGCAGATGGAGAAAGAAGTATTAAGTTATAGCTTGGATGACTTTAAAACATAAAGCAATGCCCGGAAAAAATAAATTGGGATATTTGTCGAGATTTTCCCTGCTGCATCCAGTTAGTAAACACATCCACAGACTCTCTTGTTGCTACAGCTTCAAAGACTGAGAGAGCAGTTTGATAAACCCACAGCTTACAGGCTTATTGTCACACATGAAAGTACAAACACATGTGCACACATACACAGACATTGTTTAGGTCACCTGAGTCCCTGTTAGAAGATTTTGTCTCAGATCTTTCATACCTATCTGTATAGAAGAAAAGCCTGTTTGCATAGAGGTGAATGACTATGGTGATTCAGAGGTGAATGACTATGATCTTTGCCATTATTCCTGGCTGACTCCAATTACACTGACAGACTTCAGAGGAAACAGTTAAAAAACAAACAAACAAACAAACATGAAACGTTTCTGCCAAAATAAGAATTTTCTGGACAATTATGCACTGATAGTATTTACTTAAGTAATACATATCCCTCAGATTTCCTTGCACAGTGTTAGTCATGTAAATTGTGATTTCTTTTCTTTCTGAAGATCAAACACTGCTTGTACGCAGTTTGAGAAGCAAGTTATTCAAAAACGTCAATGGCAAATTTAACTAGACCAGATTGCTGTTTAGTGGAGTGTGGAAATGAGCATCTAATCACAGCCTGGTACATTTCTGTGAGAACTCGGTTCAATAACTAAATCCTCACAATTCATGAAGTTGAAGAGGAGAAAGTCATTAGATGGCATCCAGTAGAGTGACTGCATATGTCCTGCTCTTGTTTAAGTCTTTCATCACTATTTTATTTTATTTTTAGTTTACAGTTGTTTTTTTTTTTTTTTTTAATTGAGAATGGCTCTTCTAAAACCATGTAGTTGGAATGAGTCAAAAAAGTTTTGGATATGCTTTTGAAAAGACTTGAGTTTTTTTTAGTTAAAATCACTCAGAGATTATACAGGGTCAGCAAGAAACTTTTTCCATTCAGGAAAGATAATTTGACTTACATCTTGATGTTGATTTTAGAGGGAAGAACTTGTTTTCAGAGACTGTTTGACTACACCGCAAAAGCAAGTGAACACAGCTTGGCACAGATTATGCATCCCGGTTGCCCGTAGAAAAGACACAGCTGGTATATCAAACCTAATCAGCAGTGCTTCTAAAAATAGTGAGACCCTGCATAATGTGTGCATTGCATTAAATATTTATTTATTTTAAAAACTTCTTAAGGAAATGTTAAAAGATTTTGTTTAGAAAAATAATATGTGACAAAGCAACAATAAAAAAATTTAATTTTTTGGGGTTCTTATTTAACATGGTACATTGTGCTTGTTGAGGATGTGCTTGTTAAGGAACTACAATAACAGACTACATTTTTTTTTCTATACCAGAGTTAAAAAATTATATTAAAAAAAAAAAAAAAGATGTTTGCAACTTGGCCACTTTGTAGCAAATATCAACTAACAGTATAACACCATGTTCAATCTACTTTTCCCCCAAATTAAAAGGCTCGTAGAAGCTCTTTATGGTAGGACTTAGTTTTAAAGAAACCAGTGCCCTACCTCAGATTCATGGAACTGACATCATCTCACCTGGCAGCTGTCACATAAAACTACAACATTTGTGAAATAGGGACAAGAAAAGCTTCCCTTGAGCAGTTACTGAATAGATCTCAGGCATCTTTATAGCAGCAACTTGGTAAAATTCTTGTAAAGAAAAAATAAATACAGGGCAACTAAGATGTAATCAAAACTGATAAACTGAGTTCTTACATTCTTACATGAAAGCAAAACACTAAACCAAAGGGTCCAAATGGACATGAAAAATGAAAAGATTAAAAGAGTGTGTACACTCCTGCTCTCACCTCTGGTGTAAGAGCATTGTTGTCTGTTGTTTGGCTGGAGAGCAAGACATGCGTGAAGCCCTCCTCCTTCCTGACCACAATGTCCCGGAATCGACAGTTGTTCTCGTTCTGTCGAACGTTGTACCTGAGCCGCTTGTCAAACACGTAGCCTTTTTCGTCTGCCAGCTTCCGCTTTACTGAGCTATGCAGATGCATCTTTCCATTGGCTAGAGAGGAGTCAGGCACAGATAAGGGATGACAGGTCAATTTATCTTCCAGTGGACCAAATATAATCAACAAGCACTGATGAAACTAACACCTGAAACTTGGCTGTAAAATAAACAGCATCTGTTACTTTCAAATGATATTCCAAATGACTCAATAAATAATTCAAATAATCTTTATTTTTTGCAGTGAGGCCTCACTTTGAGTTGGTTGATATGACTTTACAATAACAGTGCGGGCGTGTGCGACAAAGAGCATAAATGATTCAAGAGACCTTCTTGAATTTATTTTTATTTCAGAAGTGTCAAATGATGAAAATCTGTGGTTTAAATGAAGAACTGTGAAAAATAACTGTGTAAATGAAAAACGTGTTTGCATTGACTTGTGTAACGGGTACATTTGAGTTAGGAAATTACCATCTCAGCAACAGTCAGCTGAGCACAGTTGTTACTCCTGCATGACTGGACTTGAAATACAGAAAAGTTACTTCAGACATTAGATTTGTTTTGTGTTTGATTTAAAAGACATAAATTCTGAGTATCCACACATGCAGTTATTCTTCTGTGAGTATTATTCTGATAATATTAGTAGAGCTCTTCATGACCGATATATAAATTGTATAATAGACAGACTTACTGTACCTATATCCATTCAAAAGACAGGGACAATCTTGTGTCTTTGGGTAACTACAAATCAAAACTAACAAAAATAATGTGTGAAGTTCTCAGAGTTTTAATTTCAAGGCTTTTGTTGTTTAACATCTACTTGCTCCCACTCATGCAAATGATGAAAAAGAACAAAATGTGTTACCATAACGGTGCAGATGACACAAGACTGTAAAACCGTTTCACCAAGAGACTATAATCCAATTCAAACATTGATCAAATGCACTGGTCAAATTAAAGAGTTGACGTGCCAGAATCTTTTTTTTTTTTTTTCAGTTAAATGAGGACAAAACATAAAAAAAATAGTGTTTAAAGCCAAGGAAGAAAGATTAAAAGTCAGCACTCAGCTTTAAGAAGTGAAGTAAAAAAAACACACAAATAGCCAAGCCAGATATGTGGGAGTGGTTCTGGACTCAGACCTGAATTTTAACAGCCACATTAAGACATTAGTGAAGTCAGCCTACTATCACTTAAATAACATATCAAGGATCAAGGGACTGATGTCTCAGCAGGACTTGGAGGAGACCTGCTGAGACTTGTCCATGCTTTTATATTCAGGAGACAAAACTAATGTTCTCACGAGTCTCCCAAAAAAATCCATCAAACAGCTACAGTTTGTTCAGAACGCTGCTGCCCGTATCCTCACTAAGACCAAGAGAGTGGACCACACAACTCCAGTTCTTGGATCTTTACGCTGGCTTCCTGTCTATCAGAATAAATTTTAAAATCTTCTTGTTGATTTATAAATGTCTGAATGGTCTAGGGCCAAAATACATCTCTGATATCCTGGTCCATTATGAAGCAACTAGACCCCACAGATCATCAGGGTCACGCCTACTTTCTGTACTTAGAGTTAGAACCAACCATGGTGAGTCAGCATTCAGCTTTTATGCTCCTCACTTGTGGACCAAACTCCCAGAATGAATCAGGGCTGCTTAAACTCACAGTTGCTATAATTCGAGGTTGAAAAACCTTTTTATTTACTGCTACATTTCAGTAATCTCCAATAATGCACTGTAACTTATTTCTTGCATTTCATTTGTTTTTATTCTTTTTCAACTCAATTTTTTATTTTGCTTTCATACCTTTATCATTGCTTTCAATGTACCTTTTAAGTTTTTATAAAAAGGTATTTTGAATTGTCTCATACATGAAATGTGCTACACAAATAAACTTCTCTTCCCTTGCATCCGTCACCATGTCGGATTCCTGCAGCAAGAGAGAATGTCCAAAGGATTGATTTGAGCAAGAACTCCATGCTCCATGTACATTTTCCATGAAATAGCTCATCTCTAGCTTAAAGCAGCCTGATTTACACTGCATTAAGTCTTACATAATTTAATCTCAACAGAAGAGTTAATAGAAATCAACTTCCTGAATTAGCTGTAGAAATCTGCATTGTCTCACACATTGTCATGATACAAGTTTTTTTGTAAAACTGCCTAAATTATTTTCTCATCAGATGGAATGATTAAACAGGTGAAAAAAGTCACACCTAAGATCTTACAGCTGACAATTCAACTCACAAAAAAAAAAAAAAACCATGGATATAAAAGAGCTTTGCACTAGCAAAAAGGCTTGCATGAGGAAATAAGTGAGATCTTTCTGAATGCACTGTACAATTCAAGAAGATTTACTCATCACAATATATGAACTACTTAGTGAGTCAGTAAATTTCAGCTTGATTAAATTAACATTTAAACCCTGCATAATTCAGTGTTGAATGGTTTAAGTTCTTTGTAAATTTCAGGTTCATATTTGAAAAGACTATTTTAATTTTCAGGCCATTCATATAAAGAAACATTAATTTGTAGCCCTGCAATATCTCATGGTTCTCAGCCAAACTGTTTTGTGAGAAATATTTTAATCAATCTATAATACATTAAAGTTTTTTTCTTTTGGACTTGTTTTAAATAGATCTAGTTGTTTTATTACTAACATAAGATCTGGCAACATTGAACAGTAGATTGGCAGCATTTCAGATTGTTGCTATCTCCAGTTTGAGCATGCAATGTTACTGACTGTTCTACACAATCAGTAACGAAAAATGAAAAAAAAATATGTGATCCTTTTTAATGCTATGATGAACATATGGCAATTAAAATGTAAAAAAAAGAAAAAGAAAAGACAAAAAAACGCACCTACTCTGTTGAGGACTTTTTGGTTTGTTTGTTGTTGTTGTTAAACAAGCTGGGATAATTTTGTTAAAAACATAAATAATTATTAACTACAGGAGTTCAGACTCTGACCTAGGAGTAAAATTCAACCATGTTATCAGCTCTCCTGCACAAAAAAAATGACTCTCAACAAGATAAGTGACACATAATGCTCAGCAAAAAGTGTGTACATAGTAATTCTACACTTGTAAAAAATTTGAATCATATAAAAAGGAATATTTTTTATGTTATGGGAAGCCTTAAAGGGAACACACACGGGGACACATTTTCTGTGTTCAAGAGAATTTCTTTGTACGTCTGTTCCTTTACTTGGGGCTACCTCTGAAAAGATATCCTCCCATTTTCAGAATACTGTTACATTAAAGACCTAGATCAGAGCTGCGCTACCCTGTCTCATCTTGATCTTCATTCAGCTTCTCATCATCGTGTATTTTTTGTGCCTCTGAAGTGGGCAGTACAACACTACTGATTTCTAAAGAAGCAAAACCCACAGAAGAGGTGGGTGGAGTTGAGAGTAGATCATTCCATCCACTAAAACTGGCTGCTTTGAACAGAGAAGTAAAGGCATCAAAAGCCATTTTGTGCTGCATCTCCATGGTATTGTGGCCAAAAGTATGTCAAAGACATTTTATTTATATCTCTGGTGTTTGTGTCAACTTTTGGAAAATGATCATTATAATTCTCCTTTAAAATGATAATGTGGAAGAGAACAGTGAAGTGGATTTCTACATTTGACTGTACATACGCCAAGGCCTGATGTTCAGCATATTTACAGTCCAAGAAAGAAAAAAAGTTTTTACATTTCTGTGCTTTTAGGCTTTCCAAAACCTATTTGTAGTAAGGTGTTCAAACTAAGGTGACAATGAGAAGCATACTAAACCAGGTCTGGATACTGACAATGTCTGTTCTTTGCAAGAAAGACGGACTGGTGCGTATATGATAACTTTTACAAGATTATACAACAGAGGGTAAAAATATGAAAAATAACTTTGTGATTTATCATAAGATTAAATGGTTTATAAAATCCATTATAAAGTATATTATCAGTGTAATACCTTTCAATACAATTCTTAAAGCAGTGGGAGAGAAGTCAGAGGGTAACTTCGAAATATAAGCAGAAACTTCTGCAACTTGCCAAACTCTTTGTTCACGTGTTCATTATAAAAGAAACACTTTCTAAGAATAGTGCTAATAGAAGAGCATCACTTAAGCAGAGATTCATGTTTCATGTTTAAAAACAAATATATCTCCTAGATGTCCCACATTGATTTTCAGACAATAATGTGTATGAAAATGAGAAAAAAGTTGTGTTTTGGAAAAAATTCATATTACATTTAAAATAAAAAGGCATTCCACTTTAACACCAAAACCTCATGCCAATTATATAGCACAGTGGAGGAAGAATTATGGATGAATGTGGCTTTCCCAAATCTGGACATAGCTTACTTACAATTATATAAGAACAATGGACTGAAATTCCATTAAAACATCAACATCTGCCTCTTGAATGCAGTATCAAAAGATCTCTGCAAACCCATTTGTTTTCTCAGTATCTTACCTAGTTCAGTCGTAAACTGTGATCCAGTGGTATCCTTGTGTCCCAGTTCTTCATCCACTCTATCTAAAGATAGTCCATGTGACCTTGCTGCCGTCCTGTACATAAGAGGTTCCACCTCTCCATTCTGGAGTCCATTATGAGAAACCCTCAATGAGGGAACAAAGTGAGGTTCACCTAATGGAGGAGTCTTGTATGTCATGGCTTTGCTCATTCTGTCCCCTAAAGCATGTTTCCCTGCTCCAGTGCCAATTTTCTTCTGTTTCTGAGTGGCTCCAGAACCGCCTCTTCCAATTCCCAAAACAGATCCTACTCTTACCCCCACAGCTGGACCAGAAGTTCTTTTCTTTTTGGGGGCATCAGTACGAGCTCTGGAGTTTTCTGTTGCAGCAGAATGGCTGGGGATGTGGGCCTCCCCACGACTGTGAGGGACCTTGGGTCGTTTGCGCGAGTGCAGTCTCAAGCTGTTGAACTGGTCAATAAATTCCTCACAGTGTAGTAGGTGGTGTTCTGGTTCCCAGGTGTCCTCCTTACTTCCATAACCTTTCCACCGGATCAGATACTCCCACTTACCTTTCTTGTTCCGTCTCTTGTCTACAATCCGCTCCACCTACAGACCACACACAAAGAGGAAAGCAATTAAGAATATCCATAAATGATTTAAGGGTTTTGGCATACATTTTGTCTTCTTTCTAGATATTCTTCAAATATCAAGAAACTACTGTACATGCTATAATAGCAAATTTTCCATGCAAATGAGTTTAGTCAGTGAAATATAGATCCATTATAACCTGAGCATGCAAAAGTCATTCTTAATCCGACTATATGTGCTCATCTACCACCATTATTCTGAAATGTTGCAGTATTTACACTATTAACATACTAAAACATGTTCCTCTTTTTCAGTCTCATCATTATAGTAACTCTGGTTTACAATATGAAACTGTAATCTCCTATAGTAAAGAAAAACACATCTGACTAATGTTTGTAGCTGTAAGATTAAAAAAAAATTTTTTTTCTATATATCCAGATTAAATTAAGATATTGTAAGAGAACAGGTCTGACATGTTGGCACTTTCAGATAAGTACTTCTATAATTAATCTGGCAGCATCTACACATCTGACAAGGTCAGCCTTTGTAACATTTATGCATCGCCTTCAATGCGTAATCAGTCAGAACTGCATGCAGTCACATTAATGGATGGACATGCAGATGGGTGTTCATTTGATATGTGATATGCTTTTCAGATTGATACAAGAGATTGCATCATAAAATAAACAAATAACAGGTGTTGTCCAAACTTGTCTTCTTCATGGTTTTCCCTAAGATCATTAGGTATACCATTTTTTTTGAGTATCCAAGCCAAATGAACAGGAAAAACCTATATTGAATGCTTTACAAGGCATTTGGTACTGAAATAAATATAACATGTAGCAAAGAGGTGGCCATGTACAATCCTGAAGAAAAAAATATCCCAATGGTTGAATTCAATCACGTTTTATTTTGTAGGAAAACTTAGACTATGCACTCATCTACACACACACACACCATTGTTGTTTTGAGTTGTGTTTTTATTGTTCTGTCATTTAAGCAATAAAAACACATTTGCAAAAAAAAAAAGTGCACTCATGCATTTGGGAAAATATGTAAGCATCTTTAACTTGCATGTCTAAAACGAATATGAGCTAGTGTAGATATTCAAATGACATAAAAATTTAAAACAAGAGTTTGAAATACATAAAGAAGAAATATGAAAAAAAATTGTCAGGGTTTAGGAGGATACATTTGGGTGTTTGAAGTCACTGTCAACTCAAAAACCTTCAGGTAACACAACTTGGCAAGTTGTGACTTCATCTGTTTTCACCTCAGTCTGAAAACATGCAAGTCAGTGAGTCATACAAATTTGCTAGGTGTTATGACATCACAGACCCAGATCAGAAGAGAATTATTCAGCCTCCACCCAACTGCACACGATGCTGGATTTTCTATATCTCTGAAGTGGGCTGTGCAATGTTGTGACAATGATTTTATGTAAGAGGCACGCCTCACAGATAGGATGACGAGGTGACTGAGATAAGTTCAAGAGGACTGTTTGCCAGTGCAATCCTGAAACTAGCAACTTGTAACAGAAATGCAAAGACATGGTTGAAAAGGAAGCTTTAATATGTAATCTCTGTGATGTTTTGGGCAAATTGTAACACACATTTCACGAAGACCACAGGAAATAGTTTCAGATTTTGAATTAAAAAAAAAAAAAAAAAAAAAGGGGATAATATGTTTCACAAAGAGTTGCACCAGGCTCACTCCAGGACATGTAGGGATCAACAAGACAGCTGTTAGTTGAAACAATGAAAAAAAAAAAAAAAATTTAAAATTCCTTCAAGAAGATTTTTTGGGGTGCTAGTAACCTTTATTTCATAGTGAGGATATAGGAAAGCAGGGAGAGAGAGGAAGTATGGTATTACATGGAGCAAAGGGTACCAGGCCCTAGCTTGAACATGAGTTGGCTGCAATGAGAACTTAATGGTTCCCACTGGGTGCAGAAGTCCCACAGAACATCAGTGCACACCAGCAGCTGTGAATAGGAGCCATTTGAGTCATAGAGAGTGATCCAACCAGACGTACCGTGGGACTGTTTACAAGCTTTCCAGAAGAAACTGTCTGCTCTGTTCTCCTAAAGATACGTGCTGAGTCTATTTTGGTGCTCGGCCGTGGCTAAGCTGGCTAATTTACACAGGGTAGACAGAGCTGGCAGGAAGTCAACTACAAGACCAGCACAGAGAATTTATATAATTTTCAAAATAAAACAACTCAAGTGGTCTCCGTCTCACATACTGACATTACATATGAAGGCTGTGTGTCTACAGTTCAGTGCATCTAAAAAAGGAGGGGTTCATTTTGGAAGTTGAAAAGTACATTTTATTTGACACCACTCACCGTTTTTTTGACTTATAAAAGCCGAAAGTATACGATACTGCAAGAAACACATCTTTAAACAAGCAGATTATTTTGAGAGTCTCAAGTGATCTTGAAACCTTTGGGTAAACTCATAATCTCACTAATCCAGCTGAGCAGACAGTACTCAGATGCACTCTGCTTCTAAAAGTTCCCGGTGGGACCTGAGGTCACGCTGAGGACGGAGCAAAACTGCTGAAAAGCTAGACCACTCTGATCTACTGGTCCAGAATGACGAAAGACTCATCAGCTGATTTAGGTTACCAAGAGCAATCCCTAACGACGTCTGTTTAATATGAATCTATACATCACTGGAGGATTGATTAGTACTAATTGAAGTGGTTAAGCAATATCTAAATAATGAACATTTAATGTACTTTCAGATCATTTGCTCACATATGCTGGCAGCAGCCAGAAAGTTTAGTTTCTTTGATGATGGAGGCCAGTCTCACCTGAAATGGGGTTAACTCCACCATCCCTGCATGTCGTCCTGTGGCTACAACATGTAGATGTGCAGCAACTCTTCTTTTTTTACTTGGTTTGATGGTGAGCCTTTTTTTTTTTCTTTATTTCACCTGTGGTGTGATAATCCAATCCTGCTGCATTGGTTACACACTCACACTCAACAGCTATATACTTTTTTTTGCTACTTAAACTGGAGGAGATGCCACCTAATAAAATGTCTTGCTTCCAACTCCCATACAAGTGTATCAATTTCATACTCTCTGAAATGTCTCTAATTCTGTTATGTTTCAGTTGTTTGAAATGTTATTTGGAAGGATGCCATATAATTATTTAAAAAAAAAAAAAACATAGGAGACATGGCAGTGCCCTGCATTGGACTAGTAACCTGTTCAGGGTGTACCCCTGCCTCTCGCCTGTAATGAGCTGGGATAGGCTCCAACAGACCCCTGTGACCCTGTAAATGGATTAAACAGGTATAGAAAATGGATGGATGGGACATGGCAGTACAAGTAGAATGCTGAATTCCATGTCAATTGGGATGCATCAAGGAAAGGTGTGCATGAACAAAGGTACATACAGATTAACACATCTGAAAATTTCTGTATGTATGTACTTTTCCAGATCTGGGGCTACGCCATCTTTTAGTATCAAAGGTGTGCAAATCTTTGTACATGAGGGCCTCGGTGAGATGATTGTAATTTACTTTTTTCATTCCTTCCAAAACAGGTGTGATGAATTTAAATTTCTAAGACTTCTTTCCAGAAAAGACACAGAGATGTGGTGCGAAGACAGACTTGGATCACAATTTGATTTCAAATTTAAGGTGGAAAATAAGGGGTTCCTTTCTTCAAATCTGATCTATCAACTGTTATATGAGAAAGTTAGAATATCTAAATAATACCACAAAGTCTTATTTTAACAAGACTGATGCAATTGTGACACCAATTCCATTGAATTTTTACAAATGTAGTGAGGCTTTAATGTTATGCATCTACAGGCTGCAGAAGACAGAGATCCTGAAAAAAAAATGCACATCTTTGCTGGAGGCAGTTTAGGGATAATGAAAGATGCAATTAATTTTGCAAGCAAAATAACTAAAATCCATCCCTCTTGTTGACTTGAATCTGGAGTTTATTGCCAACTTTCCGCTGAAGAGTTGCTTCCTACAAATGTCATACTTGCTTGTTTATGACATGGGTCAATGTGTAAATACTCCAATATGCGCAATAAATCTAATGCAGAGTGAATATTGGTTTTGATAATCACAGATCAATTACAACATGTCTCAGAAAAATTGTAGATAAATGTTTTCTACAGAATTTTTTAAACTTAACAGAAAGCAGAGTGAGAAGAGGCCCAGACTGGTGGGATAGCAGTCTATGGCAGCAAATAGAGTCATTAGTCATCTTAGCCTGGTAATACTTGGCACCAAAACAAATTTTGTGGAGTCACCTACCCTGCCTCTAATTCAAGAATCTGCCACAATTTTGTATTTCAGTTATACATACTTGCATCAGTTTCCTTTTGTTGTATGTGCTATACAAATAAACTTTCATATTTGGTCACTTTATTTGTACATAAAAGTCATATTTAATCTTTACCAACTTATAAGGTTACACCATTTACTCTCTCTTTTGAAATGTTGCAGAGAGTGAAAAATCATGAAAAAGGTACATGTTGTGACATCTGTCAAGTCCAAGATAAGGGTTGACTCCCTGTAGAAGGCAGATAAGGGAACAGTAAGGATGCCAGAGGAACTGCCTCGAACATAAATGCCCTGAAATGAAGCCAATGTAAGATTCATTTCAATTCAACTTAGTCATACTTTAATAGTCCCCAAAGGCAAAGTCTGTGACTTTTCTGGGAAAACAAAAGGAGACAACATTGTTGAAATATCTATTTAAAATACATTTTACCAAGATTAGGTTTCCAGAGTCCTCAGAAGACCATAAACTCATTTGATGAGCCCTTTTACTATGTGTAGTAATTGAATCAATCCAGAATGCCAAGAGACACTGGCCAGAAACAAATTTCACTCAAATAAAAATAAGTAAGCAGAGACCATATGAACCCAAAACTTCAGTTCAGTAAAAGAAAACAGTAAAAACATTCACCATAACCACAGCTCAAATAACTTCCTAAAGTACTTAATACTTTACATTTATAATAAAATGGAGGCTTCTTTAAAAACACTAAACAGTATTTATGGCTACTGCTGATGCTGTTTATACGAATACTGTGAGCAGCTTCCTCTGTACTGGTGCACTGCATTCTGGGATATAGTATCTGAAGTAAATTGGTCATTTGCTCGCAAAAATATTCTTATGAAAGAGCAAAGCATCTGGATATTTTTCATGTAGTATAGACAATTGTCAACGTTGCCATGAATATCACCACATCTCTCATAAATCAGCCAATCATTGTTAAAATATAATTCCAAGTGTTATGATTGCTATTTAAGCTTCTGATCACCACAACCTATTTTAGTGACGTTTTGAAAAAAGTACTAATCCACCCGCTGTCAGTTACCACACAGTGTAAGGATGTCTGCATCCTTACACTGTGTGGTAGAATCTGCTGTGAAGCACAACTACATGCTGGCACCGGGGAAACTATGAAGACTAGATCTGTTTTCAAGTTGAGCAGACCATCGGCTTCTTTTCCCTGGGTGTTTTTATTTGGGGGTGCAGCTGTAACATTATCCGCAGAAGAGTCACGAGTGCTCTGGTTGGAATAAAGCTTCCCTGACATTTTAGCCAAACCTTCACATGCCATGTTATCAACAAGTGTCTACTTTATTTACCAATGCTTGTTAAGAATTTTCTCTCTCTTTTTCTCTGGGATTACTGTAACAGCTGTGACTCAACAGTGCCCTTTTTCTTTTATACAGAAACAATGCAACAGAAAACAGGACAGTTACTTAAGCGACTTTCACATTGAGCTAACAACATCAATGAGTGCCTGTTTCAATACAGACAGAGATTCCCCCCAAAAAACTGGTTGTGGCTATGAGGAGTAGCCATGTTTTAGGTGAAAGACTGGTGACCTTCCAGTTGCAAGATTGGGAGGATTTATCCTGCAGATGTTGAAATGTTCTTGGAAAAGATCCTGAAACCCAACATTGACTCTGCTGTACTCATCTGTGTGACCACAGACATGTATTGCGCATTAATAGCTGGGCTGTTACAGATCATATACCTCACAGTTTGGATTGTATCACAGTTTTTGAACCACAGATTAGACTGTTTTTCGAATCACAAAAGTTTAAAATAGAAAAGGGGGAGCAAATAATATTTCTGGATTGGATATGGTAGAGCCTGTTCCAGCTGTCTTCTGACAAAACTCAGGATACACCCTGGACAGGTTACCCATCCATCGCAAAGCCACATATAGGTAAACAGAACCCATGCAGATTAAAAAAAAAAAAAAAAAAAAGATAAAAAAATCTTTTCAACAGATTTAAGTACGCTTCTTAGGCTCTTCTTCCAGTGGTGGCACAGTGGGATGCTGATGTTTCATGCACTCACAAGCCATTTTATGAGGTATACCTGGTATACCTAATATACTGTACCTAATAAAGCAATGAATGTGTACATGTAAACTCAGCAGGGCAAACATACCCTGATTATTTTGTCCACCACCCTTAAGTATAAATAAGGTGACTTATACTCATTAAGTAGAGTGCTCTTGTCTTGGTGACTGTAAAAAAAAAAATAGCAGAAGCTTCTCAAGCTCACTTGTTCACCGCTACTGCTCACAGTCTATGCAGCAACAATCCACACCACTACTCCAGACTTTTTATTATGCTTTCTTTCCTTTCCTTCATTCACAAAAATCAATGCATGGCCCATGTTACATGCCACAGGTTGGGGAATGATTCTTGTGGACTACAGATCATTTGTGATCCACTGCAGCCCCAGCTAATGCACTAGATGTATTTAGTGTTTGATGGATACTTAAAGTTTCTGGTATTATGAAGGTTAGAAAAGCCAAGATAATATGCATATTATTCTTTGCTTAATACTGCTTGTTAGTCTTTAAACATTCAATATATAAGCTTTTAAATATTAAATGATAGGTGTTTTTTAGACCACATGAAATTACTTGTTCAAGGGCGTTGCCTGTTTTTCTTTTTTTTTTTTTGCACCTACAGGGAAAGTGAAAGATTGTTGATCACAGAATCAGTTATATGTTCCTCATTAGAAATGTACCTGCCAGACAGCCCAGTATTCCCCACGCAGCAGCAAATTTACTTGATTTCAACTTACCAGCTGACAGTTTCCACACCACTTTAACAATTTCCAAAAATATGGGCAACTGGAGCAACAAACTTTAAACTGATAAGATAAAAATACTATGACGTAATGTGAATTCTTATTATTTAACTGACCCATTATCTTTATTTCATGACATATATTGTTACAGTATATGTCTAATCTTTAAAACTGACATAGAAAGCATATAAACACATAGAGCTAAATGGACAAAAGTAAACATATTTATTAAGTTCTTTTTATCAAGTTATTTTCATATATTTTTCACATATTGTACACTAACTTGAAAATGTCATTATCCTGACAGACCTAAAGTGTCTAAAATTATGATCCACACAAACAACGTGAAAAAGTAATGGCTATGACATTCTGTCAGATGTCAAAGAATTCTGTTGCTCAGATATCGGTCACTTTGAAGAATAGATAAATAAGAAGTTCAGCTGGTTAGTATTTGCTTCAAGTCTGGCACTTCTTCCAATCAGTTGTGCACAACTCATTACCCCCCACACAATCAAGAAAATCTTACACTGCTCTTGATTGAAGGCCTAGACCCTGAAGCATCCTGAGACAGATTACCCTTTCCAGCAAACTGTCATGCATACTGAATGTTAGAAGATTTCTGTTTTTTCAAATTTGTTTTGCTCCAAGGTTCATAAGGCATTGAAATAATATTTGGCAAAGAAACAAAAGCAATCTGGTTTATTTATTTTATATATTTTTTTAAGCAATCTGGTTTATGAACCAGAGAAACTTCTGCCTGCTATTACAAAACAACAGTACTTTTCACAGGGAGAGGTATTGTACATAATTCAGCCGTAAAGAAGAAATGACAGTTTTGAGGAGTTTTGTACATATTTTGTCTGAAATATAGCTAAATAAAATGCTATACATAATTCAACATACTTTTTGACAGAAAATAAATGGTGTTTTTGATCTGGATTTCCGACATACTTTTATCACTGACTACATTAAACAGTTTGAATTTGATTTTGAAGGTAAAAATAAAACTAAGTAGGCAAATACAGTTTGGGCTGTTTTGAAATCAGTTTGTCAGTTTATGTAAATAACTGTTTAACGATCATCTGAAACAAAACAAACACACACTGATTCTTTTAAAGCCAGAAGAGTCTTCCTTTCCTGGAGTATTTAATAGACACTTAGGGCTGGTTCACACCATTTAAATGACCTATTGGTAAGTCCTTCCCCCTTTTTAGTCACTGTTGCTCACTTGGGCAATCTATTGTCGTTTCAAATTTTACAATGGCAATGGCCTATGCGAAAATCTTTTCCCAAGGTGTTTTAGACAAATTTTTGAGACAAAATGACCTCCTTTCATCAATAAGAGCATTAAATGATACTTAAACATGCCAGTGTTAATATGTACAAAATATTAAAATAGATAGCTGGTAATAAGGTTAAATTGGAGGCAAGAGTGCAAGCCAGAGAAGCCTTGTTTTATAGTCATCACAATTCCAGAGGACAACATCTGGATCTGGAGCTTTTTCTTACTTTATTTTGGGAAGGCATAGCTTTAGATCTACTGTATTAAAGGAACTTCACATCTAGTGCTACACAGAAGGTAATAGATCTATAAGTTATAGCACTACATAACTTTAGGTCTACTATTAGCTGTCTAGCACTAAATCTAAAGTTATAACTACACGTCTGGTGCTCGGTAGCTCCATAATCTGAGATAAAGTCATGACACTAGTGGAGATTAAAGTTATCTTATTGTAGCTAATTTATCTGAGGCAAAGGCTGAATCACTACATAATGACTGCAGTTAAATAACTTTGGTTAACGTTATAAGAGTTAAGAGGATTGTTGTTTTGATTTGCCTTAGAATAAATGAAGACAACCTCATTAATCTTCTGGACATTAAATTGGCAGTTTAATCCAAAGCATACCTTTAGGTCTGTTTTGTTTGGATTGAGGACATGGGATAAAATAAACTCCATTGCCCATCTTCTCAGAATACCTAGAATCAGTATTAGAAATACCACAGACACTTAATTGTAACATTTTTTGGTATAAATTCTATAAAACAGAGGAGAGTTCAGGATCTTTCAGTGTTTTACTTTAATTGTTTGGTTATCAATACACTTCATCATGCTTAATGCACATATGTATATAAAGTAAAAATAATCTAACATGGAATAATTATTCTTTTTAAATACTTTTGTTGACAATATTTTGACTGGAAGGATGTTTTTGAGATGGAGCTGAAATTATGCTAATTTTACCTAGTTTTTAAGTTAAATAACTTTTTCTATTATTAAGTAGAAGAGAAGAAAAGCTTTTCAGCATAAGTGTATTATGCAAATACTCAAAACATCTGGAGTGTGGGATTTGGCCATTACATTCATGGAAAAATGCTAAAGGTTTTCATCAAAAGGAGTCAGTATAGTTTGTGTAATAACCCTTTATGTTCTCAGGTGTGTTGCATGCATTAACAAGAGTAAACAGCCTTTCACTTGTGAGTTGAATGAGTGTCAAAGACGAAAAGAAAGAAAAAAGACAATAAGCCAGTTTACTGTCCCAGATAATGTTACATTTTGCAACATATAGAGGGCAAAAAAAAAAGAGGAGAAGGTAAGACAGAGGATGATGAATTTGTGCACTCAGAAGGGTTTAAAAATGCATGATGCCTAGAAATGAAGTTTTAGTTATAGAGAATACCTAATGCAGGACACTAATTTCCTAGAAGCGTTCTTATACACTGAGCCATTTCTGTGGTGGTATAAGATTATTACATCTCACACTGTATAACTTGCATCTTTCTAATCTTCAGAACTACATCAAGACTGGTGTGTGTGGACTGCAAGATACTGTTTCCCAATTCCAATCCTCAAGGGCCACTGCCCTTAATGTTTTAGATGTTCCCCTGCTCAAACAAACCTGAATCAAAGGGATGGGTCATCAACAGACTTGTGCAGACTTTGATAATAAGCTAATGGTGATCAGTTAAGAACAATTGTGAGAAACTGCATTGGATGACCTTCTGAATCGTAGGTTATGACAGATGTAGAGTAGCATCATCAGCATGTGCTGATGATAAACCATCAGCAATAAGCAAAAAAGGAAACTTACACATATATTAGTGGTAGTATTTATGGCTACCAAAAATACTTGGAAAAAGAAGCAGCAAAGGAGGACACTGTGGTTCCTGTCATGGTTAGGCAAAAGAGGCATGTTGCATTAATTCAACTATATGGCGTAGGGTCACCAATTTAGAGCGCTAACAAAATATTTTGCCACAATTCTTTCACAACAGCTTTCGTTGTCTAGAACAGTTCAAAACCATGCAGTGTGCTTAACACCTCTTACAAAAAACAATTATGACAGTGTCAAAACACTACATGGCATGTTCATTAAACTGTACATTTGTAATTCTAAATCATTTTTGCAGTAAACTCTCACAGCCTAATGAAAGGAAAAGAACAAAAGTAAGCAACACTGGAAACTTCACTACAAAAGGTAACCTTTTCTATTACTTCCAATTTGTCAAAAAGCTTACTGTATTTCCTCATATTCTTTGTTATATGAGATAAACATACTTCTTGAGTGGCTATCATATTTATATCTATCATGTTTAAAGTCTACTGGCTTTATGCTGTGATCACATTAACCTAAACAGCAGGCAAATATTCATTTGGTTCATTTGTCTGCCACTACCATACTCTTGCAAAAACTGAGATTATCATTACTATCTTTTTTGATATTTTTACTCTTTCCGTTTCATATACTCACTTGACTTAATAAATGTGACATAAGGTGATGTCTCTATAGTATTCTGAGCTCAAGAGACATCAAATGACACCGAACTGCCGTTTTCTATGTGAGACACAAAGTGTAAAAATGAAATCCATGAACAAAGTTCATAGACCATACTAGTCCCCATTATCCACTACAGTTTTAGCTTCTGCCAAGTCAGCAACACAAAGAAAGCCTAGCTGTGCTTGAACTTGCTAGAAATGTACCCACTGGTGACTGCTGTGTACCCCACCTGTCAGCCAGGGAAAGCTCAAATAAAATCCAGGCCCCTATGCAACCCTACAGAGAATGAGTCAGGTGTAGAGGAAAGGTATACCCCCACTTAGCAAGCTTCCAAAGTTTAATTTTCTTCTCACAGAGGTTTCAAGTGATGAAATCTACTGGGGTTATTGTGGCCTTCTTGAAGACAATAATCAGAAGAAAACCAGAAGGAGAAAAGAAACTGGTAAAATCTGCATTGAGTCAAGCCTTACAAGCCAGTAGAAATCAAGCTCATGAACCAATTAGTCTACCCAAACTTTGGAAAGTCCATTGCATCTGATGTCTAACATGCAACTTGTGCTGTGCTCACTGGTGGCTAGAAGACATGAGTCGCCTAGTATACAGAGCATACGAGACACAGTTTTCAAAAACTTGCACATTTTTTGGTAGACAGGAAGCTTCTGGTTTGCAACCAGTGCTGTCAACTACAAAGATCCATCAATCCTGCATTACTAAGAAAGCCCTGACAACAGTCTTATAAGTAGGGAAATAAATAAAAAGGTTAGAAAAAGCAAGAAGAGGGGGTGTGTTGGTTAACTAGCCTTTCAGTTCCTCTTAAGAAATTGATCAATTCAGACTTGTGAGGGAGCTCCATGTCCACTGTTCAATGTTTACTTACATCTTAGTCACCATCCTGGAAGAATGGCTCAATGTCTTCTGGTATTGTCGTTATATCTCGCACTATGCAGAGGTCAAACTTAAGCCAAACTGAACTTTGACCTAGTTTGCATTTAACTAGTGTGGTCATCGAGAAAAACACATCCACAGTTGGCGTAAAAGCAGTGAAAAATATGTCACTGTGAACTTCAAGCTGCTGAAATGAATGTGTTTTAGAGCGCAGCCACATGTTTGCCGCTTTTCTGTGAAAGGGGTTTGCACTGGTACTTTCTGGTTATTTGCAACAACATGAGACATTTTTTTATTTCATTTTTTAGACAGGGACTACATTCAAACCTGTTTGAATGTATCTTTGTGTGGGGGAGGAAAACAAGACAAGGGTCTCTGTTTCTTAGTCCTTCCCCCTTGGTCACAAACTATGAACGGTGCCCAAAAGAACAAGATCTTGGATGGAAGTGGTTGAAATTTGTTTTGTCCACAAGATGACTAGACTCTCCCTTAGAGATGAATGAGAACTTTGGTCTTCTGTAAGGAACTTAGAGTAAAGTTGCTGCTGTTCTACACTGAGAGGAGCCAACTGAGGTGGTTTGGGTATCTGGTTAAAATGCTACCTGGACATCTCCCTGGTGGTTCAGGAATGTTCAACCAGGTGGAGACCTCAACACAGAGTTTGGGAACCCCCGATCTAATTGTTTCACAACAGGCTATGAAGAAACTACTTCTGTCCCTACCTGTATAAGCTATTGCTAGCACTCTGATTAGCAAGATAAGCCACATGAGGTTATGGGCCTCTGTCAAACAAGACCTGCCATTCATGATTCTGTGAATAGAGCCAAACTAAGAAAGTAAGTAACCAAGTAAGTATGATGGGCAGATGTGTCTCGCTATCCTAGCTGAGAGGAAAAGAATATTCAAAGCTCCAAAATACTCACTCATTCAAATTCTAATAAAATAATTATATAATAAATACATGATGAGAAGTATAGTTCTGCAAAAATGATTTTGCATCAGTAAATAAAAGACAGACACTTAGAGCATGAAAGCTCATGAAATAAAGACTCTGTTATACAGATTGGAATACCCGAGACTTTGGTATGCCCTTGGTTTACAAAGTCAGACAGCCTAAACCTGATCTCAAGATGACCTAGTTAGCTGTGGAAAAAATAAACCAAAAACACTGTAATACATCACAATGACATATCCACAAAAGGACACTGCCTTAGAGACTGAATATTGGATTTGGGTCATTATGAGTCAAATATTTAATTCAATAAAACTTTAAAATAATGACAGAAAACATCTATATAGCTATACCCAACATGAACTTCAGCTTATCTCAGTCTGCCCTGTAGATCACTGTTTGGATATTCAAAAGTATCTCTGCCCTTGCTCTCATCCTCAACTCCTATACTTTGTTGTTCTACAAACACAACACCAAGTAACACACACACACAAAAGAAAAAAAAAAACAATTTATTATTCACCAAAACCCGACTCGATAATATTGTATTAGAAAGCTATGAGTTTTGTCAAGATGTTCTTCTGCCTTGGAGATAAATTTGAGCTTATTCTCAGCTCTTTGGGCTGGATGAGAAATTATGTGAAATCTTTCAATCACCCTGTATGTCTCATCCATTTTTCTTTTAAAAAAAAAAACGAGAATTTGATGATATAATATGAACAATATGATCATGTTTCTTAGGTCACCCTCCCTTTTATCATAAATTCTGATTTAATAACTCAAATTAATAACAACAAATGTGTTGCCTTGGACATTAATGAGGATCTAACAGCCCCCCAAAACAGCATGCTTGTGACCAGAAAGCAGTATATTTTGAACCAACAACAAGAGAAAAGGTTAAATATAATGAAACAGGAGAGTTTAATGATGCAGAACTTACTGTTTAGACTGGAAATGATCACAGTTGTTATTGGTCACATTTAGCTCCAGAGGACAGCAAAGACCTGCACTGCTACATATGAAAGGCTGAAGCTGGCGAAGTCTGATTTTTGCTGCTGAGTTCTGCATGCCTGACATGAACTACAACCACCCTCTTCAGGAGTGAGCATAGCAAACATGAAAACTACCTAACAATGAACTATCTTTGTCAAAAAGTAACACGGTTGTCCACCTGTCTAAAATGTTCCAAACTCTGAACCTATCAACAACATAATCCTATGTTCTCAGTAATAGCTCGAAACTTTTGTAATTCACAGACTTCTTCTCTATCGTTAAAAAAAAAAAATCATACTGTAATTTTACTTCTCTATGGAATCACTAGTTCAACGCAGAACTTTGAAAGGTAATTTCTTCAAAGCATTTGTGTTTTAGACACAAATGGATAGCAAGGATCCTTGTGTGATGGGTTCTCTCATGATTGCGATCTTCTGAACCTCATGGAAATCCAGAAGACATTCCCATACTTCACTATGTTAACATCAGTCTCATATATCCTTATCAACATTTTTTTTTAAATCTTTGGATAAAGTTTTGCTAATTCCAGTTGATAAAGGGTTACTTTACTTTTTAGCTTCATGTAATCTGTACTTTGGGAGCCGGGACATCTGCTGAGAAAACTCCAAGCACAGAAAAGCCAGTCTCCCTTACTCATTCATGGATCAACATTAGTAAAACTTGTGCATGCACGCGTGCACACACACACACACAATTGCAATGAAACTGATTTCCAGAATATTACTGATTATGTTGCATACCAGCTATCCCAACTGACCAGCAATTAGCTTAGTGGTAGCCAGGGGTTAAATTGGGCCAGGGCTGTCCATAGCTGAGCCCCAGCACATATGGTTCATCATCATCATTCATGGGATACTTAATTTTGCATGTCTGCAGCAATTTTTTTTCCTCAAGAAGGCAGGCCACCAAAGCCAGAGTTTTCCGTGATTGCCTGTGAACATAACAGTCCAATTAAATCCCTTCTTTCAACTTGTCCCCTAGCAGTGGCTGCATTTAAGCGTTGCAACGCTGTGGCACTTTAGTTGCTATTCACAATGCAAATCCCAAATCCCAGCAGTAAATCCCAACGTATCTTCTGACTGTGGTGGGTGTGTTCCTGTCGGCCTCTCGAGCATCATGGCTGCACCCCATACAAAAAAAAAGTTTCAAAACCAGTCTTCAGAAGCCAGTGGGTCACATGACCACACGACTAATGTGTCATCCATTGTTTATTAGTCTATGATAGAAGCATAGGGAAATTTTAGTGTTAATTCCTCCCCCAACCCTCGACTGTTATTGCCTTGCAGTAGAATAAGACTTCTAAAATTGATTTATTGGATCAGTTAGAAATTCCTCTGGTAAGCAGACCACAGGGATCCAATTTTATTGAGTCTGTCAAATGATGTCAGGTTAAGCAGTTTATGTGCACGTACAGTGGCCATATTACGACTTTGAAACCACAGAGATCCCCACAGATAAAATACCAGTTAAATACCCACTGAACCCTATGGTGGTAGCCATGTGGGCACCAAGGCCTCATGTCCACTGCATGCAAGCAATTTCGTGTGCCATCGCATTGCTCCCCCTGTTTGGATGCGTGGACGCATGTACTTTAATATTTCAGCCACATTCAAATTTAATTTCAGTTCTTTTATGTAATAAATCAATACAAAAAAAATAAATAAATTCAACAAGATGGCCTGAGAAAAGTAATTGAAATATGTGACCCAGGATAGATCAAACACTTAACGAATAAAATAGTTTGCGATATATTAAGTGTACCATACTGTAACCAACCACAGGATAAAATGCAGCAGCCTGGATCAGATTTTGAGGATGTTAAGTAAGAAGAAGAGGAGTGCACTGTTAAACCTGTGGAGAAAAGTCCACCGAAGCCACTGAGTGAAATCAGTGTTCCAGTGCTGGAAATTCCCCCTGCTTGTCCAAGAACTCCATTTGAATGAAACGATTTTCTATCAATACTTGAAAATGCCACCACAGCAGTTTAGGGTACTGTTGTAACTTGCAACAATTAACTTTTCATCCATGTCGTTTCGGCATTCACGTTAATATGTAACAGACTTTTTTTGTTTTTACGTGCAGCAGACCTAGAGTCTTCCCATTGCAATGACACAGAGAAATGTCAACTTTGATTGGATCACTGCCTCGTGTTGGATGCCCTAATTTGCATAAAGTTGAGCAGAGCCTAACTTTTCAATGCGCTGCCTGGAAGCACTGCCTTCCCAACATCTTTTGTGCAGGCGGTAAACATGCCTCTCACATTCCATAAAAAATGAATGGGATGCATGCAATGCAAGCAATTTGTCACATGCAATGGACATTGGGCCTAACAGTGTAACTTAATTACCCTTTATGCAGCAGGTTGTTGGTAATGGCACTTTTACTTGTTAGCTCAAGTTAACTTATTAACTTGAACTTGTTAACTTTTTCATTGCTCTTATTCTTGTTGTATGAAGTGATTGTGCATATACACCATAGGACCTGACACAATAGTAGTTAGTTTAGGGTATAGTTCTGCTCCCATCTCTGAATAATTAGCATAAGGGAGACCAAAACTGAGGTGGTGTACAGTGATTGTCCCCAATTAAAGTGTACATTGATTGGCTTAACACACAAATGCTGGACTGGTAATTGGTATTTTAAAAACCATGTACAACTTTGTTTAAAAACTAAAAAGCATAAGTGTCTGAAATTGGTAATGGTACAAAGGAAGAGAAAAACGAATAAATCAAATGGTCTAATTATTACTAACCTGAACTGAACTGAAAATGGAAATAAAGCCAAGGATGTCTATGTATTATGTCACTTTTGCATTTGTACTGGTAGTGCAAAAAATATGTGTTGTTTGAAAACCAGAAGAGGCTTGGGCAAGTTACAGAGCAAAGCAGTTCATCAGTTGGCATTATGGAGACTACCACCTGCTTTAGGATGGTCACTTTATTAAGCAAAAATTAACATCCATCCATGAGCATACCAAATGACAATTTTTTGAGCAGATGCTATACAGTGGAAATTAACTTGAAAGATGCATGATTGCTGAGTTTTTAATACCTTGAACCTGATAAAATGAAGATAAACACGATGATATCTATGCATTAAAGACACCACTATACACGTGGAAAAAACTGCTGGCAATGCATCCTCACTGAAATACAATGAAACTAACTAAATTGATCATAAATAATTTACAAAACGTTGACTAATGAAAGTCAGTCATTGCTTTTTCATTTTGGTTCAAAATAATGATGATATTAATACTAACAACAACAATAATAAACAAACTAACCAATGTTAGCTTTGACAAATTAGTTGGTACCCTTAGAAAAGATTGAAAATATTTTAAGCATAATACATGTTAAATTTAGTGTGTCCAGTAGTTAACATCACAAGTGTCTTCAATCTTGCAGTTAGACAGTCTGACTATTTAAAGGATGAACAATTGTCACTTGCTGTCTAGCATCATCCTCTTGACCAAACCAGAAAAAGCAAAGGTTGTCTGAGTAGTTCCGAAGAAAAATAATTGACAAACACGTTTAAGGTAGAGCTTGTAAAACCATGTCCAGGCAGCTTGATGTTCCTGTGACCACAGTTGCAAATTTCATTCTGAATGTCGAGGACTGTAGCCAATCTCCCTGAATGTGGAAACAAGGGGAAAACCTATGACTGTATCTACTGAGCCACCTCCATGAAAAACATGGAAGAGGCTCAGTCATGCTCTGGGACTGCTTTGCTGCATCTGACAGGAGGTGTCACAATCCAAGACTATCAAGGCATTCTGGAGTAAAAGGTTCTGCCCAGTATCAGAAAATTTGTTTTAGGCTGCAGGTCATGGGTCCTTCATCAGGATAATGACTTAAAACACACAATTAAAATACCCAAGAATGTCTAAGGACAAAACATTGGACTATTCAGAAGAAGCCTTCAATGAACTCTGATCTAAATCCAACTGCACATGTGTAGAAACAGATGAACCAGCAGTCTGGAGAAGAAACCCTTCAAACCTGAGACAGCTGGAGCAGTTTGCACTGAGTTAAAATACCTGTCTATAGGTGCAGAAGCCTCACTAAAAGTTACAAAATTTACTTTATTGTAATGCTTGCCTCAAATGGTTGAGCAATAAAATATTAAGTAAAGGATCAAAAAATTTTTTTCTAGGCCAGTTTCATTATTAATGCATTTTTTTTATTATTGATTCTGGCGAAACTCAGTTCAAAACCTTATTCTTAGTCTTATTTTCATTAGTAAGTTATTTATTGTTACTTTTGTCAATTTCAAGTTATTTCAGAAACCACTGAAATAAGGGTACCAACAATTTATCCACATGTATATATGGTGC
>JAOWBL010000018.1:11567151-11577705 GCA_028564865.1 Zenarchopterus dispar
ACACACACACACACACACACACACACACACACACACACACACACACACACACACACACACACACACACATACACATAGGTGCAAACGCAGACAGGGACACTTCCCAACATGCAACCAGGGACAGGCAGGCGTGACTGCATTGAATTAAGCTGTTAATAAATGTACATACGTAGAAAACACTTGTTCCAGTTTAAATATGAAAAAAATGACTGTAAACCACTGATAACTAGTCTATTACTTGTTTTCTTTGAGCAATTTTTACAAACAGCTTTGAACAGTAACATTTGAACAAATGATGTATCCCTAAATTGTATGTTTTTTAATGCATTTAAATTAAAATAAATATTGGTAGTGTTTGTGAGATATAATTCCACCTTACCTGGAACCTAAATTACCATGTTATTTTTGTCGCTTTCTCCTCTTGTTAGTTGTTTTTTTAATATGCTTTAAAGCATGCATGTCCACATGTTCATGCACTGTGGTTAAACTTCAGTTATAACTCATGTTACAGTCATCTGTTACGCTACTTAATAAGACAGGGACAGTTTCTGCTTAAGAGAATCTTTGCTGCGGTTTCTAAGTTTGCTTTTATAGTGAGATGTTATAGAAGGAGTTGAGACAAGGTGACCTCCCATCATTTCCATTTTCATTGTTCCATCTCCATCTATGACTATGAAATGAGTGTCATCTTTTTTTATGTACTTTCAATTTAACTGCTAAGGTGTAGATGAAACATTAAAGGTTTTAATGTGACACATCTACTGAGATGATAATAAGAACTGCAGTGAGTTACAAGAAAGATCTAAAAATTAGTCATTTACAAGAAAGATTGCATTGCTGTTATACAGTTTGTAACTAGACAAAATACAGAATCGCATCAGTACAGAGAGATTCATAAATCTTTGCTCCAAATGACCATCTTTTTATTTGGTTGTCTCGCTGTGTGACCAAAGGGAGATTCCCAAATACACACATACATTTCAATAATACATTTCAGAATTCATTTCAATGGGCTCCTCAAAGGTTAGTGTCTAGACAGCAGGTTTGATGACCAGACAAGATAACTGTTACACAGAAACAGAGCAACACTAGGCTGACTTTTTTCCAGTCCTCAAATTTTTAATTGCTGCACCACAAATGCTGTAACGTATTTGTTATTTTGTCGTTGCATTGCACAAGGTCTGAAAATCAATTTACCTACATCTTCTGCTACATGTTGAAATCCCTAAATGTAATGACATGGGATTTATTGCTTTGTTCCTTTTTATGTGCAGCTTTATTTTTCACTTATTTTAGTTTTGGTCAAACTGTTGAACTTATCACAAGAGTTGTCATTTTGCAGGATGATTTATTCTCTCAAAAATAACTGTGATAAGTAATACAAAATACTTTTCTGTACTCTTTTAAAATATTTTTGGTGGCTGTAATCATAATAATGAAAAAAATCATAATAGTGTAAAATAATGTGTGTATTAATCTTTCAGACAACTATAAATGAAAAATCTTAATTTCATTATCTGAACATACACATACTGAAATCTGCATCAAGATTTCTTTCATATGGAGATTTGTAAAAGAAGTCTTGACAAAGTATCTGTAAATTTATTTTAAACTTAGATTAAGTACTTTGTCTAGTACACAGTACTGTGAATACATCTGTCAACATATGTATTAGATAATATACATTTGTGGGCTAAAGTTTGTGTCTGTTCTGAGCAGGGTGCTGAGACATCCAACCCTGAGGCCGCGAGTATTGATGGCGGTGATAAAGGCATGTAATAATGTCATAAACCCAAAGAAGAAAAGTAAGTAGAGATCAGCTCAATAGTGTAACCAGTAATCAGTCAGCTGAGTGAAAAATGACAAGCCCAATGTGAGCAGACAGAAATAGGGAATAAAACATGGGACTTATGAAGGCTGAACACACCAGAACAGGAAGAGGGCGGGGGAGCAGAGGTGACCTGCTCTTAGAGGGGACAGGCCTGTCGCATTTCCTGATTACAACCAATAGGTCTCAATTTCACACGACAACCCCAACTACTCATTTGGGGAAGCATCTATATTATAGGGGGAGGAAGAGAGGGTATTGTTCCACTGGGTCTGCAGTACCTTCCTACAAGAGCTGCCTTTATGATGAAGAATACTTTCTGTGCCAGCACTTTTCCTTTCTGGCAGGAATCCACTTTGAATTTGGACATGGATATTTTTTTCTCTTTGTATCTAGATGTATTTTCTGTGTAAATGACTACATAATTATTCTTCAATTGTGAGAATAATGAGGATGACGACTAAATTAAGTTGACCTACTGCTAGTCCAGACAATAACTTTTATATGAGCATTCCTATCTCTGTCTCTTTGTTCTAAATAATTATTCATATAAATGCATTTTTGGAAGTTGAGCTGTTATTGAAGTTATTGGGCAGAAGTGTACTGATATTTTCGCAATTCAGGCTGAAGGCATTCCCCTCTTAGATCTGGACCAATGCCCACTATACAGGAGTTTATCTGGCACGCATGTCCCTCCCTCCATATTTCACTTCTGCTGCTTCTCTCTCCTTCTGATAGCTTATTCACTGTGGAGGGGTCAGATGCTGACACCAGCATAAGGGCCGCTTAAATCGCTCTAAACAACATCTATCATGGGCTCTATAAAATAAGCTTCATGGAAAACACAATACCCTAGCCTTGCACTTGGAAATCCTCGTCGATCACAGGGCTACTTTACCCCCGAAATCTATTTTTTTACGATATGAGGTTTAGGGGAGAGGTATATTTTTGAGCAGAGGAAAGTTCTGATTTGGTCCTAATCAGTCTTTATGAGTAATTTTAGATACAGCCTGCATCGGAGATCTATAACTCAACAGGAGTGAAGGGTTGGAGTTGATAAATGGCCCTAGCATACAGTCCTACTTATTGATCAGAAAAAAGTTTGATATCAGTAAAAAAAAAAAATAATAAAAAATAAAAAATAAAAACATAACTGAAAGCTAAAAATGTAATAGAAATGCAGTTGCTTTCAAGTTTCAAAAACTTGGGACAGCAAAAGAAGAGGGACTAAGTACTAAAGAAAAAAGAGGACACATACACCTGCTAATATGTCTTAGAAAAACAGAAACTAGAGGTATGCAGTTTCCCTCAACAATGGGAAGATGCTGTTATGACATAAATCACACAGTCCTGAAGGCTGTTAAGTAGCTACTTAAATAATAACTAGTTGCTAACAGATGGCAGGGAATTGTTGGTCCACTTTTGGACCTCCACTAAAGTCCAAAAAATAAATACAAAAAAATAAATTAAAAATGTGTTGTGATATGAGAAAAAAAAGTCAGGCTTTGACATTCTTGATGAGTTGAGCAAATGTTCCTGATACTGTACCTATGAAAAAGGTACTAAGTTGTCTATATTCCGGTGGCACTATTAAACTACCTGGAGCAGCTTGTCATTTTAAAGGTTAAGTACTTCCATTAGCATGATACAAGTGATACCTTTAGTAGATATAGATCATGCAAATTAAAGGTGAATATTTGCAGAATTTGCAGAATAGATAGGTGCACTATTTCCATATACTCAGATTCTGATTTATGTTAAACATTGTCACCCTAACAGTCAGGCATAAAATTCCTGTAATAAGCAATTTCTGGCTTATTCTACATTATTGAAGACTATATTGACGTTAGTACTCAGTAAAACAAGTCTAATTTTGTTCTATAGATTGTGGGCTTTTCTTTCTATATTAAAGCTTGCAAAGTAATAATGTACTAATCTTGATTAAATATTTTTAACACATTTTTTTAAACAAATGCCGCAGAAATAGTTTGACTACCACATTTCATGACAAACTATGCTCAGTGCCTTGCACCTCTTACAGGCTCGACTCATCTGGGGTTATAGGCATAAGGAAAGGGCCCCCGAATATAAATCTTAAGCAGAAGAGCAAAATGTGTATGGAGAAGCCAAAAGGAAAAGAAAAAAGAAAAAAAGAACAATCAATGGCCCAGAAAAGAGAAATTATTGTCTAAGTCTATCACTTAATTTCTTTAAAAGCCTTTTGAGAAGTCAGAGTCGCTCAATGTGCATCCACTAAAGTTAACACTCTCTGTATGCCATACAATTTAATTATTAGAACATGATTCATTCAGTGAGTGGTCACCCATTCAGTGGGACCATTTATGGAGCAGCTTATTCTTTACAGCTCAAGAATCATCCTTTTGGTCAGTAATCACTGAACTGTACAAATGTAATTTAGATACTTGATTGAAGAAGAGATTTTGCCAATTAAGAGTTTTTGTAAGAGTGCATAATCATTTTGGCTTGCTATTCACCAGGAACAATGTGATGATTAGCCCTCATAGCAGTCCTTGGCTGCTTATATCCTGGATAAAAAGGAAAAAAAAAGACAAAGAAAAAGAACATCTCAAGAGGGATCCTTTAAGAAATACATTAATAATGGATAGCTTGAAAGATAACACAGTTTTCATTCTAGAACAGCTTAGTTCAATAAAATGTTTTGTGAAAGCCTAATAGCCAATGTGATTGTATTATTATGAGGTAAATGCAGCCTCAGCCATAAAAAACTAAAGACAACCTTTTTCATTGTACGATTACTTGGTTAACAAAAATAAAGCCAAAAAAAGAAATCACATGTGGATTTCATTCAGGACCATTTCAGGGCCCTTACAATGAACGTCAACTGGGACCTGCAGTCACTCATCCCATGACGCCTTACGACTTGTCTGACTGCAATATGTCTAACCCAAGCGCTAACTTCTGCATTAACCCCAATCTGGACATACCCAAAAAATTAAACTGGCCTCTGGGGGCTATTAAAATGTCCAAATTTACAGCAAAACTAAACATATTTACATATTTAACATGTTTACTGTCATTGTCACTTCCTTATTAGTCATTTTGCTACAAAGCTAAGTTATGTCAGTGGCAGTTTGTACTAGTCCAGTGTTGGTTAAACTTAACAGTAATTTCTGATTTAGCCACCGAAGCAACATCTGAAACAGGGTATTTCACTGTCAGCACCTTCCTCCAGCTCTGCAGCTCCTTTGGCTTTAATCAGCTAAAGAAGCTGTTAGCTACAGCTAACTTTGATTCAGATATGGTGAATGTCTTCCCGTTGGCTTTCTGACCAACATGACACCACATGGTATGAGGAAAAGCAGATTTCAAAACCACTCTTCAGAAAACCAGTCTTGGACTCCATCAGTGCAACAATGAAACTGACCACTGGTTTTATTAATATTTTCTTAGGGGGAAAGTAAGAGAGTTTTATATGAAGCCTTTTCTACATCTTCTAAAACAAGAACTCCCATTTTCTGATCCCTGTAAGACCACACGCATAAGAAACATAAAGAAAATAAAGTGCTCTGATCTTGCCAAAAAGTACAGTACTCACAGTTCAAGAGCTCCTCAGTAAGACCACCCTCCACGATCCAAGATATGCAGAAAATATTGGTGATACGGTGCTGTTTTGTTACAAAAGGACTAGCTTTTAATGATATTATAGAAATGACAAAGGAGACAGCATCTCACACTGAAGAAGTGACTGTGAGATTTGTTGCAGAAAAGGAGAATTTAAATAGACAGTGACCTGTAATTCTTTTAAAGTATGCGCAGTAAACTGATGAGCTGAAACACACACACACACACACACAGAAACACACACATACACATACACACAAAATTCTTTTAAATAGAATTAGATATTAACAGAGCAATAAGAAAATAAAAACAAAAAAAAGTAGCATTACTTTATTTGTTTGACTATAGTGGTGATATTTTGCTCATTCCAAGCTGCTGCAGATGTTTAACCCAACAAGTGCACTGACAGTTTTCATGTCTATATTATGTAGCACAAATAGTCATGGATTATTTGCAAGACAAATTGTTGCTCCTCCACCACAAGTAACAATCTCCATCCAACTACTATTATGATCTTGTTTCATTTGGACTTGCATAGGTAAATATTTAAAGAACCAACAGTTCCAGACCCGACAGTGAAATCTGTTATTACATGTATATAAATGTATTTTTATTTTCTTATTATGTTTTTTGATTTAATAGTTAAGCCTCCCCTATTTGGCTTAGCACATATTTTTTCAACAAGGGAAGGTTAAAATGCTCCTAGGAATGCCCGATCTTTCAAATAGCTCATCTTTGGTGTGGTTCGACAGTCTGGCTGCACTCAGTACTTAGCCCAAACATTTGGTATGTAAATGTAAATGGTTTTTGTTGCCAGCTTCAAGACTCCCAGTTCTTCCTAAGTGCATTTTCTGGATATTCTTCTATCAATACTGTTTAGTTCTGTAAGAATTTTTCTGTTTCTGCTATTTACTTGTCTCTCCATACATTTTAGGTCACTGTGGTAAAAGAAGAAAAAGAAGAAGAAGAAGAAAACCTTTATTCATCCCGCAGTGGGTAAATTGCATTTTTGCAACAGCAAGAATAACCACAGATGTGGTACAGCAAGAAAAGGGGGAAAAAAAGAGAAAAATATCTAAGATGAACAAGAAAACAAAAATCCAAAATTAAATAGATAAAAGTGTCAAAAAGTACCTATGCTTATCAGTATTTGAGTATTTGAATATGATCAAGTATGTGGCTATGAGTATGTAAAAAATGACACATGTTGCAACAACAGGCGGACACAAATTGCACTTGTGATGAGTCAACATCATCACAGAGTATTGATGACTGCAGCAGATGGATGATGGACATGTGAACAGAATCTGGACAGAGCTAGTCCACATTTGTTTCCTAATGCAAAAGGTGATTAATCTGCAAATTCCTGCTGCAGAATTTAATGAGGACATAAGAAAGATTTTCTTTTGTTATATTTGTGGAGGTATCACTGCACAGAGGACACTACACCATGTCTCCAGAGTCTGCATCTTTCTAGGAATCCTAGGAACAGTTCTTTCTGAAATTTTTTCTGAGCTCTTTTTGAGGTCATAAACTGAGTAAACAACCCGAGATGTCTGCTTAGAGCCCTCCTGACTCTGTGGGCCTCAACTGTTCTACTTTAAAATATCTAGTCAGTTATTAAAACGCTCCTCATTGTTGGGATAAGGTCTTGGTCAGAGTATTTAGTTTACAGGGGAATTACCTGGTGTACTACAACAATGACTGTGGTAAGACGCTTGAAAACTCAAGGGTTTTGTGCTGACCAGATGTTTGTATAGTACTTCTTTCATTTTTCAGTCTGAAATTATACACCCACACACACAAAAATAAAATAAATAAGTCATACTTACCATGTTGATTAGAGTTTCAATTTTTACTTCATATCTTTCAAACGTCAACGTATCTTCTCCTCAACTATTCAGAGAAAAGGTTTCTTGGTAATGGCTTGCCTACTCTTGGGCCTTCCATTTTCTACTTCTCTGATTACATTTTAAATATAGAATAAACATTAATCAAGACTTGCACCATCTCTTCTCCAGCCATTTGTAGTATCACCTTAAACCTGAAGAGTTTATGAAATAAAAATCTTATAAGTAGTGAAAAACTGATGGACAATTGTAAATATAGAGACAAATATAACTGGCATTTTCATCTAATTGTTGCTCACATTTTGTTTCATTAAGTTTGCACTTTTAAACATTTTTTTTGTTTATCCTTTTGTGCTTTAAAACATTTCCTATGAAGGAAAATCTACAAAATTAACTGCTGCACCTGAGAATGAAAGTAAACCCTGAGACAAAGTAAAGACTAAAATACTGTCAAGTCCATCTTTGCACAAGACCTCTGATTCTATTTGCAGCTTTTAACAGAAATCTGATTAACTGAGACATTTTAAGCAGAGTGACATGGAGGAGGGGTGAGGAATAGGGAGAGGCACAGGCGTTTTCATTAAATCACCAATCGATGCCAGTAGTCCCTAGAGACCAACATACAGGAATTAAGAAATAGAATAAAATGTAATATAGCAGCCACTTCCTATTCTTATCCAAACTGTTCAGGATCGCACTGAAGATGCATTATTGCTTTACAATAGGGAGATTTGTTACTCAAGCCTTGTCTGCCAACATTCTCTCAACTAAATTGTTTTATTCAATGATAACGACAAGCATAGTATAAACTCCACCTGTATGTTTATGATTGCAAGCAGGACTGATTTTAATGCAAAAAACTGATGATCTCCCAGCAAATCAGCAAGCCAGCTAAGCACTAAAGAGACACAATAATATAGCTCAGTGATCAAAACATGCCATTATGGAACACCTGAGAATAATTCCCTTAAATGGACATGAGGTGATGGCCTGAGGGGATGCTGAGAGAGCTGTCTCTCCCCAGCAGATAGAGCCATTCAGCAGTGTATTATGACCAAATTAGACGTGGCTATCACACTCAGTGGCCTACTCACCACTGATGCCATTTCTTATAAGGGCTGGATGAAAGAAAGTGAGATGTGTCCATTTTTGTGATAAGTGCTCTGCTGTTATTCCTCAGAAAACAAACAAAAAAATGTATGTGCCAATGAAGTGCTGATGTGGAAAAGAGCATCTTTTTTAAGGGTACTGCTGTAGTTGTCGTTCATGAACAGACTCATCTGAGAACTTTGATGTGCTGTGGTGTAACTTTTAGTGGAAAGGAGTGGAAATGAAACAGTTGTTATGATAACTGGTGATTAAATAATCACAAAGACTCGGAACTACCAAACCTCTGAGGATGCAGCATGGACGAGTCTGCACACTACCTCGTAATGAGGCAATTTTGCCAGTTTCAAAATGTTGCTTTATGCTAGCTTTTAACACCTCTCCATTTACTCTTTTCAGTGAAGCACAACTGTTATGTTTAAGAAAGCAGTCAATTACTAGCACCCACTGCAATCTATCATTTACTTTAAATATACCCTGCAAACTTACTTGTGTTTTAAAACCATTTGGAGAAGAAGTCACACTTTGCAGACTGCAGCAGTGCACTGTGCCTTTATCTGTGTGACTAAAGCTACAGTACCACAGACAGATTGTCCCCACAGAGGAAAATTATGTCACCCACTTTGTGTTTTCATGGGGAAAGTCTGCCACAGGGGAGCACAGTCAATGATATGCAGTAGCAGCACGGATCATTCTTTTGGTGCCCTTTGGCTGTTAGCTGATTGCATGACAAAAGGAGCATCAAAATGGTCCCACTGTGGTAAATGGGAGGCCTTCAGCTGGACAAGAAGGGGCAGGTGAACTTTATATGGGTAATATGGATAGCCACTGTTGCACTTCAGCCAACTGGAACCTTGCTGGTGTGATCCTCAGTTTTTCCACTGAACCCTAAATTGCTCCTGATGTGCTCATCGCCATGTGATTGTAATGAAAAAGAAAAGCAGTGCATACTGCATATAGAGTGCATATATGTGAAATGGAAAAAAGTTCTGTATTTGTGTTTGTGTGAGTGGGTGAACAAGAAGCATACTGTAAAGAATTTGTAAACCAGGACGATGTTAAACGATTACAGAGAGGTGCAGATCATGTAAGATTATGATAATATTTTTTATAACAACTTGTCTTTTTGTGCCCTGTTTCAATTTGATAAAACTCAGGGACTTCGTAATAGAGACTTTTTTGCCCCAGGCCAGACTTTCTGTGTAATTTCTGTTTTTAAGAGCAGGAGAAGTTCTTTTTTGCTGTACCTGGGCCATACCGCTTGTCCTCATTTGTCCATCTGTGACAAGTCATGTGGCTGCTATGCGCATTAATTAGCTTGGTTTTATTTAGCCTCATCTGTTTAAGAGAGACTCAGCACTCTCCTTTTAGCTTGCAAGTCCCACTGAAATTCTTCTCCCTTGGCAGGTGGGCTTGGTACACAGTTCTCCTCTTTGGGTAAGCGCCTCTCCCTTAGTCACAAGTCTTGTGATCCAAACGATCATCAGGAGCAGGGGGCTTCAGTGGTTCTTGATACTGGAAAATAACCAGCAGCAAGGCTGTCCTTCTGTATTCTATCGTGCCTAGTACAATTTTTTCAGTCTACTCTTTGTCAGCTCACTACCTTCAACAGTTTTTCCATATAATTTTGGTATTTTGAATTTTTTGTATTTTGAAAGTAGAAATTTAAAGGCTGTGTGCATATAAAATGAGAGCGAATATTTTTGGTATCAGTAGCATACCTGTACCAGGAGTTTTAGACTATTTAATTACATTTTGCAGCTCAATTTTCTGAGGCAACTATATGTTACAACAAAACATGACAAAAATGTTCCTGTGTTTTTTAAAAATGTAATTATAACTACATCTTAAGAAAAAATATGATAAGGCATGAATTAGTGTGTGTATTTGTCTTACATACATAATTACTGTATATCATTAACATTTAGCACCTAATAAGAGATTATGCAGGTGGTGCTATCAAAAGTAAGGGCACTATAAGAAGTCCCAAACCTTGTTCCAGTGAATTAGATGTACCGCGATCAATGCCTTCTAGCAACACACACACACACATATATATTTACAATATATATATATTGTAAATATATATATATATTTACAATATATATATATTGTAAATATATATATATATTGTAAATATATATATTGTAAATATATATATATTGT
>JAOWBL010000018.1:11577805-11593130 GCA_028564865.1 Zenarchopterus dispar
TATATATATATATATATATATATATATATCTTTATAACTATTCTGAGATGAGTAAATTTACAGATTGTTTTGAAGGGGAAGTTGTTGAAGGACATTACACAGATTGTCACTTTTGAATAGACTGAGCTTACAATTGATCGGGGTAATGGCAGGGAGATAGATGGAGAAGGTACACCAGGAGATCAACTGCCCTGTGTTTCTGATTCTCCCTAAAAATCCCAGTCTATTGCATCATCTCACATGATGCTTGAGCCCAACGCTAAACAACAGTCACTCTTATGAGATGCTGTTTGTGCATACAGAGAAAACTGGCTCTGTATGTAGTAGCTTGACCCACAATATGAATTTAACCCCCAAACACAAGTGTTCAGCATATTAAATAATAACTCCTCTCTATGAAACGCCTTTTCAGCAGAGACTACAGTGTCAGTTGTTGTTGACCGTGAAGGGTGCTAAATTATTTTTAAAAGTCAACATATGTTAGGTCAAATTGTTTTTTATATAAAAAAAATCGCAGGCAAAAGCACCAAGAGAAAACCCACACAACAGAGGGAACGTACAGTACAAGTCAAAAGTTTGAACAAACTGAATTCATTATAAATGAAGAAGTTTGTCCATTCAACTGCGATTGTTTATGAAAACTAAACCTCTGTGCTTCCCTTTGACCTGCAACAGGCCATTGTTCTTGTTCTTTTTCTGATATTGGATTTTTAAAAAATGTTTATATTGGTGCTGACATTTTGAAGTGTGGAATTTTATAGTCACCCCCACAGAAAAGGGTTGTCCAGTTGGAATTTGAATCAGAGACAAAGATCTCATCTTGTGGGATCTCAGTTTGTCCTCTATTAGAATAACTTCTTGTGGCTGAAGGGAGTCTTCAGGGACCTCACATCGGTTTTCAGTTGCAAGTATTTCTTCTGCCATCCTGTGTTTACACTTCTTTTTTTCTTTTCCTTTCAAAGATCTCTTCTGGTTTGGAGATCATTTTTGTTTCATTGGCACCTTCCATCTGAGAGACCCTGTCTGTTCAGAAGCCTCTGTTTGTGCATTCAGTTTTTCTGGGTCCGGATGCACCATGGGTGGAATAAAATTATCTGACTCAGAAAATTCACTGAGGACAACATGTTGGAGGTTAGGTTTCTTCAATTTGGAGACCTTCTCAGAATCAAAATTCTCAGTTTGTGTGGAGAGTTCTGGTTCTTTTTCTGTTGCAGAGGACTTGGGTGCAACTGCACTCAGCTCATACAGCCATACAGTGAGCTCTGCCACCCTAATATCAAGATTTTCTATCACCTGATTCTTTTCTATCAGTTTGGAGGTCAGTTCTGGAATATTGTTCTTTTCACGTGACTCCTTCTTTAGGCAGTAAAATACACAAAATAAAATGTATCCACATATTTTCTGTTATTTAGGGTAGTTCACAATACACAGTTGTGTATTTCTACATATTTTTTTCTCCTGATAAGTTGGTTGTAATTTAAGTGACTTTTGACATCCTCAATCTTTTATTTTGGTTCCTCTGGTTTCCTGAAGTCTGAACTTGTGTATTAGCTAAATAATTAGTTTCAACTGAAGGATTTAAATTAAAATAATCTTTACATTTATATTGTACACTTAGATTCAACATTTACATTTTAAAATATATAATTATATTTATTAGTTGTATTTAGAATTAAGATTTAATATTTAGGTGCAACTTTTAATATTTAAATTTCATTATTTAATATAGCTCTAAGTTACCAAATATTGTTGTAAATGTGCTAAAAAGTGACTTTCTAAAAAAAACCTGCACTACTTTTAACTACTTTTAAAATATTGTTGTTACCGCCAGTGTGAGCCACTTTACAAACGACACCCCATAATGTGTATGGTTCTATTCAACTCTTTGTTTACATACTGATCATGAGTATCTATCAAGAATTCAAAGAATTTTAGCCATCAGAGTAATGTGCAACTGCAGTTAACTCCAAGTCCATTCATTTTACCTAATCTTTTTCCATGCTTAGTTTAACGCATAAAAAAATTGAAATTAGCCACCTAGTAACCACATTAATTTTCCACCTAGCCTATACTCAGCAAAACACTGGTTACGGTCCTGTGCCGATGAAGACAGATAGTTGTTTCATTGGGATCTATGTTATGGTTTGCTTTGAAACCAATTAGCACTCAACGCCCGATGTCCTTTGAGGCCCATAAAACAGAAAAAGAGGCCAAAGTTTAAAACAATAATTTGTAATGGGTACACCTTTACAATATGTCTATGTAAGTAGGCTATGTTATTTTATCAAGAATAACTGTTAGTACTGTCAGACTTTATTACTAATATGACAGAGAGCAAAAACAATATACTGACACGCACCCTAACCACCCACCCCCTTCAATTTTTTCCCCCTCCTCTTGATAAGGTGACGACACCAGAAGGCTTTTTACGGCCCTTCTCTATTTCTAGAGGGAAGCGTGCCTTGGTATCATCCGGTTGTGCGCGGGCTATAGATCCTATATTTCCGGATGGCAGAGCAGTGAGATGGGAGGACTTTGCTTTGGGAGGAAGAGGAGAAGTATATGGAGGTGAAACCGATCTCTCTCTCGTTATGTCCTCTGTCTTTGTCAGATAACCCAGGAAACATCTCAGACTCATATGCAGCTTTTAGAAGCTTGATTTAGAGCCAGCCTGCTTCACAAGCTTGCTCGATGAAACAAAAGAATTATGGTAGTGTTTTTAGACACAGGAACTTTGTGTGCAAAGTATGTCAGTATCATTAAGAAGGAGCCATGTGTCTCCACTTGTATGTGTATGTCATGAAATCCGCCGTCTGAGGTATTTTTATTCCATGAAACAAACTTAACCTTGGTGAACCCTCAAGAGGTTTCACTTCTCGTGTCACCTTATCATCTTATCCCTTTTACCACCCTGTGTGTACATGGGTTAAATAATTTCAGTGTTTGTGGAATCTGTGTATGTGTAAAAACTAAAACAAACAAACAAAAAAAACCTTTAATAAACAGCTGGTCATGGTAGATTAACAGCCAATTTATGAAACAGAGATTGACAGGTTTTGAGATGGATAATTGGTTTATAAAGGGTTATAGGAACATCACTAGTGTCCATTTGTAAGTGTACTATAGGTGTCAAAACGTTTGGAGAATATTTTCTGTATTGCGGTTAGGGATGGGAATCACTAAGTAGTGGTATTATTCTTCATCCTGATATTGCTTGTTGGTTGTGTTATTTAAGTATGCTCTTAATTTTTTAAATGTTTTTCCTAAGACTAATAAATTAACAGAGAGCTATTCTTCTGGCCAAGTCCAACTTTTGCAGTGTTGTGACTAATAATGCTGAATAATGAATAATGCTTCTGGATTTAATTTTTTAAGAACTGTAATTAACACTGTAATAACTATTTATTATGGTTGTTAAAAAGTAACTTTGTGCACATAAAAAAAAACCACTGGCTCTAAATAATGTCTACTTTTTCTTGAAAACTGCTGGAAGTCTAAGATCAGCTCTAAAAGTAAGACTGTAAGAACAACATGGGAGACAAGTATAAGGCAATGAAAATTATGCCCTGCCTGTAAGAGGAAGGTGGCAAGGCTACTAAACATAAAGCAGACATTAAAACAAAACAGAACTGCACTGAACAAAAATATCTTCCTCTTGCATTCTATTCAACAGAGCTGTGGAGGACATGGTAGAGTAGGGGCAGATGACCTGCAAGAGTCCATCCTTGCTGCACTAAATGGATGAGATTACTTGAAAGCAAATAAGATATCCATTATTTTGTTTGTGGTTTCCCCTGGGGGTGATCTATCATTTTTAAACAGCTGTTTAAATAGAGAATGAACTGGGTAGAAGAGGTGAGGCCTTTCCTTTGTCCTATCACTGTGAGAAGAAGTAAAGAAACCCTTCAGAGAAATCACTCTAGATCTTTATAATATTTGGTGATAAATGTAGAATTTGGTCTGAGTGTGGCTGCGCTGTCATCACCTAAGATAGCACGGTAAGATCGAGACACAGAGAGTGTATACAAGTCACTCCCTCTGTTAGCTGACATCAGAGCTTAGAGAAATGCTGTTTTAGGTGCTGTTTTAAAGTTTGACAGCAACATTTGCCATTGGTTGTAATTGAGTTTAACCAAGGGTAATCTGTATGTTTTACAGGCAGCTGTCTTGTGACCCCTTCCAGAAAACCTCTTATCAGTGGATGTGGAAAAACAGATCTCTCACCAAAGCCCTCATAGCAGGATGAGCTGTCTAACTTTTGATTATGGACAGATTCATAATTTCCTTTACCAGTAGCTGGAGAAAAGGCAATAGAATTGGAGAAAAGCCAATGCTATGGGATGTGAGCCCCTCTCAGTTAATTATGCAGTATATGAAGCTGCCGGTGAAGCTCTTGAACATGTACAAGAGTAAGACACAATCATTCGCTTTCTAAACAGTCTGGTTAAGGACCTAAGCATACTGTAGATGCTGGCTGGCCTAACAAGGGAATAGGCTAGATGAAGTTGTCAAGTTGAAACCGTGTTTCTGTTCCTATGGGTTAGTTTGCTAGCTAAACAATTGTGATAAGCCACAATTTACTTTAAATATTTACATACTAATACTCTTCCTGGATATGCAATTGAGATGTATGAAGGACAGGACAGAGCAGAGTTTCAGGCTGTAGCTGGTGAGAGGATGTGCACTCCCAGTGGAGAGTTCTTCCATACACAACGTATACTAATGGTAGAAGGTTCCACACAGTCTTAAATTACCCTTCTGGTGATAGAAATTTTGACTGTCATTTTTGAATGCTTCCACTACCACTTGCATGTCTTTCGCTATTAGAGCAAAAGGTTCTGAATTTTCAACACCGTGACTTTCTCTAATCAAGAAGCAAGCACTGCCCATTCTTCTCTCACAACCTGAGACACCAGACACATTTATACAAAGATGTATCTGTATATGTTGACATGTGTAACATTCACCTTGCATAGGGGAAACCTGGTGGACAGGACACAGAGGTTTTCCTATTATGACGGGTCTGATTATATTGATGGAGGAACAGTCACCATGCATCATTTGTGATGTATAGAACTGAGATGGAGATGGTTAAACCCTCTTTGAAGTCTTCTCATGTGGAAGCCCAGTGGGACAGCTCCATGACTGGCTGACATTATGCCTACCATATGCATCTCCGAATGAGCCGTCACTATGGTGTGGGACTCATGCGACTTGTGATGGGAGAATGACAAGTGCCTCCAGCCTTGCAGATGATACTCTGGCTTTCATGCTGGAGGAATCCTAAAGCACTGCTGGATAAATGGCTAACTGGGAAGGCAGAGGAGAGTTACTTTTCTAGTTGACATCAGATCCCAGAATGGACAGATGCGTCACAAACTCCATTATGTGGAACCACACTGTTTTCTAATGAGGCCATTCTAATTGGATCTGCTCTGCACTGTGGACTGTATAAGAAGAAATGGATAAAGCCTCTATTATGGCTCCCATAGGTTTTCTGAGGAAAACTATTGAAATCTCTTTCCCCTCATGCCGCATGTTGCCACATTGGAAATGGGTTGAAGAACCAGGTACTGGTACTTAAGACCAGTGAACTTAAGACCAGTTTTGCCACCTGACAACCAGAAGACACTGTGTGTGTCCAGCCTGTGAGAGGACCTGAAGTAAAAAAGAAAAAGAGTGGCTTCAGTTGAAGATACTCATTTAAGATCTGTTTTTGATTTCACTCAGATAATTATCATCCCCAAAACCCCAATATATTTGAATACACCAATCATGCCGTACCACCATATATTTTGTAAATTGGTGGGTTGTTAATACACACAGTGTAGCAAGTATTTTTCTCTCACTCTTGGCTTATTAAAAGATGTGAAAAATGTTGACCTTCTTGTGTACATTTGCCCCTTCTTTTTCTTTAGCTTTGTTATTCGCACCGGTACATTGGAAATTACATTCCTTTCAGCTTCCTTTCTTCTTTTTTGCTTATGCTTCAAATAAAATTCAGTTTCAAAGACCACACCATATGTGTTTTTCCACACTTTGGAATATGTTATGCATTTAGTTCAGCAGTAATCACTCACATATTGGGGAAACAGGCAAAGTACTAGCTAAGAACAGAGAGAAAGAGTCGCTGATGTTTTAACGCATGTATGGATGATTAATTACCTGAAGCTGCAGGTAGAAACATACCGGTTTTAATGAACACAAAAAACCTTGCCACAAAATAAGTACCTTTCCTCACCTCAACTTGAATAATTGAAATTTGTTTAAAAGGGAAAACAGATCATTATTTTGCCTGGTAAGCAGATTATCAGTGAAATGCAAAAGTATCTTTTCCTCCTTCAAGATGGTAAAGTGTCCGTCAAAGTTTATGCAGGGTCATTTGCCAAAGGACAAGAAGGGAAGTCATTATTACCTTCTCTCTTTACCTGTAACCTCCAACAAATGCATATTACATTGAGTGAGGTTCAGTCAATCAATTGTGACCATACAATTACAATCTATCAACAAGGCTGTCAGGCTGAGCAGATCCCCAGGCTGGACTGGGTAATGATGAGTTCAAACACCTGAAACAAGTCTTTCAAGTCCCTTGTAGTTTGTGTGAGCAAGAAATAGAAAGTGTGCAAGTGTGTGTGTCTGTGTGAGAGCGAATGAGAAGAAAAGGACAGAGAGGGTAGGCTCAAGAGGTAATGGGAAGTGGGGAGTGTATCAGATAATAAAAGGGTGGAGTAGTGAGAAAGAGTCAAAGCCTTTAGATTGTTAGGTTTTTTCCCTCAACATTTGCACAGTCCCAGTGCTCTTCCTTGATGAACAGAAAGATTCCCTTCTGACCAGCTGATAAGAAACAACTTTATATATACTGAAATCTATTAGAATTCATACTAAGACTTGTTCTTCCTTTGAGTTCAGATGGGGTGGGTTATCACTGTGAAGGCCGATAGATACTCCACAAGATCAGAGAAATTTGTTCTTGTTCTCAAGGCTACAAGAACAAAATTATGTAATTTTTTTCCCTCTCACACCTGGTTTGGGTTTTACTGCAGCTTGCTCTAGACACATCATCTGAGCAGAACTTTTTTCTTATGTGGTGTCTGAGAACTACTGTCTGATTGGTCAGAAATGTTAAGTGGGTGTGACTGATGTGGTGAAGCAGACATCATTCCCGCTTTTCCGCTGGTGCAGACGTTTGCACCACAACTCATAATTTCCATTTAGTCGGAAGTCACGAGCAGTAACATCAAATCTTTCTTCTTCTCCTTCATCAACTCATAATTGCTCATCTCTGTCACTGTCATGGTGCTGTCACTGTTTTGTTGTTTTTGCTGTGGTGGACTTGTCAATTCTGCTTACAAACGACTTGTTTTGTGTGAAGTTATTTTAAAAATCAGGAGTCACTTGTTGCAGTGTTTCTTTGTTTTTTTTTTTTGTCAGAGACGTGGCTTGGTTTAGGCATGAACATGTCTGCCACCTCTTGTTGTCCTTGTGTAGAGTGCTGCATCAACCTGGCATGACAGCCCTTGAAATGTAACCAATCTTTAATAGCAGGAAATGGAAATCATTGCAGCACCTGATGGTTCAGTACATTGAAGATTTTAAATCTCACGCACTGCACTGTATCTACTGTAAACACACTATACATACCACATATCCTTACCTTTAAGTACATTGTGATAATAAATAGTGTTTGTCTCTGAGTTACATATGTGACACTTCAAAGAAAGGAATTATTATTATTATTGTGATTATTATTATTCTCACTCACTCCTGCCAGCTCCTCACAAATCTGTCACTCTGATACATCCTGACTTTTACAGTGTTGGAAACTCCACTGATCCATACTCTTTTTATTATATATATAACCAAATGATTTTGCCACATTAGTGTTTTCAGCATTCATTTGACTGTTCCTTATTTTTCTAATCTGGCAACCCCATACATGAACTGCACAAAGGTGCTGCAGTGGGAGGGGCCTGTGAGGACTTCCAGGACTTCTGCACTTGAGTTCCTCATCAAGTATAAAATGTCCTGGCCAGAAACAACTTTGTTCTTGCTACCTCGAGAATAAGAACACAGTTCTCTGTTCTTGTGAAGTATGTATCAGCCTTAAGACGCTCTGGTTTATCATTGCTTTTCTTGCAACTGGTCCTTCCTGAACAACCTTGTTGTTATAAGGTTTTGTTTTGAGGGAGAATTCTTCATTTCTGTGGTTTAAACACATTTGTGTTACCATTGTGTAAGGAAGTTTTTCCATCAGTCTGAAGACCGTTTTTATAAAGGATAAAAGGTATTACAAGCAGAATGTTAGCTCTGATACGGCCGCTTAATATGGGCCTCAAGGATATGTGTTTCTGGGGTGGAGGCGGAATTTTATGACTTTGAAATAACAACAACCCACTAAACACTGGCAGCTCTTAAAGTGAATTCCATTCCATTTGTAAATCTCTCTTTCCTGTCACCAACCCACAAGAGCGTATCAGACACACCACTACAGACCTTACATTTGAAACCAAGCTCCATCATTTCCCAGATACGTTCTTCCAATGACCCAAACTGCACAGGATAGCAATGCTGAATAAATAAATGTCTGGCTGGGCTGATGGGTGGAGGTAGGCTTCAGGAAGTGGTTTCCTGGGGGGTCTGAATGCTTCCAGGTTGATATCCCTGTGATGGATCAGTGTGTCTTGGAATGTCCGACTAGTGATCTGAAGTGCAGCTACAGTTTCAGATGGATTAATAGGCAGGAGGCGGGCAGTCAGCCTGACTGTAACCATGCCCACATGGCCTTAATCAATGGAGTTTTGTGCATGAAGTATCAAATCACTGGACACCACCTATGGGTTAAAAGGGTGTAGATAGACCACAGATATGCCAGTACTTCACTGAGGACTTAAAAGAAATAAAAATTATAGTTGAACAAATGAAAACAATATGAAAGTTGTCTAAAAAGCCCTTGCAAATGTGACATAATTTACAATTCTTACTTAGCCTCTTTCCTTAACAACTACAGGTGAAAGTTCCCAATAAAGTTATGTAATATAAGTTCACATATATATTATAAAAATGATTTGATTCACTCCAGGAAGTGCTCCCTATTCAAAACACTTCCTTTCCAAAGTATCACACTTAAAGTTTTAAAAGTTTTTTTTTTTTTGACCAAGTTCAAATGAGCGCCAATTCTAAATTATTTTTTTCCTTTTCATTGTTATAAACAGAGAAAACCTGAATAAGTTATTGCCATAAAATATATAGACTTGGTATACTTGTTGCTTATATTACCACATAAAATGTCATTACTGTAGCTGTTGAGATGCATGAGAGTATGAAGTGTAGTGAATGTGTGAGCTATTCGGTCTCTAATATCGTAGGAAGGTGCTTTTTTTTAGTCTTTATGAGCTACTGTATTAGCATACATATTTACTGTTGCAGACAGAAGGAGATGCTCTGGCATAAAAATCAGGATAAAACAACTCTACATATCACGCAGCTCACAAGTTAATCCACATTTTATTATGGCTGCTGAGCTGGCATGGGTTAGATTAAAAACAACAAGTTTTTTTTTTTTTTTTTTTACAAGATTGTGAATGATCTATATTAAGCGGAAGATTAGTTTGCCTCAGAGATTTAAAGTGAATTCACCACATTGTAAATTTAAATTAGTGCAGGATGAGAGTGACCCAACCTTTATTTGATAGAATTGCTTGTAGTTAACTTTGGTAGGTGAAGTCTGGCTAAGGACGAAAAGAAAGGACTCTTCTAGACCTTTTTCGTCAGTTTAAACTATTGTCAAACTATTTCGGAAATAATTCCAGGCAGTTTTTTATAAAAGAGAAGAGACAAAGCTGCTATTAAAATGAAAGGGGACAGAACCATAACTGCAGTTTCAGTGGTAAAACCAACCTTCAGTTACAATACCTATCATTGTAATGCACATGCCAAACATAAACATGTACCTCTTTCACAATAAGAGCCTTTTTAAGACAAAAAGTATCTCTATTCAATTTAGAAAATTTTAAATAAAAACAGCTGGTCAGCCTGTTTGCCCAAAACCCTTTCCTGCAGTACAGCATGTCTGAAATCCCCAGCAAAAGTTGATCTCTCGCGCTCTTTTTTTTTTTTTTCAAATGAGTGACTGGATCTCGAAGGGTTCACATATGAATACACAAAAATTTGGAGCCATCTCACCTTTGTTTCAGGCAAATAAGTAATCTCTTAAAAATGGTGTCAAATATCAAGGGCAGCTTGATAGGTCTCATATTGTGTTAATAAGTTTATAACTGTTTATATTATCCCAAAACAGAAAGCACATTGAATTCATCTTAAAGTCTGTTTTGGAATTTACATCATAAACTGGAAATCAAGCCCTCTGGCAATTGCTGTCTGTCTCCAAGCGCTGTTTGCTATTTAAACAGTGTAGCAACACTGCAATAACGGTTTAAATGCTTTCACTGCTTTTACTGCTGCCTTAGGAGCTGGGCCAACATAATAACAATCCTGAGCAGGTCAGCGCACAGATGAAACACTCTGCTGGGGTGAACTAGGTGTTGTCTGCAGGTTTCACTCTTAAATAGGATGAAATAATGCACACAACAGGCACATCAGCTTTTAAGAAAATGTTCAAGCAGAATGATTATGTTAATTAGATGAAATAGACGTCAAAGTTTCCACAAATAAGTTTCTGACAACTTTCCCTCAAGCATGTGGATACAAAAACAAACAAAAAATCGTACAGAGTGAAATGTGTACATTTCTAGCCCACTCTCTCCCAAACCAACCCTAAACAAACCTGCTCTAAAATCTCTCTGGGGGACTTGTTGGTTGGCAGCTCTGGACCACACACAGCTCCGCGCATCCACACACAAGCTATTCCACACATTCTAATTTAATATCCATAACAACATAACCTTGAAGGATAAAATGCAGGACTCATTTAAATGCTAATTTGTTTGTTAACATAACATCAAGATTCCATGCGGGACAGGTTATGAAACGAGCCTGTCACTTGATATGTATATTTCATTCCACTTTGTTATTTTTATTGGAACTTTGATTATGATAATACAAAACACTAAATAAAACATTAATGTAAACAGGAAGGACTTGGTTAACATGTTTTATGTATTCAGGTGCTTATTACCAGACAGGAGATATAAAAAGCACACAAAAGACAAAAGATAAGGTCTGGGCAATATTGAAAACATTTGTCCAAACTATTTATTTATTTATTTGTTTATTTGTCACATGCATAGACTTCAACTGTAAAAAAAAAAAGTATATAACTTCATCAAAATTGCTCTGAAATAAAATAACAATTTAACTGATCTAGATGTAATGTGTTCTGTTTCTTTTTAATTCAATACAAATATTGATTTATATAAGTATTACAGTTTTTCTTTATGCTCCCTGTCATCACATGCTTTAGTTAATTTATTCAGCAATTTCTAATGTTTATCAACAAGTGATTTGACTCAACGGGGTGATCAGTCAAAGCAAAATAAACTGGTGGTGATCACAGGATTAAATTATAATTTATTATTGACATTATTAACTTAACTGTTGTTAACATTGTATTTTAAATATTAAATGCAGACATAGATTATAGATTTGACAGCTATGGGCTGCAGGTCCATCCTCCTTTTTCTCTTAGTCAAGCTGTACAGCTTAGCTCTATTCTTAACCGAACTTGAGCACAAATGCTGTCATCAGGTTGTTACACGACACACCCACATGACACTAATTCGTTGCTTATTTTCACGTGTTCTGGTTAGATATGCGGCCATGTTGTTAAATGATCGGCACGCACATACACTTGTCCACATACATGTGCAGGATACCAAACCCAAACACACTTCTTCCAACCTTGTCAGAGACCATTAATTGTGTTGTGTTTCAGCGTGGACTGGAGCACTCACACTATCCAAACGAACCAGACTTCAGGGTGATTCATGTTTGGAAAAGGTATGGGCTGTGATTGCACCCTTGAACCATAGCAAACTTAGTTTGATTATTGGGAATGGCTAAGTCAAGCTTTCTGGTGGTATAAAAAAAGTAAAATAAAATGTTAGGAGATAAAAATGAGTCTACAATAAATTCTAAATGTACACAGAGCAAGCGTTCAGTAAAATAATTTAAAAATGGTGCACTATCTCCCTGGACTTTCACTGTTCATTTTGGAATTTTATATCTAGGAATATTTAATTAGTTTTAGAAAGTGTTGTCAACCTTTTGTAGTCTTTCATCCTTTCAACTGGCAAAATCACCTAAAGTAACTTTGGACTCCTGTCCTTGTCATCTCTGATTATCTGACATCAGAAGGTCTCCATCTGTGTTCTGATCATTTAAATTGTGTTAAAGCTTTTTTTTAAATTAATTTTGTTATGGGACAATGATGTCTTGTCACCTTTAGAAATGTTATCTATTAGTTTCCCAGACATTGTAAAAATGTAGTTACACACAAACTGTATCTCTCTTGGCAAACACTGAAAAATAATCCCAAATATATTATAAGTATTGCCTCTTATTTGAAGTATTGTGAATACTGACTGAGCACAAAGTTTCTTCATATGCTTTATTTGTGTGTAAGATGATGTGGATCCAACAGTGCAAAGTAACACAAAGATATGTGGAGTTATAACTGCACCCTTTTTGCGTTCTCAAAAAAAAAAAATAAAGAAAGAATATGCTCTGTTCTACTGGTCAGTCAGTCATTACTGTTTTTACACCAAAAGTAGCTTGTTTAAACGTGTTCTTATTGACAAGGGTAGATTCACTTAAACAAGGAGAATACATTCTTTCCCATTGTCAGAGGTTGTGTGTGAACCCTCATTGCAGCCCTCAGTGCTCTGAGCACAGCAGTTAATACATAATGGGAGTTTAATCAATTAACTACTGTCAGTATCAGAGCCTCCACATTAGATGTAATGGTTATTAAATCTAAAGAAAAATTAGCTGTTTCCATTTTTGCATCCCAAAGTCCCTCGCTCTGACTGAAAATTAGCATGAGAACTCGAGTGATATGTTTCTGTCAATACTGAAAGAAGCAGCAGCCAAAATATGCCCATAACAGCAGCAGAGGCTTTTGACACAGAAATGGGTTCTGATTAAATGGGTTCTCATTGTACTCAAAAAGGCCCATGCAACCGCAGATGTAACCGATCAGCATAACGCTGTCAACATAATCTCATCCCTTCTTGAATGATTAGTGACGGTGGAATGAATTTATCAGTGTAGCTAAGTAGGCCAGTGATTCTTTCACAGTAGCAAAGTTAACATATACTGTATTTACCTTTGAACATACCCCTTAGCATACTTACTAAATGTCACTAACTCCCACTGTTCCCTCAGTTCTAGTTGCCATTTCATTTTTAAACTCAATACTGTTCTAGGTCATTCCAACTTAAAAAAACATTTGAGTTAAAAAAAATCTGTAAGTATAAGACATATTCTAAACTTGCATGCAAGCTGTTCCTGCTTCATAAAGCCTTTAAAATGTGTCCAGCTATTGCTGAAAGCAGCCTCATAACATGCTCTTTGCTGTTTTCCATCCACATTTTGCCACGTTTACCACTATGTCCTTAGCACTTATTTGGAGAAAGCCAAAATGACCAAATACTATAGAATTTAGCTTCAAGACTCTCAAAAATGCACCTGATCCCGATCAGCTTGTCACCAGGATCTGCACTGATATGGCAATGACCCGTTCATTTGAATCAGGTGTGTTGGGAAACATCTAAAACAGGCAGGACAATGGACCAGAAATGAAGATCCCTGGTCTAGATAGCTGATATTGTTACCCAGAATGCATTATGAAATACACTGCACGAACCCCTTTAGCGTACACTGAGCTTCGACTAGTGTAGTTCTTATTGGCATCTTTCTTAGGGGAAGGTTGACAAAAGCACCATGAACATCACACATATACCACATGGACAGTGGATACTGTAGAACACACAATAAAAGATGATCTATAATTTCACAATGTGAAGCACTGTAAATGTACAAAATGTGACTGTAATATTGCTTGTATGAAATGCAAAGACACAACGAACAGAAAGAGACTGAAAAGCAAGCTTTCACTCCTACTGTTTTTTTGGGAGAAACTACAGGCTCCTACATACTGGCTTTTCTTTGTGGAACATTTCCACCTTTTCCTGATCTCGATACCTGATTGAAGAGCCTCTTCCCCAAAAGGCACAAAATCTGATGCCATCTTTTTTCCACCAGGATAGACAAAAAGGATGAAAAAGGAGAGACTGCTTGTATATGTAAGGGACCCCCCATTCTCTGATCAAATGAGAAGTATGAAAATTTCTAAAAACCTTCTGATTATGTTTGTTATACATGCCTGCCATCTTCATAGAACACTGACCACTGAAAATAGAACAGACATCTGTGTTTAGAATTTGATGATAATAGATATTGCTTTCTCTGGCTATGGGTGGTGTCCACAGGGGCAGGTTTGTTGTCAATAAAGTAGCCTGTAAGGCACAAAACTCTAATGAAAAAATACAGGCTGAAGTGTTTTAACTTTACAAAATTGACCTTCTTCTTTATTGTCTCAAAATGAAGGCAGTGTATCACTGCCTTTCATGATTGTAGTATCATTGTGAGTTATAGGTTAAGTCCTGCATTGGTGCCAGAAATGATCGATCAGGCTATTGTCTCTGTGTGTCTGTCAGTGAGAGCTTATCTAATCTTTATTTTACCACTCTCAGTGTATTTTCTTTTGTGTGTTTGTGTGTGTGTGTGTGTGTGTGTACCTAAGTTGTTCCAGTGATACTTGTGTGTTCTTATCATAGATGGACATCCTTAATAGAAAGCAGTATGGACAACGGATACAACTGTTGTGGGTGGAAAACGCCAATTGAAGGAGCATTTTACCAGGAGAGTGGTGGTGCTAATAGGTACTGGTTTGATCTGGCATGAATCCTTATTACAAGTCTGCTATTAAAAACCAGATTTGTTTATTTGGCTGAGTGAGTGAGGGCATTGAGCTGGTGGGGTAGTGTGCAAGTGTTCCAGCCGAGTCTTGTGATTATTATATCGTTAACCACAGTTCATCAAAGACACATCACTTCTGAGAGCATTTAACTAATGCATCCAGCCATGGAAAATGTTAAAGCTGGTTTTACTCTCCATTTCTGTGGGGTAATACAGCAACAGTGTAGCCTTGTGTGCACTGGCTTGTGGTTGTCTGTTTGTGCCATTCGGATATCTTGGTGAGCAAATGTCTATTTATGCATTTGTGGATGGTGTGTGTGTGTGTGTGTGTGTGCGCATCTGTGTGGTCTAATTAAAGAGGATTGGCCTGGGCCTATTACTCCTGTGT
>JAOWBL010000018.1:11593230-11614630 GCA_028564865.1 Zenarchopterus dispar
TTGTGCCATTCGGATATCTTGGTGAGCAAATGTCTATTTATGCATTTGTGGATGGTGTGTGTGTGTGTGTGTGTGTGTGTGTGTGTGTGTGTGTGTGTGCGCATCTGTGTGGTCTAATTAAAGAGGATTGGCCTGGGCCTATTACTCCTGTGTCTGAGTTTACACATACGGTAGGCAAATGTAAAAAAAAAAAAAAAAAAAGTAGTATGTTTTTTCTCTTTTTTTGTATTATTACTGCAGACTGAATGAGCCCACTTTTGGAAGATGCACTGGCTGAGCGAGAGAGCTCTCTGTCTCTGATGATCTATAGAGTAAGTGGTTTGGAAGAGCCTCTTCTTGAAGTGAGCCCCACTCCTACTCAACTTGCAATATGTCAATGTCGACTGCAATACACTGAACCATATGTCGGCTCATGGGCTTCTTACACTGAGGAAAACACTGTTGCTTGTCACAATGACACAACATTTTCATCATTACACATTAAGAGCATCCCTCGTGTCATCACATACAATTATTGTACAGGGCATTTTTTTTTACAGGACAATTTGTCCCTGTTGCCATGTATTGTAGCTGAGGTGTTAAGGTGTTGGCAAGTAGGACTATGAATCATTAGACCACCTGAGAGGACAGAAATGCCATAATGTCCTTCTCTCTGTCTCTGTAGTCCTGTTACAGGGACGGTGTAAATCTTAGATGCCAACATTATGAGCGATAACGGCTAGCTTTATTTGGTTTGGGGAGGGACATGACACAGTCCATAATCCACAGATCCCTCTTATTGTCAGATGAAGTTTAATTTTTGGTTACTTGGTTGAGTATTTGACTTTGTCACTAGCAGCTGTATAAAATGATCATATGAGAAATTAAACTCAGCATCAATTATCCCCTTACATTGTTTACTTTTTTGTAAAGAGAAAGCATGAACTCAAAATACTACCTGTAATGCACTGTTTATCCATTAAACTTATTCTTATTCTTTTGGTCACTACCCACAGTTTGTGACCATAGATGAAAGTTGAAACACATATCGACCGGTAAACAGAGAGCCTTGCCTTTTGGCTAAACTTTCTCTTCACCACAGTAGACCCATTAAGAGTCTACATTACCACAGCTGCTGTTCCAATCCACCTGTCAATCTCCCGATCCAGTCTCACCTCTCACTCGTGAAAAAGACTCCAAGACACTTTGTAGACCTTTAAAGAGTTTCAAAGTACATTATTGATAAATAATATTGACAACCATAGTTGCTCTACTCCCCAGGCACATTAATGATTTTACAAAATTGAATCAAGTGTAACTGATATGATAACATCCCTGAGTGCGATCTTTATCAGATCCATGCATTCTGGGAGAACATTGCGAAGTGAAAATCAAGGATTACATATTATAGACCCAAATTTCCCTGTTAAAAATGACAAAATTACAGGCCCATACAGGCCCTGGAATACCCAAAAACAAGAATGACAAAACACTGATTAGAGACAGGATGGTCAGAAACTAAAGTTTTATGCAATATGTATTACTTAATTAACAGTGATGATAAAACACTAAAATATAGCAATTAACTTCTTGTATTTTGTAGTTGTAAGTTATGTGTTTAAACTCAACAAATGGCATCCTTTAGATGTCAGCTGCCAAGGTCTTACAAAGACGTTATGATGTCCGACAGAGGAAACTTGACATTGTGACTTTTGCATTCACAAAACACAGATCTTTGTTCAGATATGAAACTGACTTGACATATTTATGTAAAATAGAGCATGTGTGAAGGAGGTTGTTGATTTACTTTCCTTAATAATGTAATCTGGTCTAAATATTCAGACGATGCCATGGTTAGATTTTCAGAGCAGGGGCTTATATAAACATGCTTAAGTGCTGGGCAAAGATCAAGGCTGTGTGTAGGGCCATGAAATGGCCTCAATCATGTATCTTGCCAACATTTATAACCTTTTCAAGTCTGTGTACACAGTCACACCCAACATTACTGTAGGAATACCTTGGCAGACCTGCATTTATGTGCATCTTTGCGTTAAGCACACAAGCGCCACACGTGCATATGTTTCCAATTAAGTAGACAGGCAGGAATATAATGGTAAGTGGCAGGAATGGGGTTGGGTTCCCAATAGGTCTAGCTGCACTGTGGTGGGCAATGGGTTTAGAAGTGGGTCTGGGCGAGTGTATTTACACATGGGTTTGCCAGAGAGAGAGCGTGTTTGAAATTGGGTTGTTTTCACAGAAGTGTTGGTGGAAGGAGTGGGGCCCACCCCAACTCCTGAACAGAGGGTTGATTGTGTAGCAGACAGAGAGGGTTGGAGGGCCTGAGTTGACTCTGGGGAGAAGGTATGCCTTTCCCTTAAAGCCGCACTGTGACAGGTGGCAGAGAGACTGCTGTCACATTAAAGCCCACCCTGGCTCTAAAACTAACAAGAAGATAAAAAACCATATAGAAATAAACACACTTTTAATATCTTGATTCAATGAGTAACTGCTTGCTTGAAGCACTGTAGTTTTTAAAAGTATCATCTAAAAACTAAAAAAAAAAAAAAACCTCCCAAGTTCTGTGATCGAAACTGCCATCTTCTGTCACGTTTGCTCAAAATCACATTTCTCCCACCTTAGGTCTCTGGCCAAAAATGTAATTTTCCAGCTTTAAATCCAGAAGTGCTACCAGGGGACACATTGGGTGGATTACGAGGTTAAGGCTTCATTTTGTTCCTGTGCTGTGGAGAAAACGAAAAGCAACAAACCTGAGTGTGACCTGCGGTGGTTTGTGGTTCCAAGGAGAGCCCAGAGCTGCCCTCGAGGCTCTGAGGTGTCTGAACCACCTCCACTCACTTCTTTCACAGCCTCAAACTGTTATTGAACTGGGGGCCTGGAGGGGCTGACTGAAAATATTGTTCAGTGTTCTGGAACAGAGAAAAGCAAGGTACAGTATAGCTCTACAGGGCCATTTCCCTGATCGTCCAAAGTAAAGGAGGTAGTTTACTGTGTGTGTGATTCGGGTGACTGTGTGTTTGATCCATGCATGGAAAACTGAGCAAAACTGATACATACTAATCCACACTGCTTCTCTCTAAGAGAGACTCTATTGCTCTAAATCTATTAAGCAGTGTATTTTTGCTGCAAGGTAGGTGAACTTTTTATAGTCATACTTTGGTTTCTGTGGAAATTATATTTCACAGTTTGTGGTCAGAAATCTGATCAAAAGTCTTCTGCAAATATATGAAACAGATATGCTGACAAAATCGGCAGAGAAGAACACAAAGTGGTTTTACAGTGTAGTATCTGCTGAAGTGATCTGTGAAAAATGTTGCCACTGGCGCCATGCAATCTCTGTTAATAAGATCAGCAAAGATTCTGAATGGGGAGGATATTAAAAGGAAATGTTACTTTTTTCTACTTTCAGAATTGTTTCATTCTTGTCATCAATGTGTTCTGGTTAGAATAACATTACACTTACTATATATTACACTTAAAAGCACTATTACACCATGCTGAGCTAAGAAACAGACTATTGAGGGAGCAAGATTAGAAGACAATGAGATAACATAAAACATTAGCAAAAAAAAATAAGAATACATAAAGTTTAGTTGATAATCTAGATAGCCAACAACAACTAAAAGGCTGAATGCTGTACTGAAAAACAAAATCCTGACCAAGGCAAAATAATTTCTTACATTAAATTAAAGAAAGCATTTTGACAGGCATTTATTGGAAGGACACTGACGCTAGAAGGATGCATATTTACCATCCAGGAGACCCGTGTGCCTTTACTGCCAAAAACAATACTTTTTGCTCAGTTTTGGTTTAAAATGCATCTTTTGGTTAGGCACAAACAATGGTTATACATAGGTATTAACAACTTCAGAGAAATAAGAAGTCATTATGACTCGCCTTAAAATTTAAATTTAAAGAAAGTCCAGTGGAGTGGTGTTTTTCTTGATATATTTACCAGCTTCCTAAAAAAAAGTTGCAAAAGTAAGTAGTGCCTTGCTCCAAAAAGCCCAGTATACGCTGACTGGTGAACTCCAGTTACCTTCCCAAGACCATATCCAAAATTTGAACATTTTAGATTTCATTAGATACAAAACTGGTGCACACCATCTGAATGCAGGATGAGTCATGATCACTTACAAATGTTTGCCAATTCTAAAATAACAGTAGCCTAGCTCTAAAGTACTTTGTCATTGTTTAGCCAAGAACTGGTGTAGAGTTGATGTATAGTGGAAGACAAATTTTATAAAAACACTTTAACAAGGCATTTCATTTAATGGGGACTTTAAAGTATACCCTCGAATAATTTCTTGTGTGTGTTGGAAATGGGTCATTGGGAGACTAGTCCTGTTCCATCTACCAAAACACACAAAAGCAAGGAAAAAAAGTAGTTCTTGTAAAATACACTATGAATGTTATGTTGGGTATCATGAAAAAAAGTCACATTTCATTTCCATCAGCACAGTTCCAGTGAAGTTTGTTTTGTGCCTTTTTTCACGTTTTACCATGGGGACAGGTTTATATTGTTTTAGCTGCAGGTATTCAATTTCTTTTTCAGGGACATATATTTTATTGAGTAAAGATCCCGTTGACAACCCTAAACAGGCTAACTGTGGTACCTCTCTGTATTCATCTCATCAGGTGTAATCACATCTATCCTGCCATGGCCCCATTTGCTAAAACAGCTAAGCATTACTTTTATCATTGCTGCAAGTGGCATGATTCTATTGGACTTATCGCAGAGGACAAATGAGCTAATGATTCCAAAGAATCATGGATCATAAATGAGATCCAAACAGATTTCCACCCTTAACAGCGTTCTGTTTAGAATTAAAGAGAAAACTCTTACTGACAGAGGGACATTATACACCAATTCCCCAGGTCTTTCCCATCCTTCTCCTGCATTCATAAATACACCCTCGGCCTGCTTTCCTTAATTACCGAGCATGAACATGGCTGTTTCCACTTTCCTCTCACACATAATAGAAACTGCGTTTTAATATCCAGGCATCATAAAATGTCATGCTGACTTAACAGACATGAGGAGCAGAAGGAGCAATAACAGAGGAGGGGTGTAGGGTTGGGAGTGGGGGAGGGGGATTAGCGGGAGTGCTTCAGAGTAGGGAAGGCTCAAAACTCAAGATGAATTTTGAATTTACCTCTGCGGACCTGCACCCTTCTGTCAGCTGCCTCCTGCCGTACCTTGTGGGTTGCATTTTCGAGATATTAGAGAAGTTATTCAAGTACTGTTAAGTGTTGATGTGGAAATAGCAAGTTTGCAAAAGGAGCTAGCGTTAACTTTTGTGTTCTATTTTTTTACTTTAGGGACCACTTTATTTTGTGGTCTGCTGAAAGTAAACCGCTAAATAATTACAAGCATCCAACCCTTTATAACCCCAGCCTCTATAGTGTTATGACATTTCCTTATTTTAAAACTTTAACAGCTCTCAATGCCAGAAAACAGCCAGCAGATTTCAGATTAGTTGAGTTTATAGTCAGTTTAACTTTTATAGCTTGTCATTACTCAGACATCTGAAGCATTTCAACAGGACCATTAGTCAACCTGTAGTCGGCACCACCCACCAGGGCAACAGAGACGAATGACCTGCCAGTTTCTGTTATATTTTTCACCATCCTAAAGAAAGACGGAGATGGCTTTTAGGAGAGAAGGTATTCACGTTATAATCTGGGTTTCATCTTGTTTAGGTAGAAATTTTATGTAGTCAGACTTTAAAAGAACACCTGCTCTTTCTCTGGTCTCATTTTGACATATATCATCTCTGTCATTTTTTAAGTGCTCAGGTATTGGATGACATAAGTGGGATACAGTGAAGGTTATGAAAATCATAATTAAAAACTCGAAAGTATAATAATTTCCACTCTTCCCGTTGGTTAGGACTAGCTTCCTGCCAGTGTCTCTGGGCTTTCATTAATTTTTAACTAGGCAGTGTGTGATGGATAGGTTGTATTTATTCACTGCTTTGCGTCTGCTATGTGACTATGACTCATTTTGGGGCATTACGTATTCATGGCTTGGGATAGGCTGTGTACAGGAAGTCATAATTAATGTGTCACAGTAGGAGGTGTCAGTGGATGGCAGGTTTGTTGGAGGGCGTTGTGGAGCAGGATGTGATTTACAGTGCAAACAACCAGTGGGATGTTTATCTGCTGTCCGAAAACCAAACAATATTCTTTCCCTCTCAGTCCAGAACCAGATGAGTCTTTCAACAGAATGATGTCCTGCAGATCACAGCGATCACTGTAAACTCTACTTGGGATCATGAATCGCATTATTTAGGTTATTGACTGTGTTATGTGTATTTAATATGCTCCTGATCATTATCGTTAGAGTCCACAGAATCAGCTCAGCTCAGTTTCAGCTGTGGATCAGATCAGCTGTGGGTGGAGTATGTTGTCCTCTTATTGGAAGATTAACTGATAGATCTTCGGCCCTCTGAATGAATCAGAAACACATTGTAAAGCACTTATCAGAACTCAGACAAGGTTAAAAAGACATTATTTAAGTTCAGACAATTATTCATTTGAAATACCTGCACCTTAGGTGGATGTACTTCACATGATTGGGTGCTGCATACATGTTTTCTGGTGATAATGAGTTTTTTTTTTTTTTTTTTTTTAAACAAACCTTAGCTGGACACCTACAGATCTCAGGTCAGAGCTTTCAATTTTTAAAAGCATACGCTTGAGAATTTGCAAATCTCTTATCTTCACCTATACTGCCATCTCAAGTTTTGAGTGAACACCTATGGTTGGAAATAAAAGCACAAAAGATTTCTTTAATTGTTGATGAAGATTTTTTGTTGCCCTTTCATTGATAGATTATAATTTGTAAAGAGTTTGTTTTCAGTTTCACAAGTTTTGCACGGTCGAGGTAATAAAACAACAACAGAAGACATTAAAAAAAGAAATTTGTGCAAGGACTAGAAATGAGCTAAGTAATCTTGGTGCAGTCCTGGATGTCTTTCCTTTCCTCAGGGGGTTTATACACATTGCCAGCATGTGCATTTGCAGTAAGTTTACAGTGTTAGCTTTCTTTGGTGTTAAGGATTTCTTTTTCTTTGCGTGTCAGTTGGATTTACTTGTGTTAGTAAGTCCTCCCATCTGATGAAGTACGAAGACCATCCCTCCCTCACTAAAGTGCTTCCTATTTCGACCTCTGTCTGGCTTTGGTGTGGGCCAAGGTCCTGAGTAATAGCCAAGCTTAATCACATGCTGTTTGTTAGTGTTGGTGGCTCCGACTATTTCCAGGTGCATGACCTGATTTTCCTGCCAGGTAGGTGGTCCAGCAAACGCATGGGACCGTTTATCACAGACCAATAGCCCATTAGAGAGACAGCCTATGTGGATGTGTGTATCTGCATTTACTGGAGGAATTTCTTTTCTAATGCAAAGTGACAAACAAAATTGTGGTTGTCATTTATATGTTTTCCGTTTACTGCTATACAGGGCTTTTCCCCTCCATGTGCCATTCAGCGTACATATGACGGCTGCCTTATATTGTGAATGTCAGCAGATCTAGATCCTTCCACTGAGCCTTGTAACCTTGTGGGAAGAAGCAGGTTTTTAGGCCAAGGGAAACATGGGAAAACCAGTGTAAGATCAGTGCTGATGTTAAATGGACACTTATTCAGCAGCTGACATGAAGGCATTTGCTGCATTTATAGATCATTTTAAAACCATTTTTCAAAAGATTAAACAGCATTTAATTAAAACAGGAAGCAGAAGACATACGTTATTATCTTATTGTTCGGCCAAAAAGTATTCCAGAAACCCCTTAAATAAACTCAGTGCTGTTTAAAGCCGCAACACACTACTTAGTTATGGATGAGGAGGAATTCAGTCTGGTCCACAGTTTGGGAAACTGGTACTCCCTCAGATGTCTTGACCCTCGATGCATGTTTTCCTTCAAATATTTGAAAGTTTACAATGCAACTCACTTATTTCTTTAACCTTCCCCTTTTTCTCTCTGACCACTTCTTCTCATTCTTTGTACCAACATATTTTCACTGACCATAATCCTATTAGAAGCATTTATGTTGTTTATTGTCTGACTGGATTACACCTGAGGAGGAATAATAAGAAGAGGTTGAGCTTCTGAATGGGGTGTCTGTCTCTCCTGTTAGTTTTAATCAGATTTGTTATTGTATGATGTTATATTATCATATTTGTGTTCTTATTGAGCTGTAGTTTTGCTAAAGCTGCTATAGCCAGGCAATGGTTTTGCTGTGAATTTGCTCTGGTACAGATGGTGCATATTTAACAGAGATTTGGAGACCTTTTCCTATATTTTGACAGAGGTCAAGTCTTATGTGAATCAGAGTTTCAGAATTAGTTAAAACATATTGCATACAGGTGCACTAAAAGGATTTTTAAGCAAATCGGTTCTTGGATTGGAGAAACTGTTACTTGTGTTGATTATGGTGATAACTGAAGAAGAATAAAGAAAAGTCTGAAACAGAGTTTTCATGTGTTGATGGTCAACCTGCTTGCCAGTCTGTACAAACCTGATTTTTCAGTTTAGATAATGGTGTGTGTGTGTGTGTGTGTGTGTATGTGTGTGTGTGTGTTATCTCAGCAGTTATTGCTAATGTATTCCCACCCACCTATACTGTTACTTCCTTCCTTAAAAACTTTAACTATTCTGAAGTTAGTGTAAAATATTCATATCCTAAAGAAAACTTCCAAGTCCAACAGCCATAAATTCTGAGTATTTTACTACCTCCTTTCTTTCAAATGCAAAACGGCTTGTTATTTTTGGGAGACTTTTAAGTGTGTGCTGCGAAACAGATCTAAAAGACTTGGCAGTGGCCTTTTAGGTTACATGTTTAAAGATTCCTGTAGTGTTTATGGTGTGTGAAATGCAATCTTGGAAAATTTCCAGTTTGCTGAGGCAGAACACACATTTTAATTGAATTCTAGCACATTTCGTAGTCTCCTCAAAACTCAGCCTCAAATGTAATGTGAAAGCCAGATGCTGCACTGACGGTGTGCTATGTTGGTTTGAGTTATAGGCAAACAGAGATAGACTCTGGTCCAACAGGCTCACTTATTGCTTAAGTCAAACACAATCAAAGTGACTTTAAAGAAAATCTGCACTGGATTATAATGAAATGCTGAGTTGCTGAATGCTATAGATGTTGTGATAATTATCTAGACTTCTGTGGTTCACTTGCTTGTTTTAAGCTGCCAGGCATTTCCCAGTAGCCCCTTTCACCCTAAAAGAAAATATTTCCTTTTTTCCGGCTCTGTACATTCGGCCTTGTAGCCTATATGTGCTTGGAAAATATATGCAGTCACTGCTTTCCTGCCACACACGCACACACACACACACGCACGCACACACACACACGCACGCACGCACACGCGCATTTGTAGTAAAGTCATCCACCCTGTAGCAAAGTGAAGCACACTATACTTTGATGGCTACTTGACAATATACACTACACTCGAGGTAAAATGTTAATATACTGTATATCATTTCATCTTTGTGTTTACATTTGAAACGTGTGAAGCATCATGTAGCACCTCCTAAAGAACACTTGTTTACCATCAATGTACTAAATGTACATGTTAACCTCTCTTTTCCCATCACTTGACCTCAAATTAGGATTTTTTGGTTTCAGTCAGTGCAAATAAAGTTTGCTCCAGATTGCTGCAAGCTTTATGCAGCCAACTTTTGTGAGCAGTCTTAAATCTTTGGTGCCTGGAGCACCAACAGTAGATGCAATGTGGGAAAAACTGAATATAACCTTTTCTGAATTTTTCTCATTTGACATTGTTTCAGAATGTGAAACAAGAGGCACAAGGTGCCAAATTCAGTTCAATAGCAGCTGCACGTGACAGTATGAATGATAGCTCTGACAATAAATGGCTGAACAGAATGCCTGTCTGACACCTTGCTGGCAAGTACAGTGATTTTTATTTATTTATTTTTGCATCACCATTGTCATGAATCTACAGAAAATAAGAATCATTATGAGGTTTGTCATTCAGAGACTTGTGCAATATAATTGTGAGTTGTTGTTAATCTGCTGTCCAACAATACAACAGAATTGGAAGAACTTATTAGTAAGTAGCTGTTGTGGTTCTGTTAGTTTCATCATCTTAATGAAGCACAAAGAAATTTCATTGATGTTAAATATTCAATTTCAATTTCATTTTTAGAGTAATACGGAAAATAATGACTGAGGAATATGCTGGTGCCGTGAACATCCATCCATTTTCTATACCCGCTTAATCCTGTGCATGGTCATGGGGGTCCCCTGGAGCCCAACCCAGCTCATTACAGGCGATAGGCAGGGGTACACCCTGGACAGGTTGCCCGTCTACCACAGGGCCACATATAGAGACAGACAACCATGGACACTCACACTTAAGGCCAATTTAGAATTGTCAATCAACCTAAAATGGATGTTTTTGGACTGGAGGAGGAAGCTGAGTTACCTGGAGGGAGAACATACAAACTCCTCACAGAAAGACTTCGGCCCAGGAATCTTCTTGCTTTAAGGCAACAGTGCTAGCCACTAAGCTACCGTGTGGCCCGGTGCCACAAACATATTTTATATAACTTTGAATGTAATTATTTTTTTTTTAAATGTCACAACACAATTGGTAATAAATTTCAGATAAAAATTAATAAAATGTCACAATATCAGTCCCCCTTTCCCAATAAAGAAATGTATGTCCATGTGTGACAAAAATGTATTTATTTATTTAAATTCATTGTCCATGAGTGCCAAAGCACACATAGACAAAATATAAAGGAGAAGTGTTGCATAGATGCAGCTGGTGCACAGATTCTCATCCATGAAAGTCAGAAGAATCCTAAAAAGCCTTGGGACTTTTTTCCCAGAGTCTTGAAGAAGGATCATATCGCCCCCAAATTCTTCAGTTCTGTTTTTGGGGAGTTTCAGGTTTTTAAACTCTCCATATAATAACATTTACATTCTATTCTCATCTTTAATCACATGACCATAACAACTCACATGCTGATCACCTAGTTACTTCATATACAGTAATGTAAAAATGTTGGAATCAGTATTTGATTCCTGCATGAAAAATAAACAAACAAACAAAAAAACTTAGAGCTATCGTGGTGGAAATAAATTTGGTCTGCACTTGCTGGCCTATCCAACTTACAAAAACCATGGTCTAAAACAAAGCAAATGTACTTATTTCATACTTATTTATTTCATCCAGAAGACCTGAATTTAAAGCTTCTCACCTTGAAAAACAATATTTGGTTACTGACCATAGATTATCTTAGTTTTGCTGATTGATTCTTTTGCATGAGAAAGTGACTTTTGCCTCCTCACATTGCAGAGGTCAGTCAGGCTATCAATCAATTAGGCGCACAGGTGGTCACATCAGAAAATACACAAATAATTCTACAGCAGTTAAAGTTATGTTAGAGTTTTACAGTTATATCTGTTGAAGAATACTTTACATTAATAATATTTTACATGTTTATTAACATTTCGATTAGATCAGCAAATAGGCATGTTCACTTAGTGCAAGAGGCAGCTACATTACAGATGAAACATTTTCAGGTCTCCTGACACTGATGCTTAATCTCTCTTTTTTTTTTTTAATTTTAATATTCTACTGTTTCAACATTTACATTTCTCTTATTTGGTTACATTGCACTTTGATCACATGGTTAAATCAATGACTTAACAGGTCAAGCTTCCACACTAGGTTCTCTTTAAATTTTAACACCTTGTTCAAGCCATACTGGACACAAAAACTACACAGCAGAAGTACAACGATCTTTTCAATGGCAAGAAAATATTCACTAATCCCTCTCTCACTTACTGTCCTTCCTCAAGTCACCCTAAGTCATCCATAATAGTGAAATTCTCCATCATTAATTACAGTTGCTTTTCTTTTTTTGACTGGACAAGCTACTGGGAGAAACACCTTGCTCTTACTTCTCTCTGCACCAAACACAGTTCACTACCAACTTGATGTGGATGATGTAGTCTGCAGGATTAATTGGGCCCTGTTGCAGAAGATGAGCAAGTTTGGTAGCTTTCACATGCTGATCCTCCATATGGCATCATAGACTTCACATGCAATGATTAATAGTTCAGGTAAGAATGTTTGAGATTTTGGCAGTTAGAGCTGAACTGCTCTGAAAACATGATTCTAATTATTTACTGAAAAGCCAAATCACAAGTTTGCCTACTTCTTTCTAATAAATGCAAATTCAAACAATGTGTACAGTTTTCAAAAACTACACTTGATTTGTGATTTCTCCACTTAAGCAGATATGCAAAACATTCATTTTTAAGTGGATCATGTAAGCTACTTTGCAATGTGCTCAAGGCCAACACAGCTGCACCAAGAAAAGGTAGCCTTGACATTAAGTTAATTCCCAATGCCATCTCTATTTTTAGTTCAGAAAACTAAATTTGGCCTCATTAGTTTTGGTATTTATCATATTTTTATTTTACATGACTTGCCCCAAAAGTGTGTTTCCAAGCAAAAAGAGCTGCAAATTGCCCCTGGTCTTATTTGCCTCAGTGGGCCTGTGGAGGCGTTAGTGTTGTGGTCAGCACTCTTCAGACTCTTTGAATTGCAAATAAGCTCTGTAACTCAAAAATAATGCAGTGGGGAACGTCACCTCCTGTCATTTTTCTGCATTTGGGTGCATGGGGGCACCATTGCTGAGGAAGTGCAGTTATTATTTCTGTCTCAGGTGCGACTCTTCCTTATTGTAGGAATGACGAGGGTCGGCTCTCTCAACCTCCACCCCGCTAATGTGCCAGAGGGCTTCCTTAGTGAGGATATTGTCTGCCTGAAAGCATTACAGTGTTGTGTTGCTAGACATTTTCCTTGTTAAATGAAGAACCACAGAAATGATACTTAAATGAAAAAAAGAGGAATTTTGAAAAAATTCAAATATTGGAATGTTAGTTTAGAATAAAGTCACTCAGAGACTTTGAGTTGAAAGCTGTTCCCATTTCATAGAAATTATATTTGTTAACTAAAATGTTGATTGATTACAAAGGACAACTTTACTTCCTGAACATTGAATAAAATCTAAATGGCTTAATGTTAATGTCTTACCAACCTTGGAAATACAGGATTTTATGCCTCAAGGTGTTTCAGATTTTGAGGAGCTAGATAGGTCTGTGGCAAATTGGCTCCACCTCTTTGGTGACTCTGAGCTGAACAAAGGAACAAGGCATCACCAACACACCAAAAACCACACTGGTACCAAGAAAAGAAACACCAGGCTCTCAGTCCTGGTACTGGAACTGCAGGACAACAACTATTTCTTTACAGTTGATTAATCTGTTGATTATTAAAATGATTAATCAACAAATCGTATCATAAATTGCACAATAACTTAAGCCATTTTATTTATCTATTAGGATTTAAATTTATACTAAAATTGTTGTAGGAATGTGGTAACTACGAAAACAACACACACACACACACACACACACACACACACACACACACACACACACACACTAAGGTCAAGTTAAAACTCCTTTATGACCATCATGTCGTCCTATCCTTGAGTGCTTCTAAACTTCTCATAACCAATGCTCCTCGATGTCCAAGATGTCTAGAAAATTCTAAATGACCTGTAAGTGAAAGAGAACATGAAGTTAGTTGATGTGAGTGGATAGGGTTAGATAGAGGCAGATGATTCACTGTCGGGAACCCTCAAGGGAACAGCTGAAAGGAAAAGAAGACCAGAAAGAGGGGAAATGGAGCTCTGCACACATACACAAGTCTTTATGGCGCCCCCAGGACCTCTGCGGTACAACCACAGACAAGATATACCAGCGCGTCACACATGTATTTACAGTTTATGGTCACACATTTGTAACTTAGCTTCTCAGTACCATTGCTCTTAAATGGTTGGTGCAAAGACAATTTTAAATAGTTTCTGAAAGTGGAAAACCAGAGCTTTCTGGTGATGGACCCTACAATACACATTATGGTAAATGTAAACTGATTGCTCAGTGGCAACTTTGAGTAGTGAGTTGTGGAGAGTTTTATTGCATTTAGGAGAGTAATTTCTGAGCTGTTTGGGCCTTGATCTCAGAAAGAAAAAAAAATACCAAGCATGATTTTGGTCTTACGTTTACAATTTTCTCCACTCTGTCACTCACAGTGGAGTTCTGCCCTGATGTGCTCACAAACACACATTGACCTCACATTAGAGACACTCCTACACACCAGCAGACAGAGAGCATGCCAGAAAATATGTTGTGTCAACCACCTTAAGCAGAGACAAAAATATCTGTTTTTTAAAAAAACTTTTTGAAGCCGTGTTATTGACTGATGTCATTAAAAGAAACATGAACTCCCTTATTCCTTTAAGAAGTCTTGTAACCAACTAATAATAGATCCCTAAATGAGTTGGCAACTAATTTAGTCACTGATTACTCGTTGCAGCCCTACCTGGGACTGAAACTGATTTCATCCATCCATTTTCTATACATGTTTCAATCATATTTAGTATCACAGGCTCTTGTCAGAGTACATACAGACACCCACTCAAGAAAAAAGAAAAAAAACGATGTGCAGGACATGCAAACCCAAACAGAAAGAACTTAGCCAAGACTAGAACCAGGACCTTTCAAATGTGAGATGAGAATGCCTTTAACTTACAAATTAAATACACAGAAGTATTAAGTCAAGGTTAGTACAACACAGCTAAAAATTAAAACATAAATATCTGTTTATGTCACATTTCGTACGTTCATTATTGCATAGATCTTTTTTTTGTATTTAGTTATATTTTTTGATGAATGTATTGACATAATGCATTTAATTATTAGGCCATTTTTGGTTGTAGTATTGTTGGAGTTTCAAAAATCAGTATACTTTAACTTTTAATTCAGCAGCTTGTCTGATGCCAGTAACCAAGGACAGAATTTTAACTGGTATTTCTTAATTAGTGATGCTGCTGATTGTGAACCTGGTCGACAGGCGGGGAGGGGGCACCACTGGAAACCACAGAGGGTCAACACATGGCTCCTCTCTCTATGCCAGGCTAATTAATTCACTGTGTCTTTCCTCTCATTGCCTGCAGCCCGTTATGACTTTAACAGTGTGAAGCTCAATGGATTTGAAACAGAAAAAAAAACGTCTCGCCATTTCAGGATGATTTCTCTTTATACACTTTGTTGTTTATTTGCCAAGTGAAATAACCAGCGATAAGACAAAGACATGCATTCATGGTGGCAGGACTATTTGGAACAGGACATGGTTCAAAATAAGGAGTTTCTTTGCATTTTGAACACCGTCTAATCCGTTTATAATTACACAGTGAGGAAGTGCGATGGCAGTCCGACTGTTTGAATGTGTAATCCCCTTTGTGTGCATAAACATGAGCACATTTCATCAATGGAGTTAGACTAAGACTTGTGGATAATTACCTGGGGCAAGGAGTATGTTGATAGACCCAGCCTGCCTTTTTTTTTAATTCTGTCAATAACACCTCCAAAGTTGAAATCAGAGAGGCCCAGGCAATGTAAAATTACCTTCAAAGGCTGCCGTAAAATTGGACAGCTCATCCATATAGACAAGAAATGAACCAGTATTCCTGTCATTAAAGAACATATCTCTAAATGACAACCTCAGAGAAAGCTTCTTTTATCTGTAATGATTTTACATGCCTATATTTCAGTTCTTTATCCAACTATATCAAAACAGTCAACCTTACTGAGTAGCAATATGGTTGTGATGGAGTTGTTACACACACTATGCCTTCCCTCTGTTGTTTTCATTTAAAATCAATTCTTCTACAGCCAGAAATTTTTTTCTTAAAATCACAATTACCTTTTGAATATTTGCATACATTTTGAAATCATGATCATTCCTACATGTAGAATTATCGTTTGCTGTATAATGGCAGAAAAACATTATCAGTCATTATCGGTCATATCGGTCACTTATTCACGACAAATAGACATGTTCCAATTCTTTGTTTTGTTCACATCAAGGTCACACAGGTGGTGTTAGGGTTCTTACCAGTGCCTTTTTGCTGGTTTTGAAATTTCACAGCAAATGTTAAACCTTATCCCAAATCTGTTCTGAACTTGATGGTAAAGAAATAGCAAATATCTAACTGTACTAAAGATACATTTTTTTTTAATCTTGACTAATTTTGAGTATTATAATTAAACATCTTTCCTGAATTGCATGAGACCTGTATACCCACTTGAGATTTATAAGCTTGCATTGCACCTCAGACACAAATTTAAAAAATAATTTGTGTAACCACCTGACTATCCCTGGAGATGGGAGATAACGCGTGAACCTGCAAAATTATGGATTTTATTGTAAAAGTGAAGGAATGAGAGAGTGGTTAATAATGATTACAAACACTGACTACTGTGTTTAAAAACTATTTTTGCTTAGTTCTTTCTTGTGTTTTGTGTCATAAAGCTGAAAATGGAGGAGAAAACTGCCATGTAGACTTACTTCATTAACATTAACAGAGGGCAAGTTATTGTAGATTGATGACAGTCCGGATGAAATTTGATGCCGTTCGAGTGTGTCCAATTCTTCTTCATGTTATCAACACTTAAATGACCCTGTGTACAGTGCAGGAAACTCCCACTCTTAGCTCATGCATAATAGGCTCAGTAAGGTCTCTCATAAATCACTCTAATTGAAAGGATTTCTCCCTGGCTGCTACATACAAGACACCTTGCAGACTGACAGTGTGAACAATGCTGTGTACCACATCTGCAGATGAACTGCAAACAAAAACCTGATCGAAAGGTTTTCAGGTATTGTGGTCACCTAGTGGTTAAAATGTGTTTATACAGAAGTATTAGACACTTTTTTTCCACAACAGATGTAAAATAAAGGTGCCATGTACAGAGAAAAGTTAACTTGTTGTCTTTGCTGACTGTTCATTTAAAAATTTGAAGAGCCATGTGGTCTTATTTACATACAAGAGTATGTTAAAGTTCTAAAATAAAAAGTGTCGTTTAAGTTTTAGAAAGAACAGATTTTTTACTACAGTACACTTCTTTTCATGTTCTCAAAGATTACAAAATAGCCATGAAAATTACACATTTTTAATTTATTTTAATGTCTTTTACTTAACATTATTTTTACTTAACATTATTCCATGTTTTTATCTGTACCATCACAGAGCAATTTCCTAGTCTGTAAACCTGTTTACTGGCAATGGCAATAAAGTGATTCTGACTCTGATTCTGATGGAAAAGTTCAGAAATGTTGTCTGTAGACAACATCTCTTTAGATCCCACATTAGATGAATCAAAACAAAATTCTTTGGCCTAAACTAAGAAACACTGACTGCACATTTTTCAGTTCACTGAGTTTTTTTAGGCCTGATCAATATCAACCTTGTTCTTATCATTTTCACTGTACATTTAACTAGGGCTGAGCATTTGACTGGGCTGAGGTGAAGCTTCAGATTTCTGAGACCTCTAGTCTTGACATGTTAAAATAACAGCTCAGAAAGTGTAAGGAATTCTGTGATTTTCCTTTTTACAGTTTTACATCTTCATTGATGTTGCCAGTGAAAGATCACAGAGACTGCTGGCAAAAAAAAAAAACAAATAACAGTTATAACTGTAGCAGTATTTTGATGGGTGAAAGGCTAAATTTCTCACAAGCTTGAAATTTAGCCTCCAAGCCTTCATTAGCAGGGTAGTGTAAGCAATGAGTAAAGTTTGTGTTCTCAGACTTTTTGATTGGTTTTCCTCCACTGTTTATTTTAACAGGTTTTACAGGTTGTGCAAATTAGTTTATTTGGTTAAACTGGACTTTAAGTGAAAAACCTACAGAGACATATATGCCTGCGAGCTTGTTGTGCCTTGACTGTCAAGGTTTTGACTATAAATATAAACCAGAATACAAAATGCAGATTGAGAACAGCTTAAATCCAGTTCATATTTTTTTTAAAGTCCACATTGGATGAATGAGTGTGCTCCTTAATGCCTGAGATCAGTCCTTGAGTTGTAGGGTCTTCTCTGATTTGTATGCTAAAGAGGAGCAGGTAAGTGAATCCAGTGATGTAGTTGATTTCCTCCAAATTAACAAACAATTCTTGGCACATGGATAGTACCTTCACATAACAAACTATACCGGGCAATTTCAAATCAATTTTGGTTTGATAAAGATCTGACCTGGTAGTTCATATTGATGACTGGAAGTGTCTTGCAGACTTCCATGTGAATGTAAGGACCCTCTGAAACGGCAAGATTCAACCAGTTCAGAATGGCAACTGCTGCAGCTGTTATTGGTGACTTTTAGCTGCAGAGAATGGGACAGACTTGCCTAGATGTGAGCAGATCAAGGAGCTGAAGATTGATTTTTGCCACCAAGTCTTGGCAAGACATGGAAGAGAAATGCAACCCTATCTCCTGCAGAAACTGGCACAGCAAAAATGAAAACAACAACACTGAAACATCATTGCAGAAATATAAAACATGTATCTGGCTGTCTGAAATATTCTAAAACATACACTGATCAAAGACAAAAGCCTCTGTTCTTCTTGGCTCTAAATGTTTCATAATTTACAGACTTCTGGTCCTTTATCAACTTCAGAAAACACGTTATAGAATATCATTTAAATCATAGTGCAGCTTCAAAGGCATTGGGATCTCCACTAGTTTTTGTTTTAGCTGTTTGTTTTCCCATATTGGACGATGAATTTCTTAGCAAACATGCAGAACTGAGCACAATACCTGTGCAGACTGATGATTGCTGAGACCAAGGGTATAGACAAACAACTGCATGAACTATGTTGTGTGTGTTTTGATCCATGCTAGTTCTAGGACTACATACTAAAGTGAAACAATTTGGTCCTGAAAATCAGCACTCACAAGTGGAATTTGCATCCACATAGCTCTCAGAAAATCCCACAGGTGTCACATAAAACAAATAGATAAAAGTCAGATAGCCTTCAGGTCACTTCAGGCAGGTGGTGTGAACATAGGCCAAAATCACTGAATCTGAACACGAGGAAAACAGGTTACTTCACGGACAAAACTTACCCTTAACAAGAAAAGGTGGTGATCATATACAGTACCTCAGGGTTGATGAGTAGATGAGCTGCAGGTATATAGGAGCTGTCATTGGGAGGTGGAACCAACCTGAAACACACACACACAACAAACAAACAACCTGCTTCCGTCTTTGCCTCTCACAAAAACAGAGAGACTGACAGACATAAGTTTAAATGACATGTTAATCATTTCTCATTGATTATGCACGTACCAACCAGACATAAAACTGGACTTCTGAGCTGGTCAGTTCCGGTCCTCAGTTAATTATTTAATGCAACCCTATCTGATGAAAAGGATCAAAGACAACCTTTTTCTCTTCCCTGTTAAGATTTGAAAATTTTAAAGCTTTGGCAAAAATATTTGACTTCCTTCTTAAACAAAAGCAAGCAACCACACAAACAAAATATCACAAAAATAGTTGAATAGGTATATATTTCTCCTTTTGGCACTTAATAGTTTGAAACATGTATAAATCAAAGATATAAATCCTTATTAGCTCCAGATTAAACCACACTGGTTTAGCCAAAGGTCAATGCCCTTGATTATACAGGGTTTCTACGTAACCCTTTTGGGTAGAGGGAGAGGAGGTTTGATCTCTTAATGGTAGCTCTTCCTGGAGCCTAATGGAGAGAGGTGAGAGACCTCAGCACTAAATCACTCCATTTAATCTGTCTCATGCTCTCCGTGCTTGCTTCAGTGGAAAAGAATGTTTCAGAATTTCCAGTCAATAGCAGCTGTTTGTGCAAAAGCTGCAGAGGCTTCAGGTTACTTGTGGCACTTTTACTTTCATGCTCTTTCTAATTGGTTAGCAAGGTACTATTGTGGATTCTGGGGATGACAACATGTCAGAAATACTTCTTTGATACAAGGCTTGTACTAAAATAACCAGATACTTGAAATTAAAGAGATAATAATCTTAAAGACTATTTCAAAAGTCTTGTACCACCTCTTGTGTTAATGGATAAATTGATTGATGTCCCAGTTGTAATATACATATGGAAGTAATAATGAAAACAGCCTTTAACCACCTAAATATTGCCACATCTAGAGAGTGTTGCCCAAATATGGCTCAAACACACTCATGCATTTATCTCCAACACGGTTGATCTTTGTAATGTTTTTCTGCCAGATTTCTTACAAGAAAATCTTAACTTGGCGCTGGTAGAGAACTCATCAAATTACTATGAAAAATAATTTCTCACACTGGTTCACTGTACTGCGATGGACTGGCGACCTGTCCAGGGTGTACCCCTGCCTCTCGCCTGGGATGGGCTGGGATAGGCTCCAGCAGACCCCGTGACCCAGAAATGGAACAACGGGTCAAGAAGATGGATGGATGGATGGATGGTTCACTGTAATAGAATTAATAAAGCTAACTTTAAAGCACTGCTTCTTTATTAAACATCATGGATCAGGCAGGGCCAAAAAGATTCCTAGATGTTCCTTTCTGCTTAACCTCTCTGATACAGAACCAGTAGATTTATTTTTGCAGTAGTCTAACATCTTCTACTCCACTGCACTCTGAAACCAACTTCCTGACAAACATTAAAGTCTTGCCAAAAGGCAACTTCGGATGTAGAGCTGATACATTGCTCTGTTTTCTGAGGATTTTGGTTTTGTGTTGCTCTTCTGCAGTTTAGATGCACTTTCCCTCATGAGTTGTATTGTATCCTGTATGATTTGTGCTTTGCAGATAACTTTGGCCTCTTCGTGCCTTCTTTCCATCATCAACCACTCGACAATATGAAAAAGGACTGCACCCATGTCATCATTTAATAACGTATTTAGGGCATAATTTTACTATTTGTCTCACTTCATTTTCAGCAGTTTTTTTTCTAACCTGACCTATGGTCAACATAGTTGCAGTATCCCGATGACCTGAGTGTACTGCTGAAGCTGCGGTGTTCACAGCAAGGCACCTGTGAGGCTGTCGTCATCCTGGGAATGCTTGGAGATTTATTACCTATTGATACAAACCTTCCCTGGACACACCCCCAAAGACACCCACTGTACATTGTTGACTCATGAATTGCACAGCCAGGAGTCCATGAATCATCCTCTTAAAAAGAATATTTCTTCCATTTCGCCAGACATCTTTTCTGTGATTTCACATCCTCTGTCAAGTAGATAAAGTACTCTGTGCAGCCAAATACAGAAACTGAGGTTTTTCCTGCCAGCAGGTGTTTTCTGTTTTGGGTAGAAATGCAATAAAATGATGATTAAACACACACAGACACACACACACATACACACACACACACAGACACACACACATACACACACACACACACACACGCACACACACACACACACATACACACACACACATACACACACACACATATACACACACACACACACACACA
>JAOWBL010000018.1:11626789-11657890 GCA_028564865.1 Zenarchopterus dispar
GAGAGAGAGAGAGAGAGAGAGAGAGAGAGAGAGAGAGAGAGAGAGAGAGATCAGGGCAGAGCAAATTAATCCAGTTATTTCAAAATTTCAACATTTCACAAATGCTATTTTCTTTATCTAACCCCTCCTCTCTAAATCTCTCCTTTCTCTTCTTTACAGTTTTGCACAGGCTGCGGTGGTGGGTTGGGGCTCTGTTTGCCCAGCTGCATGGCGTATTTATCAGGAGTAAGGAAAGTCCCATCAGACTTTTTTGCAATTTAAAAAAAAAAAAAAAAAACAACAGAAAAGGATGATGGTAACTCAACGGTCTGCCAGGGTGAAAGGAAACTGAAGGTACTGGACTGCTCCCAGGACAGCCCTCTTCAGCTGTTGAGACAAAGCCAATAAAAGCAGTGTATTAAGCCTCTAAGACATTGTCCCACATATACTTCATGTCTCACACTTCTCACCAACATCAGTCTTCTTTCCATTTTCTGTCCTGATTTCTACATTATGCATTTCATATCCATATCCATTGATACTTTAAAAGAAAAAAAATCAGGATTAAGCAGAAAAAATGTACTGATGTATGAAATTGACTTCCTTGCCCTTGAGATTGAGGTTATTTGAGTAAAGGAAAGTTCTCAGGTTCATACCCATATGGCACCTGTGGCTGTGTGGGTTCCTATTGCTTTCTTGTTTTTCTTCCAGAGGTTAGAGTTTGATGTTTCCTCACCAATGCCCAGTCAGCACCGCAAAAGTTCAAAAAATATTTCATATTAGTTCCCTGGTTTCAAACTGAAGGTAAAACTAAGGCCTTAGATGTCTTCCATAAATAAACACTGACCATTGGCAGCTGGATTACTTTGGATCCTTTTTCAGATTGTATAAAGGCTGTATGACGGTAAAGTGCAGGAATTCTGCTAGTGCTTTGGTTGATTATTAATTGAAAGTTACTTTTGCATTTTATTTACAAAAAAAAAGAATGCATCAAGAAGAAATAGCTATCCCAAGACACTAAGAATGCAGAAAAAAGTATTGATAAAGTGATGAACTTCATTGTGAATGGGATGCTCTGTAAATTTATACCCCAGCTTCAGTTTGTTGCCTTGGTTATGTATTTGATATTATTTCCTTGGAGTCTCTTTAATAAAGTGCATGCATTTCTTTAAACCTTCTTTATAGTGCAGTATTAAAAACACAAAGCTCTGTTCTAATCCAGCTGGGGTTTTGCCCCTGACGCTAAGTGTCTTTACACAGCAGTGACATTATCTTGTTTATTGGTTGCAGGGGCGTAAAGATGCTATTGTTTTAATTGCTTGTACATGCTCCTGGGATCCGTGGAGATTACAGAGAGTGCAGATGCAGCATATTGGAAATGGGATCACAAAAAAACAACTCAAGAAAGCCAAACTGTACATTAGATATATTTGATTTGTTTTGCACTCACTTGACAAAATTGCCTAAAAGAATGCATTACCTTAATGCATTCAAGAAACCCATGATGATCAGGCAGGTTAAGAATGGCATATTTCAAATGTGTGATTGTATTGTGTGTCAGCTTTTCTTTTTATTTATGGGTAATGTTAATCTCCTGTTTTAGGACAAGTTGGTTAACAAGTATTAACACTTTTAACTTACAAATTAAACTTGTTTTTCAGGGGAATTGTAAGTAGAATATGCCTTACTGCCTTGAGATTATTCACTACCCTCTTGTCTTTTCCCCATCTCATTACTCACTACCTTTTGAGCTTGCTTTCCTTCTTACATGTGTCCATGCTGAACTTTTAGACCAAGTCCCAAGTCCCTCTTGTGTAACATCAGACAGAGTGGTGCAGTGTGGGGAGCAGGAGTCAAGTTCTTGAGAGCTTTGGGCCCTGTCTTGCTTGCTAGTGGGATAACTTTAGTGCTGCCAAGGGTGTGTTTTGTGCTTTGAATGTGACTCAGTCTCTGCTCTCTGTCTTGTCAAACCCCTTTCCCAGCCCTCCAACTGTCCCCTTCCTCTGGTTGTCATGTATTTCCCTGCTTTCTGCAAAAGCCTGCTCAGGCAGCTGATGCTGTAAAAACATCTTCCAACTCTTGAAGGTTTTCTCCCTGCTCAGTTAATAAGGGTCCTACTTCTCCTGTTCACCATGGGGACGGACGTTTAATGAAGTGCCTAACAAGTGGCTCTGCAGACTTATGTTGACTGCCCTCTAGTTGCTCCCTTCACTTGCGTCTTCTGCTTCCTTCGATCCTCAGAGGGACAGAATCGTTCGCAGCCTGCCAGTGTGGCAGAGGATTCCCTTGGCAAAGCATTGTTAGGCAGGAGGGGGTGAGGGAGGAGGAAGGGGAGTTTCGCTCATACAATGGGGAGATAGGGAGAAACAGAGTCGGTATTACCATGACAGCGATGTGGGGTGGTGTTCACTGGGGTGGAACACTGTGGACAGAGGTCCCACATAACAGCCCCCCTCAGCCACCGCCTCTAGAGCAAATGAGCTGCCAGGCCAGACTAATGGAGTCCTAATTGGTGATTAGGAGAAAGGGAAAGGTGACGCAGTGTCTACTGGAAGGCGGCTGTTAGCAGGATGAAGCAAGCTTCGCTATTCACCAAGTCAATTAAAGAAAAAAAAAGATAAAAAGCAATTAACATATTTAAGCATGCACATTTTTGTATTTGCAGCATCGTATAAAAGCAACAGCTATGAAAAGTGCAGTAATATGAACAAGAATAAATTATTACAATGTACAAGACTTTAAACAATATTTGTAACTTATGTGATATTTTCTGTTATCTTTCTAGCTATGTCAAGCTAATTAAGTAGTACTCATACCAGCAACTCCCCAGAACCGTCCATCAATCAGACCTCTTTGCAAGACGCAAAGTTTGAATCAAAATCATGGGAGTGAATCTTGAAGTAAGAGGCACTTTAGCCCTGATCTTTTGCAATCAAACTTAATATAAATATGAAAAAGGTGTGGATAGTGTTACGCACTTTATATGTGCAGTGAAGAGAAAAAGGATGCGTAACATCCTGACAGAATATCCACCTCTGAAACAAGACCCTTTGTCTACTCTGTGAATGACACACTGGGGCTGAGAGTTGCATAGAACTGTTTGTAAATGGGAAAAGTCCCTGGCTGATACTGATTTGGTAGATTGTGTGACGTCTGCTGGGACCTGGACCTGGTGAGCTAAAGGGAACATACTCTGGGATGACTGTCTGTCTGCTTCCTGGTACTAATCTGCCACATTTACTATGTGTGGGGTTAGTCTATTTATAGCCAAGCCAGGATGTGAATTGTCTGTCTAGTTTCACTTTTCATATAGATGGTAATATTAGTCTTCTTTTGCTGCACATCTCGGTCTTCTCCTTCACTGAGAGGGCTCATGGGATGAAGGATAGAGCACTCAACACTTTCCATTTATAGTGTTCTATTTTGTTGTACTTAATTTATTTGCCTTTTACAGAAGAGATCCATAGAGCTGCTTCTAACTGATGCTTAAGTTCTATTTGAACAAATGTTTTCGCTGTGGTCTGAATGGCTAAGAGAGGTAGACAAACTTTTGCGTGATAAAATACAATTAATTCCAGCTTGCCCATTGTTAACATTTTGATTATTATTGATATTTTATCTTTCAAGCTATACAAGATGGCCACTTTGAAAGCTGTGATTCTTGTTTATGACAAAATTGGAAAGAATGTTGTTCTTCAGGATATACAACACAGTCAAAAAGAAATGTTTTTTTTTGTTTTTTTTTTCTCAAGTCAAACAGAGCATTAGACATTCAGGTGAAACAGAAAGTTGATTCTAAGGATTAGCACGCCATAGCATAGTAAAATAGAAAAAAAAAATACTAATCCACACCAGGTCTTTAAATCAGGAAAATACAACTTTAGAAATCAAACCACACAGGGCATTACATTATGTGATTATTTATTTAACAAAAATAAGAGAAAATGCAGAGGCAGTGTGAAAAATCAAGTACACCCATGTAAATCAATAGTTAATAGTATAATTGCTTTTCGCTGCAATAAGTTGAAGGAACAGCCATATATATATATATATATATATATATAGTCTTTTATATAATGTTAACAGTTTCACGTTATGCTTGACAAATTGTGGCCCACTTGTCTTTACATTAATTACACTCTTTGAGGTTTTTTTTTTTTTTTTGACACACCTACATATAAGTCCCTTATATATACATATGTACCTCATGTACTTTTTTTTTCTTAATTCTTACTGAATTGAAAGAACTTGTGCTATCTTTTCTTAAATTCCTGAATCTGCACTGCAGTTGTTTCTTTCTATCATCTCTTTACTTATATTATTCAACAATCCAAATTTCCTGTATCTCATACAAGCTGCACTGTAAGACATGGACTGACATGTTTGTGACATTTCCCTGAAACTGAACTACGGGCACACATCTTGTATTGTACAGATGCCAAGTAGCAGTGTACCTTATGTTATTTTCCTATTTTTTATGTCTCTGTCTTGGAACAGCCCCTCTAGGTACATCTGTAGCAGATTAATCAAAAACTTTTAAGGAACTTCAGCAGTAGCATTAAAACTCTAATCATGTAGATGTGGGGAAATGCCATGGGTACCCACCCACAGCCTTGAAGTCCAGCAGCAGAATTTATTTTTCTATTCCACTTCCAACCCAGGTGGAAAAGAATTAAGAAGGCACTTTTAAATAAATGGGCATACAGGTATGAAAGCATATGAACAGCTTACGTGTGTGTGCATGCAAACATGAAAAGTCAACAATCCTATTTGCTAATATTGACATGAATGTCCTGGTTCAATCTTGTTACAAGGATTATTGTCCACTGAGATCCCATTTCATTAGGGCAAAGCCCACACCTGTCGGTGCGCAGTGGGGCTGCTGCAGGGGTCTCAACCTTTTAGCTTCAATGCTTGGCTGATTGGGAGGGGCAGTCCTGCAAAAGGCTTTCCTGAGAATAACTGCACTTTAAAGTGTGCCCCAGTCAATGTTTAATGTTGCTTCATATGTGGGTATGGCATAGGATATGTCATAGTATCTTAAAAGAAAACAACACACTGATGAAGCTTCAGTTCACGCATATTGGTCAGAACCGCACTGTGAAAAGGCTCGCTAACTACTCCATTGAAATGCCTTTTCTTGAATTAAATCCAGTATGGGTATGTGAAGGCAGCCCACCATCTTCCCTATGGCTGCACTCCAGATTACGTATTGATTCTTGATATGAAAAGCTCATTACATAAACAGAAACAGCAATACAAAAAAGCCAGTGAACCTCTGCATAAATCCTTTAATTGAATTTCCAGTGCTGGTGGTTGGAAGCTTTTTTTTTTTTTTTTTTTTTTAATTGAATCCATTGCAGGTTTTTGATTTGCATGCACAGGAGTTGGTCCTGTCCCAGATAAAGTGCCATTGATCCTTATTAAAGCTCACCTCTGGCCATGCTGTTGACTAACAGGGAAAATTAAATGTGTTCATGGTGCATATACTTACTGCCCGCAAGGCAGGACTGTGAGAACCAGCAAGCACAGACAAAAGGAGAGTGCGAGAGATAGTGGAAAAGAAAATTAAGTTATCATGAAATTAATTGGCTAAATTATCTTGATTGTGGTCATGTTTATCATTCTGTTTCACATAAGGCTTTCTCTGAAACCATCCCTGTTGGATTTTAAGTAGCAGTTGAACTATATGTTTGGCAGCTTCACAAACATGATTAACTCAGTTATTCCCAAAAATTACTAGATCTAAAAGATTGAGATCTTAAATCATACTTTCCTTTACTTCTCTTACTAATATCATGAGAGTATAGCTACTTCAACATTGCCTTTATAGAACAAACTCACCTTTTGGTTCAGCTGCACACCAAGAAAAGAAGGGAGGCCATGTATCTATTTTGATTTTCTTTGTGATGAGATGTGTGGTAATGCTGCTGAATTGACTGAATTTCTGTAGAAGATGTAACAGCAGCTGGCATCTATCAAACCTTTAAAATAAAGTTATTTACATGGCCACTGCTCTATTACCATAAAGAGAAATATTTGTTACCATAAAGTCTAAACTGATTACAAAGCCTTCATTGACTGTCAAAAACTTGTCAGGATCCCCTTGTTGTAATCTATGTTATCTGCAAACAAAATGCTTTATTACTTTTCAACCCACATCTTGCCCATCTTTCAGTTAGTAAGGCCTCACTAATCATAGGTGACATATGGTAAGCTATGATATTCCCATAACAAAAAGATGTGACAAACATCAGAGACATTCAAACTGTGTAATTTTGAGATTTGGATTTCGAATCAAACCAGTATTTTTCTTTGAATTATATGATGACACACTTAAACACACACAGAGAGACACACCACTAGCCCGAGTTCGCTCTTTCTGGGCCAAGTGCTAATCCCCCAAACATAATGTCCACGCAGCAGAAATGTTTAACTCTATTGACTTGAACGCTGTACTTTCCTTTGGGCATCTGTACCTTTTATAGCCATGGTAGTGTATGTGTTTGTGTGGATGCTCACCTTATGCTGATGCATTTTGACTGAGCTCTCACTGAATGGATGCTTAAGTATGTTACAGAGTGACTGCAAGTCCATTCTGTCTGTCTAGTGGTCAGTGAGAAGCTGCCACTAATACTGTTACCATGAAATGCAAATAAGTTGACATTGCATCTCTTACAACTGCACTCAAACACACGTGGTAGATTAACTTTTACGGTGTGTGTGTCTATATAAGAGGATGCAACATAATTAAGAATACCATAGATTTTGTTAATTGAAAAGTGCATCTGGCAATTATCTATGATGAGCTATCTAAGATTTGTTGCTCATGGGAAAATATTGCTTATTTCAAAGAGCCTTGATGTTTTCTTTTTCTTTCTTTTTTAAATATGGTTTAGTGAAATAGAAAAATGGTCTTTGAAAAATTAAAATTCTACTGAAATGAAAGATGCTGAGAATTGGGAAGGCAAACAAAAAGATTGGTCATCTCTTTCTCACCAGTTTGTCCAACCTCATGCAGAGCTTTTAAAATGAAGTTGGTTGTCTCTCAAGCTCCTTTTTGTTTTGTTTTTTTTCTGTCTGCAAAACAAAAAAAAAAGAGAGGCTACATTATGCTTCTGTTTGTGCTTGTTTCTTCTTTTCATTTTCATGAACCTTGGAAAGCTAGAATTCTCAATGCTCTCTGATCACTGATAAAGTTGTGTTGTAGTCAACGCCGTTACCTCACAGCTAGAAGGGTTCTGGCTGAAGTCCTGGCTTCTGGGCTTTCTGTGTGGAGACTGCATGCTTGTGTGAGCCCTAAGTGTACTTTGGTTACCTCCCACAGTGCAAAAACAGTTAGGCTGATTGTTGACTGGAGTCAGTTTGCCTTTTTATTATTTATTTATTTAGTTTTGTTTTTCCTGCCTGTTCCTGTAATGGACTGTTGATCAGTCTGAAGGGGTACCTCAGTGATGGCTGGGTTAGGCTCCTAAAATGAACTCTATATCCGCTGTAATGGCTGAGTGATCTCTTCTTGCTACACGCTCAACAGAATGGCTGTTACATAAATACTTGTATTGATATGCAAATACCGATATTTAAATGTGTCAAAAACTGTATTTTCTATTGAATTTGTTGGTAGAAAATTTGTCTTGTGGTCAGTTTAGAATATCAGATATTATCAGAAATGAAAAGCTTCTTACTTACCTTACTCTACTTTCCTGTCAGTCATTCCCATCTCCTCTCTCAGTGTTATCCCTGCCCTTACAACAAAACTTTTCTTTTCAAATTAGGACCTTTGTAATTAAAATAAATAAATAAAATATTACCAACTACACGCTACCATTGATTCAGCTGCCTGAGGTTAGATGGGAAGATAAAGTCCCATAAATCAAACTTAAAGGCCTCAAATAAGCAGAAGTTTTCAATTGTCTTGGGCATCAACGATTTGCTAATACCATTGATTGTTCCTTTTTCTATCACCAGTTCTCCTGGCTCTTCTTCAGAGTGCATCCAGTTTGATCTGTTAGGGTTGAAAGCTCCCTGTTACCTGGTGTCCTTTTCATGTTTGCACCTCAAAAGGTGGATGTTACAGTTCTTGGTCAGTTCTTGTTGTCATATTGATCTCAGGAAGATTTTTTTTTAAACAAGCTATGGTAATTTTTTACATAATAAATGCAGTTAAATTGTATAATCCATTAGTAATTTTACACTGGAAGTCTCTTGTTGTCACAGCCTGTATGGTGAATGGAAACTATGAACCAACTTACACTGTCAAGCATATAATAAGGTACAACAATCCACCTCTGGGACCCATCCATTATTTCACCAAACTCACCTGGCACAGAGTGGCAGCAGTTGGCTGATGTAATAAGTGAGTTAAGACATCCCTAATGGAGGCAAATAGTGGCAACACGTTCCATCAGAAGCGATTACTACTAATTAAGCTGTTTCCACAGCTGGCTGCTTTGCTTTAATATGGATACTTGGATCATACAAAGAGCTGAGTGAAACAGGAGTGTGTAGAAGATCCACAGAAGAGATCACAGTACACTCACTGAACTTAATATTATTCACTGTACACTAACTGTTGATTAATCAAGCCTGTGCAGTAATTACTTCCTTCTTCTGATAAAAAGGAAATTTAGGAGAAACTGGAATTAACAGTAGAGAAGAAAAGTGTAAGTTGAAAGCTTTAAGGTAGTGAATTTTGCATCTTAGTGCTGTCTCCCCCTCCTGCCTGCATCTCTGTCTCCGGCCAGTGTTGACCCTCCTCTTACTCTGAAGCCAACTGATCCCTCTCTAACAGATGACTGATGCAATGTCTCTACGTTGTGTGGTCCCTAGACAGCTCAGCAACACATCAGAGAGCACACGAGCATCCGGAGAGCATTTGTTTTTGGCTGGAGATCCAACACAGTGCATTCTAATGTTTTCCTTTCTTTCAAAGACATTTAGTGGTCCATAATCCAACACTGTGAAGGGTAAAAGTACCCACAGTCCCTCACATTGCAATGTTGCCTCCATCCCTGCATGTCCTCTTGGGCAAAACCACAAATAAAGCAAGCATAGCGGTAAACCACAAAATGAACCATATTATTTGACCATAACTTCTACTGTACTGGTCAGGATGCCATGAAAGAGATGAAATCTTTAACCCAGAGAAAGTTTATTCCCATTATGTGCAACTGTTATATTTTTCTGTCTCTCTGTGTGTTCTTTTCTTTTTTCCCTCTGCTTTGTTCACAGTTGCTAAACAAGGTGTGAGGTCTTTCTAAGTGCCCATAAGCCACCGAAAAACTCAGCAGGGAAACAAGATGTAACCGTTTTAAAATTCCAGTTTCTTTTTCCACCCCACCCTCAGTCCCCCTTAGGAAACTCCAATTTTCCTGTCTGTCCTCTAGTTGGGAGATCAAAGACACTTCAGATTTGGATGCCCTTGAATCAAAAGCAAAGGTTATATTCATATACAAAGGGGGTGGGGGTATCAGCTGTGCTCAGATATGTATCATGATGACACTTATGACAACATTTAAGGTTACTTTTTAAAATTTTCTCCATATATAATCTAACAATGAAATGTAGTAAAATTATTCAAAAACATTTTCATTACGTAGGATTCTTTTCACTTCATGATAAAATTATTTTTGCCATTTTTTGCTGAACTTTGCTAGAGGCTGAACTGCAAAGTTATCTCAGACTATGAGATAACTATTTACCCCACACCAGCTGATGTGATGAGGTAAAAAAAAAAGTTTAATGGTTAAAGTAAATGATTTTATCATTATGTTGTAAGATCTACAGTTTCTAAATGTGAATACTGTAATATAATGTGTGTGTTTTAGTTGATCATCTTCAACTTCACTTTTAGATGGAAATGTACTTCAAGCAATTCAAAACTCTTGGATTTTTATGATGGATGCAGCAGCAACAAAGAAGACCAAACAAGACATGAGATTAATACATTTGCTTTGCACCTACTGGCTATTTTAAAGGGCTAATGTAGATAGAACATTTGAAGCAATGACTAATTTTAAAATCCAGACCAGTTGCGTTTCCATTACTTCTAAATTTGCGCAAAAGCATAGCATTGTAAAGGAAAACCTGTAATGGAAACACCTTTAATTTGAAAAAAAAATTGCCAAATATTGCAAAAACCTCTTTACAATTTCACAAAGTGTTTTTTCAGTCCTGTCAATAATCTGGATATGACAAAACTGGTCAATAATCTAGTTTCTAGCAGTTTTTGGCCTCAATAATACAATGTAGTTTTACTATAACACAACTTAATCATTGTGCATTACTGCATTACATGACGGCTTTGTCTTTGAATGATTATTTGAATGATCATCCACTGCCTTCATCCTCTGTTGACTATTTTTGTAAACAGCGGTAGCAGCAATTGCGATAATTTGTCAAAGACTAAAACAATTTTTGTTGATCTTCAAAGTTGAGATCTTCTTTTCAATTGGTTTGAAGAGAAGTTTTGAAGGACAAGATATGAAGCATTACAGAGATACTGAGAGAGAACTCTCAGAGTTCTCTCTCAGTATCTCTGTATCAGAGAGAAAAACACTGTTCAATGGAAACAATGGCCCCTGCAGCACTACCTTTATCTCAAAATCGGTTTACCTTTTCTTTTGAAAAAAAGTGTAATGAAGATGTAACTAGTAATTATTATTTTCTAAATCCATACATGTTCTAATAAAATTAAAACCATATGAAAATAGTGCACTTTCTTTAATTTTAATTTTTAAAATCTTTCTTTAATCTGCGTTGTTCAGTTTAAAATTTTGACCTGTCGGGACACAGTAAGTCACCTGGTCCTTACCATGACATTAAGTTAGGCAAATTCAACCTCAAATATACTTTTAAAAACAAAATGTTACTATGTGCTGTTGTTCATTTACATGTATAGGTCAGGGATGTATGCACCTCGTGAGTCAAGAGCTTGTAGAACCACTGTTAGCAGGAAAAGCTTAAAGTAATAATTTTCTCACATCCCTATGGAGGAGACTTGGCCGGCTCTTCTTTACAGTGTTGCTTAAGTTCACTGAGGTTTCCAGACATTGATTAATGCACAGCTCCAATAAGATTTGACACAACCTTTCTTTTGGGTTAATTTCTGGGCATTTATTGAGCCACCTTGATTTTTTTTTCTTTTTTTAAATCCATTCTGTTGTAGATTTATTTTGGATCATTGTCAGTTTGGATGCCCCAGTTTTTGCAAAACTTCTACTTTTGGACAAATAGCCATTTGAGTAGTGTGACAATATGCTTAACTTACAAGACAATACATGATATTAAGCTCATGAGAGACAATATTTTTTTCATTATCTTGAAGGACACTTCAAGTGGCAAAAAATAATTTTATTTTGTCAGGCTGTCAAAACAATGCAAGTTTATTTGGAAATGCTTTATTACTGCAAATATATAAATAACGATGTATGAACTAGCATGGGCTTTTGAGAATGTACCTCTTTTCCATAACATGAAAATAAACTATTAAAACATGTTTTCTTGTATAAAATACAAACAAAGCACAACTCTATCAGTGCAGAAAAAAATGCAGTTGCTGGAAAGTTTTTTCACCTATCTGCAAATATCATATGGTTATTTTCTTTCTAAAGAATTTGATCATGTCTACATGTTCTGGCAGCAGTTGAGACTTTGGGCAGCAACTATGTCTTCTGTCTCCTCTACCATTTTCCATTTTCACCAGATATCCAAAATGCTGCCACACAAAGGATTTAAAGTTCAAGCATGGTGAGGGCATCTTCTAAGTCAATTTCATCAGACTCCGGTGTCATATTGGCTGCTGTTGTATTGGCTGTAGTTTTCTGGCAGACTACAGGTAGTAGGAATGTATTGCTCCCTTCTATAAGCGCATACAGCTTTTCATGCAATGAGAAATATTGTTTCTTTTTAATATTGTGAGAATACTTTGTACTAGATCTTGTCACAACCCTAAATTCAAGTCTAAAATACTTTGATATACAAAGATGGTACAAGTTCTAGAGGGTTGAATCCAGTAAATATCCAAAATAGAGAGATATCTAGCTCACAAAAAGGCAATTGCAGGTGTAATAACACTGCTTTGGGGGAAAAATTCAAAGAAATTAAAGGCGGTTAATTACTTGGCTCCAAAGCCAGTCCAAATCATTACCCTTCCACCACCATGCTTGGTAATTGTGCTGCTATGCTGTGGTTTTGTCTATTATGGTACTTTGCATCATGAAGAGGCTGTGGTGTAGTAGGGAGTGTCAATTTCTCTCCAAGTGAAAGGTAGATAAATGGGACAGCGCATCCAAAACAAAAACAGAAGTATGCCAAATCAATCAACATGCAGCACGCGATAATCTACTGTGGCTATTTTTTTTTCCTAAATAGAAAAGCTAAAAGAAATTGCTTTCTTTCTATGGGGTTGTACATTATCCCCATAGAACTCCACTTTAAGCGATGCCACAATGTTCGCTGCACAGTGTTTTAACAGATATAGACCGTGTTCAGTCTGACTTTACAGTGAACTTGCCAGGATGCCCACTTCTGAAACTGACAACTGTCTCAATATTTTCTTAATTTTTCTCACTGTAGTCTGAGGGACTACAAATCATGTGGAAAAGGTCTGATAATCCTATCAGGAGTTTTGAGCTGTGAAAGTTGTTTTCTCTAAAACCATTGCTGATGTCGTTCTTTCTAAGCATTGTGCTTGCACACACCTGAATGTGTCAGGTCAGCAAACAGTCACACCTTTTTCTTTTAAAGGGATTGAATCAAGTTCATTTGACAAGCTACACCTGGCTGCTGGAAACAGCACACCACCACTGTGTTTGCCTTATTTCTTTTCTTAAATAAATACTTACATGATGTAACATATTACTGATTTTTGTTTTTCTCTTTTTTCTTTTATGTTATATGTGATTGTACTTGCCTCAATTTAACACCTGCTATGATCAGATGGTTTTTCTGTTCTTTTTAATGTCTTGCTATTAAGAAGCTTGATATTAAAATAACAAGATTTAATTAATTACTACTTTTCCCAATTAATAAATAAATCAAAAGAAAAAAGTACTTCTGTGTGGCTGAGTGCATTTGAAAATTAATGTATAACGTTTTGCTGTATCCAGTTGCAAGATGGTAATTTTATGTGAATCAAAAAATAATGTATGCCCTATGTTATGATATTTCATTGAGCGTGTACAGGTTACATGTATGTCAGCTGCTCATACTGTCACTGTCCTTGTGAGGCTGTGGCTACTATTAGCAAAATCATGCTCATGACTCACAATTCGGCACTCAGTCAGTTGTCTAGAATCCTGTTCAGATTTTCGAAATAGCACAGTTTGACACTCATGTACAGCGTAGGACATTTTCTTCACCCTGAACTAGCAGTCAACGAGTGTAGCTGTCATATTAAACCTCTGTGCTCACTCACTTAGCTTGCCACACTCTCCGGGGCGCCCCTGTTTGTCTACACTATTGTTCCGGTTCAGTAGAGAGCGCAACAGGGAGACGAGAAGCTCAATGCTCATTCCTGTCAAGAACTCCTTCACTGATCCTGTAAACCATCCTCATCCGCATTTGCAGATATACAGCAGAGAAGCTGTCTGGGAGTCTGCTGGCACTTCATGCTGGAGGCATTCTAGCTTCACTTTCACTTACCTACTATGGTTTGATTCATTATTGTTCTAATTAATATATTTTAAACCCCTAATAAGGTCCACTGATCATGGCAGGAATGGCTGTTACAGTTGAATAACATTTGTGAGTTAACAACAAAGCATTTAGTAGTAGTTAGTGGGTTAATAAAGATAGTCTTTGAGGTTTGAGGTGATTGCACTTCAATGTGATGTTTCTGCTGAGTATGCTGGAAAATACATCAGTGCGCTTTTAGTGTGATGGCCTTTGTTGGGGGAAATATGCAGTGTCACACCAATAGAGGGCATTGTTGTTCAACCACAGGCAAAGAGTTCAGTCTTTGTTTATATAGGTATCCATGTGTGCAGCTGTTTTTCTCTTCTCCACTTTAGCCGACTGAATTTGAAGGTATTATTTGAATACTAATTTAAGCATCAATCTATCAGTGTTGTGTTTTTCCATATCCTGTCAGCGAATGCATTGACTAAAAACACTCAATCTTTTGTTTCTCTCTACATATTGAAATTACCTTTTATTATGATTTTATATGAGATGCAAATTAAAATGATCCATTTCATCAAGCTCCAGCCAGTTCTCCTCTATGTGGTACAATAAAAAGGGATTCTTTTTCACATATTCTCTGGGCGCTCATTTTTGAAAAAAAAAAAAACTAAAAAAGTCTGACCTAAGAACACTGTTCTAACAATTTAGGTAAAATCGGGAACTTTTGTTTATTTTTTCAACTGTAGAGTGATGCAAGTTAAAGCAAAAAATAAATAAATAAAAAATTAAAAAAAGAATAATGAAATACAAATTATTATTGGTTCAAAGTTGGATAAATTCAGGATTACATGATAAACATGCATCTTTCAATTAAAAATGGGCCTAAAAATGTCAGCAGAGGCAATACGAAACATGTTTCACATATTCATCCACATCTGATCTTCTGTTTTATGTTAAATAACCATTAAACCTCTGAAAACATTGTAGAAAAAAATGTTGTGGTGTAATGTGATGAATGTGATGTTCTTGGAGTGCCATCAAAAATAAAAAGCTGTGTGTCTTGATGTGCATTGACCTGAGTTAAGCCAGTTCAAGATCAGATTAAATCTATTTGCAAGACTGATGAATATTCAGTGTGATCATTCTTTTCACATTTCTTTGTAGTGCAACAGTTTCCAATTACAGAAACACACATAGGCACATATAAATATTTTTCTTTGAACTTTTTTCCTTGTGGGAGTTTTTCAATGACTGTTTGACACCATTTTTCTCTTTGACCTTTTAAGAGCACGGTTTGTCTTCAGTGCATTGGTGGTGTTTGTGATAATTCATATTCTTTAACGTGTATTGATCATTTAAAATGATACAGAGTTTTGAAAAGAGCACAACAATTATGATCAGATCAGAATTCTTCAGAATGTATAATGATCCTAAGTTTCTTCATAGCATTTCTGTTCAAATTAATTGCTTGCTGAGGGATTCAATGACAAAAACATCACGTTTTTCATAAATGGAGGATTAAAATCTAAAGCTGTGCTGAGAATAAACCCATTGCTCAAAAAGACAAAACTTGTTCAAGCTCATTTTAACACAATGGATGAGCAATCAATCAAATGGTTGCCAATTTATTGATTAAGGTGAAACTACAAAAGAAAGGATTTAAATCTTCGCCAATAGCCATTAACAGTGAATCTAAACATAGACAGCCAATTGGTCGTAGATCATAAATGACAGCAAATCCATCTCTCCTTATTCATTTCACCTTTTTATTTGTCTCCACTCCCACTAAGAGATTTTTCACACATGGTTATCATACAGTCCAGTGATCTGCCTAAAATCCTACATGTGGTGCCCATATCTAAGAAATAAGGAAATTGGCTGCCCCTGTCTTTTACCATGCCACTTGCTCTGTCTATTGTAATAATAACTGCCAGTTCTGTTTATTTTTTGCAGCTGACTGACTAAACATATAGTCCTGGTTGTGTGAGTTGAATGTGAAGATCGTTAAATCTGGTTCTGAGCAGCCAACTGAAGTTGTGAACAATTCTTAGCATTTAATCAAAAATGGTCTGTACAAAGGTGAGCTAAGGTTTTGAACTAGCTCTAATTCAAGTATAGGCCATAAACTAATAAATAACAAACCAAATTACAAAAGATGAATATTATACACCTGTAAGTAAGTCTGTGAGTTCCAGCTGTTTCCCATCAAAATAAATATACTCTTCACTGCTTGTGTCAGATTAAAGGATGAACTGTTACAAAGCAGGTTGGCTTCATACACATGCATAAAGCAACCCAGAGGTCATTAATTCTTTAGGTACACGTTTTTTTATTCCACCCCTGAGTTCAGCAAGCAATTGATATATGATCTTCTAGAGGGCAGTTTATTGATTGCTGTGGGGACTTCAGCATTAGTACGGTGGTGTATGGCCAGATTGTTCCAGGGTCTTGTGCACTTAAGCCCCTGTCTTACTCATATGGACCCACACAAGGTATCCACTTTTGACATGTTGATAGCAAGTGCTTATTGAAAAAGAGTAAACATCAAATTCGTACATGGGTAAGACAAGATAAATAGATGATTGCGTTACACTGCAAAAATTTTGCCTTAAACAGTCTTTTAAAAAATATGCTCACAAAACACACTGTTAGGATCAAACATTATTATTATTATTATTATTATTATTATTATTATTATTATAACTTTTTGTGGGCAAAGAAAACAGTTAATTTAATTTCCCCTCACCCTGTCTACAGCGAATCATACTGAGACTTTTGTCTTGGAGCTTGTGAACATTATTTGGATAATATCTTCGACACAATAAACATGGATCACTATGAAGGAATACACTCTATCTAAATTGGTGTGAGAATTGTCTACAGAGGTTGGAATGTGAGCTTAGCTGCGGTCTGTGTTCTCAGGTGGTGGATGGGGTTGGGGAGTTGGCGGAGGGGTGGGTTGGCTTTGACCTTGACCATGGAACAGTAAGCGCTAGCTCAGATATCCCACATGATACCCATACATAGAGGCTCATTACGGAAGAGCCCCCTTATGCAAAGTGCAGAGCTCAACACTGGCTGGCTGACAGGGGCTAGCCTAGCACTGCTGACCGAACAATAAGACAACAGGGGCCATCACCACCTCCCAAAAACACAGCTCCAGCAGAGTTCTGGTTTCTTCATCAGCACGGGTCAGCAGCTGTCCAAGAGGTTAAGATGACCACAGTGTCATACAAAATGAGAACCCTGTGACTTTTTCTTTCCAGCTCACGGAAATAGTGCATTTAAACAGCGATTTAAACTTGAGTGATCTTTCATCAAACTTTAAAAAAAAAGTTTCATGGAAATGTAGATGAATTAATTGATTGATTCACATTTATTTTCAGAAATACAAAACTATGATTCCTGCAGCCAGCTAACCATCCTTTGTGTGCAGACTGGACACTGGAAAAAAAATAGCTCAGTGGCTTAAGCAATACCATTCAGGTAAGAAATAAGTATTCATAAAATAATCTTCCTCCACCCTCTCAAAACTGAGTCAAGGCTTTTGCATTTTAAATGTATAAGATTAGGATCATAATGCCTTTGTCAATCGTTGTTTTGTCATCCTTTCCTTCAGTTACAGATCTTAAAAGGTCACAATTAGGTTTGTCTTATGTAGAGGTTGTTTTGCACTGATCATAGTGAATCCACTTCTGGTGGTTAATTCACAGTTTTTGTACAGATATGGAATTGATATCAAACTTCTCAACCCCAAAAAGTTAAATATACCTTAAAGTGCAAAACTACTTCTAAGTGAAAACATACTCAAGTAGTTATAACCACTTTACAGTGAGTCTATGTCTATGTATTTACCTAAATCTTTCCATGTTGACTATAGCAACTGGATTGTATACCCCAGAGTGCAAGTGGTGACACTTGCAATTGTAAGGCATGAATTCTGCTGTTGGCAATTTTGATTGATTCACTCTATTTTATAGAAGCTATACTTTAAATGTTTTATCATCATGCCTTACAGCACTGTTGAAGGACCTTGCAGGCTTTAGAACATTTTCTGATAGAAAAGTTCTGAAAAATTTTCTTTTGATGCTCATTTTAAGTGATGTTATCAGTCTGTCACATTGTTGTGGTGAATTTTGACTCATTCTCGATTACAGTGTTGCATGAGTTCATTTAAATGTGAAGGCATTTGTGTAGTCGTACTGTTATTAAGACCTCACCAGAGCAGTTCTATCAAGTTGAGATCTGACCTTTAACTGGTCCATTAATAAACCCAGTTTTTATTTTTTTTCCCCAACCATTCCATAGTGGATTTTCTGATGTAATTCACAACCAAAAGTACTAGAGGAGTTTAGAGTTAACTTAAAGGTGTATGGTTAAAAGTGAGGTGTTTTGGCCCTTTGAGATCTTGTGGCTGCAAATCAAGCCCAGATTATCACCCTTTCACCACCATGCTTGACAGTGGAGGGCTTTTGGCAGTCTGCTGTTCAAGGTTTTCACCAAACATCTAGTATGTAAGTAAGTAGTTTATATATAGAGCAATTTTCACAGGTTAAAAGCTAGTAAGTGCTTTACAAACCACATGTAAAAAAAAAAAGAGACAAGTATAAAACAGTGGAAGCATAAAACAAACATAAAACCTTAAAAGCACAAGAAAGAACATACACAAGATACCACCAGCCCAAGTCTAATTAAAAGCCTATCCAAATAAGTAGGTCTTAAACTGCTTTTTTAAAAATCCAATTGAGTTAAGCTACGGTCACAGTGACCTGTACGAATAGCTGCGAACACCCTGCAAACAATTTTTGGACCATTTTGAATGGTCTTCTTAAGGCAGCCTTATAAGAATCCAGCATTTGTTGCCTGTTTGTAAGTTCGTGGCCAGGTTGACGGTATTGTCAAAAATTTTCTACAAACATGCCACAAAAACCCTATTTGTAGGGCAGCTGTAAGAATGCCTTTGAAACAGCCTAAGAGAAGAAGAAGATGTTTATGTATGTTTAGGGTCATAAAATCGACCACAATGAAATACTGTCGCCATCCAGAAAATTACATGTACTTCTCACTTGTCATGATTCATGGGGCAACACACGGCAAAGGTGTTACAGTCTATTCAGAGGTATGGCATATAGTTGTTTTCCGACTCGCGGTCCAGCTCATGGAAAAGAGTCTCGTACTGGCTGCACCCATCAGCCTCACTGTCTTCTCTCCACTGCTGAACAAAAGCAGCAGCTACAACTACTTCATCTTCTTCTTTGTCCTACAGCTGCAGCTATAGAAGGTGCAGCTGTAGTCTTCTGTGCATTACTGCCATCTTGAAAATTACAAACCTTTCCAAAAATTTTCTAGCAGATGCAATGATCAGCAACCAGATTTTTTTAGATATTGGACTACTGCCGGGATATGTAAGCCACTACTTACATATCCTGGCAAAATGTGCTGAAAGCTATACAATCTTCCTGACAACAACTTGAAATTGCCATGGGTTGCGTTTAGGGGAGCTGTATGGCCATCTTATGACAACAGATTTCATAAGATGGCCATAATTATCACACAGGTAGGTTTCAAGGTGCCCTTAAGAAGAATATAAGAACTCTACAGCCAGCGTGCAGCAAAAAATAAATAAATAAAATAAAATTTTAAAAAATCACCTAATTTTCTCAAGAATGCCTCAAGTTGCTCTTGCGAATTCAACAGGAGCCATACCAATTTCCTAAAAAGGCTGTAGGAAACTTTGCCCCCCTCTACGAATGCCTATGAACTCCAGATTTTATAGGAACTGGGAGATTTGTAAGGACCCATCATTCATAGAAACCTTTGGCCATAGTTTCAAGGCAACATAAAGACGTATGTTCCACAATCTACGGGCCACAGCTCCAAAAAGCTTTAGTCACCTTTAGTCTTAAAATGAGTGCGTGGTACCACCAGGAGCCATTGACCAGATGATCTGAGACTGTTTGAGGTGGTGTGGAGAGCTAAAAGGTCTGATATGTAGGCAAGAGATTGACCACATAAGGCTCTGAAAGTGACAACTAGAATAAGCTAAGCTGAAAGATGCAGCTCCTAATTAATTCCCTAGAACATTTCAGTGACAGCGCAGGGTCAAAAGTAGCACCAAGATCTCTGAGCCTTGGCTGGACAGACAAGCCTAATGCACTGAGATGCAGCTATATTTTAGAGATTTGACTTTCAGGGGTGATAATTAGGATTTCCATCTTATCTGCATTTGGTTTCAAGTAGTTGTCACATATCCACTTTGGTCTCATCTATCCAAAGGACATAATTCCAGAATTTGTTCAAATGCAGCGTTGCAAATTTTAGTTGTTCCGCTACTCTGCTGTCATCCTTCCACTTTAAAAAAAAAAAAAAAAAAAAAAAATCCAGGCTTGATCCTTTCCTTTTCAGCAGCTATAGACCCATGTGTGACTTGCCATTTATTTCTAATGATGCTTCAGATAGACATGGCATCCTTGATGAATTTCAGTTTGGTTTTGCAGGGCTCATTCCACCAAAACAGGCATTCTCAGTCACTAATGACATGGTGATGGAGAGTGATGCAGGACACTGTTCTGTACTACTGTTGTTGGACTTGACCTCAGCTTCAGACACTGTCGATCATCATGTCCTGCTCAACAGGTTGAAACACTGGGTTGAGGTATCAGATTCTGCTTTGAAATGGTTTTCCCCATATCTATCTGGAAACTCATTCTCTGTGGCTGCTGCTAAATTTAAATTTAAGTCCTTTCTCTCATTACTCACCTTTAGTGTGCCACAAGGGTCTATTTTGGGGCCTTTATTGTTCATTTTATATCTACTCCCTTTGCAACATATTTTAATTCAATTCAATTCAATTCAATTTTATTTATATAGCGCCAATTCACAACAAAAGTCGCCTCGTGGCGCTTCACACTGTAGGGTAAAGATAAAGTAGGGTAAAGATAAAGATAAAGATAAAGGGTAAAGATAAATTTTAGACTCTTTTAAAGACATTTCTTATTATTACTGTACTAATGATATTCAGCAATACATTTCATTTAAACCTCAGAATGCTTTTAAGATATAGATCTTGGGTAAGTGTTTGTATTCTGTCAGTTGGTGAATGACAATTTTCTTCAACTGAATGATGCAAAAACTAAAGCATTACTTTGTCCTGACAGATTTCTCCCTAAGATAGTAGAGACTTTTGACCCACTTCCCTCATTTATTTAGCACTCAGTGAGGAATCTTGGGGTAACTCTTGACCCTGTTTGTATTTGGATTCTCACACTAAATTACTATTTCATTCTTGTTTTTATCTTTTGAAAAATATTGCCAAGCTGAGTCAAATTGTGTCACGGTCTGAGATGGAGATGATCATTCATGCTTTTATATCATCACGTCTCAATTATTGTATTTCTGTTTTCACATGTTTAAGTTAAAAAAAAAATCACTGGATCATCTTCATGTCACTCCCTTATGAATCCAGCTACACTAGCTCCCTATTTAGTACAGAGTACATTTAAAAATTCTGGTTTTAACATAGAGAGCTCCTAATAATCAGGCACCAGTTTATATTTGAGACCTTGTGCAGCCTTATGTCCTCAGAAGGTCCCTGAGCTCACGTAACCAGGGTCTGCTTGTTGTGAAGCTGAAAACTAAAGGTTGACAGACCCTTTGCAACATTGGCTCCCACCCTCTGGAACTCCCTTCCTCTCAACCTGAGACTGTTGACTCTGATCTCTTTTAGAAAGCAGCAAAAAACGTATCTTTTTAAATTTGCTTTTGCTTTTTTAAATTTGTTTTTATATTTAATGTTTCATCCTGTGTTTTATTGTGAAGCACTTAGTGATTTTTATCTTCAAAGGTGCTATATGAATACATTTTTACTTACTTTATTTCTAAACAAGTCATGGCTGTGCAATCTTTCTAATTGTACTGTCATGTATTTTAGCATTTGACACACTAAAACTAATTGAGGCCAGGAGTCTAAGATGTAGCTCTTTTTTTTTTTTGCAGTTTGTTAAATAACTCATTAGCACTTATAAAAGTTCAAAATTAAGTGATAATGTTAACATTAATATTAGCAAACTGAAAAAACAGAGCTGCATTTAATTCCCTGACATATGTAGGCTGACAAGAGGTCCTTAAACTCAAGCCCAGAGACTCATCCCGTTTGTGCAATTCATGTCTTTGCTTTTTCTCTCCGTTTTCTGTCCTCCTGCCTGGTACTTGGAAATTGACTGCAACAAAACGTTTTGTAGGATATGTCAGTTTTTAAAATCCACCCAGAGAAGAAAAAAAAAGAAGAGAAGATGTGTCAGAAGACCTGTAGGCAGGGATGCACAGGTGTATCCTTTACAGTACTCTTTTTGACATCTGTGACTTAATGGGGCCTAATATAATATTCCGTATAACAAACTGAGTTTAGTAAATGTGCACCTTGCATCAGACATCTTTAATGTTAATCTAGTAAAAATAATAAAACATACTGGTAGTCTGGCACAAAACAATGGTTAGATTACACATGTGTCACACCATATTTATTTGAAGATGGTTTACAATGACAGCCCCAAAGCAAAGATGTCTCCTTTGCTTAAAGTCCTACTACAGTGACTCTGTGCCTCTTCCTCACATCCTCTGCACACATCTCTGGTGGGAGGGACAAAGACACATGGAGAAATAGAGGATGCATAAATAGGGAAAAGGGATAGGAGAAGGTAGATGGATAACAGTTTTTTATCTACTTTGACATGGGTTTGTTATTACAGTAATGAATTTGTACAGTTTATTTCAGTTTTCTCTGATTACAATGATAATGCATGTCAACAGACAATTCAACCTTCTGTTTTGAGATTTCAGGAACAGGACAACATTTACAAAAAAAAAATGATGTGGGCTTTGACAAATCTTACATTAGAGAGATACAGCCTCAGCACTTGAGGCATTAGACTGAGTGATTATTTAATTAACATCAATAAAGTTAAAATGCAGAAACAGTGTGTGATAAATTATGTGCATCCTTGCTGCTTCCAGAGAAATTAAGAGGTTAAGTAGCAGGCAAGTGCTGCTAATCAAATACACATGATTAACTGATCATCAATAAGTGTGACCATGTCTATAAAAGCAGAAGTTTTGGCAGTTTTATGGTCTTGAACAATTAAATTTATTAACACAATGCCAATGAGAGAGCAAAAAAAAAAAAAAAAAAAAACAACAACAATGATTTCAGAGAAACAAATGTTGCTGCTCATCAATCCTAGGAAGAGCAATGGAAGCATTTCAGAGCAATGTGAAGTCCATCACAGTGAGAAAGATTATTCACAAGAAAACATTCAAGACAGCTGCCAGTCTTCTACAGAACACTGGCATTTTCAGTCATTGAGCCAAACATCATCTGCTCTATAAATTAAAGGATATTAAAGGTAAATTTGAGGCTGTCTGTAAGGTGGGTAAAATTTAGGGTATATATTAATTACTTATACCTTCAATTTCCTATTTAGGTTCATGGGTCTGGTAGAGCCTGTCCCAGCTGTCTTCTGGGATATAAATTCTACAAATCACCAGTTCACTGCATGGGGCACACTAGTAATCTACAGCACAGTGCCTGTTAAAGGAAGGTGTTGCAATAACCCAAAGTTGAGATATTACCTTCACTTAGATGCTCTCATGAGACCCTAAGAGAGCCTCCAGTAAGTGAATACCCAAAAACCTGAATGAAATATGAAAAGCAATAGGTCAAATTTCCTCCACAACGATTTGAGAGACACATTATGTTACATGGGAACAAATAATTCAAGTTATTGCAATAAAGGTGTTTCCACAAGTTGTTGAATTATGGTACTTTTTTCTTTTTTATAAACTCCTTTTACATTATGGTTTTGATCTTGTTAAAAATTAGTAACTTTCACCTACTTTGATATAGTGATGGATATGACTGGTTTACTCTTGCCAGCAAAAATCCAATTTAATTTTAAGAAAAGCTGCTATGTAGCTGTACTCTACATGTTCACAGATACATTTTCGAAATGCCCACTGGGCACACTGTAGGAACAGATGGCGTGTTAATTTCAATGTTTAGGTATCAGATTAGCACATGTTACCTTGTGTCAACAGAGAGTGTTATTGTTTAAAGAGAAGTATTTTTTCAATCTCTGTATTTTTATAATTGAGAGCAGTGTATACGGTATGTATTTGGAGAAAATGATTTAGGAAAGCTGCACGTGTTGTAGGAAAAGAACCCATGTGGTGTGTGTGGACAGACCTATCTACTCCAGGGTGAGCCCTTATCAGAGACATTGGCATATCTTGAGTGGGATGACATAATCAATAATCAGAACTGTTAATCAATGGTATTCTAAATAAGCATCGATTCGGCCCACAAGGTTAGCCAGCTTTATTGGTTTACATTAAGCAAAGCAACACAAAAGACAAAGGGCCCACGACTGGGACAAACCAGTTGTAACCTTTCACATGCGTCTTTATGAGAAAGAAAAAGACAGGTGGTCAGTGAGATTATGTTATTTTGTAATTTTTCCCATTGATTTACACTCTTTTTGTGTACTTTTTATGTTTGTCTACTTTCATACAACTTGTTGTCTGAGAAGGTATATCCACCAGTCTCGACTTGATTCTTGTCAACATTATTGTCACGCACAGCCTCATTTGAATACAGCAAAGCTCCAGTTGCATCTCATTATTGACACGGTCAGGCAGACAGCGGTCACCGAGTTGTGTCACCTTTCACAAAATGGCCATCTCTTCTGGGATTTTGTTGAATGAAGGAGTTGGAGTGCTGCAGCATGTTGTCTGTCTGCAACCCACGGGGGCTCTGCATCCACCTAATTACCAGCTAGAGGAGCAGTCACAGCTGTCTGCAGGTTAGTTGAAGATGACCTAAGAGGATATACACTTTTGCATTTTCCCTAAAATCAGCTTTGTTGTTTTTTCAGACTAAGTATTCTAAATATCTGTCAGATTTAAATCATCAATCTTTCTTGAGTAGTACCAGGAGGCTGCCTGCACCATCAGTGTGCCTTAATTTCACAGTTTTCATCAGGCTGACATGCTTCCCAAATGTTCTCATGAAAACATGACAACTGTCAGTGAGAAGGAAACACCTAATAACAGAAGTAGAATGTAAGTGTGAAAAATTAGCTGAAATAAACCCTTTAGTCTCCCCTCATTGCTGCAAAGCTTAGTTTCATGATTACCGTGTTACCGAAAAAGATAGTCCAGTCTTTTTCCCCATCCAGCGGTGCTTCTGCACCAGTGGAAGGGTTTGCATCTGGACAACAAGAAAGATGTCTTTCACCTGTTATAAAGACCACCTTGTACCATTTGTTCTGTCTTTTAGAGACAAAAAAAGCACTTACTGCAAATGTAACATTTCTCTCCTTTCTATTTTTCTTATACTGACACGGTTATGGGCTCCACAGCGTAAAGAAATATTTGACCCTGCCAACATGAAAAAGATTATGCTAAATTTGCTATTTGTATGGTTCATTATCTAATTCATACCCTGAAGTTTCACTCCAACCATTGTAAGAACATAAAATGATTTGTGTAGCGAGATGATACGTCTTTGATCTTCACAACTTTTTTTTTCCTGAAATGCACCATATCAACTTCTTTTGTCCATCAGTTTTCCACACACCTCATGTCTTCGCTCTGCCTCCTTCCCTGCCTTTCTGTCCCTTTCTTTTATTCTCTTCATCTCTTGTGAAAGCACCCCTGTCACCTCTGGCCCTCCTCTTCTCCTCCCCCTCTGTGAGACTATTACAGGCAGCACTCCTCCCTCTCTGCCTTCCCCATGTATTACCATTAGAAGACATGCATCTTGGGAGCTGCTGCACACTCCTCTGTGTTTTGATTAATATTTTAGCAGCCTCAGGGAGGAAATGGGTCTTCCTCTGAGCTAATCCGTTAGGGGTTGGATGATTGGAGTAGAGGAAAGAGAAAGTGATAGAAGAAGAAGGTCAAGCTTGACTGTTTTATTTTCCACATCAGAAATTGTAAAGACATTCAGGCCAAATCAAATGCTTAAAAGATTGTGGATGTTGGGTAAGAGTAGAGCTCAACAAAGATGCTGACAATTTGTTAAAAATCTGGGTTAAAGTCCCAAAATAAACCAAAATGATATGCAATAAAAGTGTCCATTTTCAACACATGGCTAAGATGTTTATCAGGCTTGTGCCAGGTTTAGATTTGGCTCAGATATAATCTTCTCAAATTAAATGAATTAAAATCTACCAATTGTCTTGCCTTGTCTTTGAGCACTATACGAAAAAGCAGCTGGTTCTCTGTTGTCTGTGTCTACCTGCTGACAGGCACTCTATTCCCAGCCTTTTAACATTAAACTGTGTCTTGGGTGATCACTAGTAGACAGCTCTAACTAAGAATGTCATTTCTCATTTGGCAATTGAATGCATCTCCATATCTGTCTCTGGTGGCCATTTGTGATGGGATCTCTCTTTTCTCCTTCACATGCAAATAATCACTTTGCCTATACATTTTTGTTTGCAAAAGAACATCAGCTTGCAACCACATGCTCAACACAGGAACCAACTTAACCAACTAAGCCTTTTCATTAAACAGATGTAAGACAGTAACTCATGTTAATGTTTATTTCTTCCTTTTATTAATGGATCTGCTAGCCAATGGTCTTAAACAAGAATAAGGGCCTGGTCTCTGATGAGATGCAGAACTTTGCCAAATGTCTTGTTTTTTTCACATAAATAAGTTGAGTAGGTGGCTGGCGGACTGTCCAGGGTGTACCCCTGCCTATCGCCTGCAATGGGCTGGGATTGGCTCCAGCAGACCCCCGTGACCCAGAAATGGATTCAGTGGGTACAGAAAATGGATGGATGGAAGTTGAGTAGGTGGTTGTTCAGTGTCATCTAGGAAAATCTTGCTTTGGTATACTTCTTTGCTCCCCCAGCCTCCAAGCAGTAGTAGTGTCAGTGTTGGATTATCAGAGTTTTAAGTGACGTCTGAGCTTTGTTGTTTTAATTCTCCAACACCAGGGGGAAAAAAGTGACATTCCTTTGGTCCACCTACAATCCCTCAGATTTACCTGTGCAGACTTGGATTTGTTCACCATTCCCTGATGGCTGGAGCTCAACTTGCAATACCTCTTTTATTAAATAAAATCCTTGATGTTGTGATCTATCTGACCTAAATGCCTCTGAGTTTTACCCACACTTGTACTAAACTTCACACTGGGGATCAAATCACGCAACATGCATGTTAACATATGGAAGTGAACATTGCCTGTGTCACATGGACAAGAATGAAAGAGTCTGCTGTTTCAATGGCTGGTACATTTTAGATCAATATCATTTTTAATGATAATAAAAATGAAAGGTCATTTGCAGAGCATTTTTATTAGGCTAATGAGTGATTGTACATACAAAAAATTCAGTTAGAGACATAATAATAATGCATTATTGATAAGCTGAAGGTGCAGAAGTACAGATGTAAAATGCTTAAAGTAGCTTTATTATATTTTTCTATAGTTCCTGATTTGTGTACAGTGTCATTGTAATGAAATACCATTGAGACAGGAGGCTTGAAAAAAAATAGGGTAATCATATATTGTATACATATAACTCTCAACTTTAATGGTGCTGAGAATTCTTCTATCTTGAGTATTTTCTATCACTGGGTCTCTTTGATATTATAGATCGTGAAAATTGTTTGTAAACTCATTTTCCACAGCAAGCTTGCATCCATAAGTACAACAGTTTCAATGGCCATTTCAAAAGAGAAGCGTATGCCTGCATAGCAAGGATGGAGTTTTCTCTCCTGTTGATCCTGCTTGTGCTTGTTACTAAACATTTTTCTTTTGTTTCCAAGATGTCCACACTTCGGTACATTACATAAATAGTTGTTCACTCGTACTGATTACCACACCAAGTCAGCCTCAGTTGTTGACAAATATGGAGTCATGGAGTTTCTATTTCTTGCCTCCAAATGTTTTCTATCTCAGTTTGCAGTTTATACCGTACCGTACAGTGTATATGGCTGCAGCTGAAGGTAATGGCTGTTTAAATCAGCTTTGGCATCAACAGTTGAAGATTCAGAATTTTTCTTAGAGAATTGAACAGAAGATGGTACTTAAATCATTCCTTTGCAAGGCAGATGTATTTGGTGTTTTTCCGACAGACTATGGGAAAAGTTTAACTTACTCTTCTACGCAACACACGCTCCCATTGATTTGTTTTTGTTGCTCTGAATATGTCACCTTATTTTCTGCTCTGATTAGTAGTAGCGCTAACCAGCTGTGTAGGTCTGATCTATCAGTCTACTGAAAAATATCACAAACATGCCTACTTGTAGCAAAAGTGCCAAAATGGCCATTTTGAAAGGTCTCTCTAAACATTCATCCTTAAAAACCTTTCTAAAAGCTCTCTGTGACACAATAGGAATACAATAAAAATACATTTTTTTGTGCACCATTTACATTTTCTCTGGCTGGATAATACAGTATGTATTTCATATTACAACTTGTTCTACACTTCTTTTAAACTTGTTACACTCTTTCGTAATCTGTGTTACTTTAATTTTGATGCCTAATTTAATGAAATAGACCCTGTAGTTGCTTAAATTATGTATGCTATTTTTGAGCCAGAATCTCAAAAATATGTCTTCTTAGGAAGTTGTGTCAACGTTGTGTCAACTTGTGAAACAAACAAACAAACACAAAATATGCATAATATGTCTCCTTCAAGATCCATTCCCACAAGGCTCAAAGTGGCTTCTTATTGGCCTCATTTTAGGTAAGCTTATTCATTAAAATATTCTCTATTCAGCTTTTTCCAAACTTTCTACTGATGCAAAAGCTATGAAGATTAAAAAAATAATAACTTCTTGACATACATGCCAACCCCTTCTTTTGATTTATATTAGCCAGTATTGCCTTTTCAACTCCACTATTTGCACTTCGACAACTTGACAGCTGCACCAAGTACATTATGTGATCACCTTAAGTTCAAGTAAGCACACTTGTTGAGAAGTAATATGTACACGACATGGATTAATTCTATCAACAGATATAATATAGGTCTTAAAACAAACAAACAAAAAAAGTCAAAGATTTAAATGCAATGAAATCTTATCCTCTTCTAAGTCTGTCATTCAAGCGCACTGTCTTGATTGGTACAGTAGGTAATACAGTAACTGCCTTAGGCATGAAGTCTGGATTTAGTTTAATTGTAATGTGTTAATGATAGATTTATCAGATAAAAGTGTACAATGTTGCTTGAATCTGCATTAACATGTCTTACTTCTAATTCATCTTCTTAGCTGTGTTTATTCCTTTGCTGTACTGTTAGTAATACCTGAGTGTATCAGCTTCTAGGTTTGTGTGCTGCTTTACAATGCTTCCTGTTTCATTGATTCCCACTCTCTTTTATTTATGTTTGTTTACTGTGCTGCTTGACTCAAGAACTGCCTATTGCTTTTATTGTCGAATGCAGTGAAGGGTGCTTTTATCACCATTTGCCTGCAGGTCAAAGGTGAAAATGGAAACAAATGGGCCAACTGTGCAATGATGAACTGTGCATCTGAACCTGGAAACATACATTTAGTTCATTGACAACAGCCCATTTTTCTGTTGCCAGTGACAAACCTGAAATCATTTTTGTGAAATAATAGATAGAGCAAGGTAAAGATGCTTATGATAACTAGTATTTATAAACAAACTGACAATAGTGGAAAAAACTTGACACTTAGATATATTGATAAGATGTCAAAAATGAACATAATACTAGAAGCGTTGTTAGACATGTTCACTAAATGGAATATAAAGTTAGTAGATTAGAGCAGATTCAATTTTGGGTTATAGGAATCTTTTTTTTCTTCCTTTAACTCCATTGGGATTTTTCTCTGATATCATATAGTAACCTTGGCGCTGAGTCATTTGACACATTCACTTTCCATACCACTCTACACATCAGTTCTACTGACCAATATGTGAATTATTCTGGCTGTATTCTTTGCAAATTTATCCCCATGGAACTGCTGTGTTGATGAAGTGCAGTGTGGAGGTCGAGTGCTGGCAATTACTCACCATGTGTTTGGAGCAGCGGGCCATGTACAGTGAATGAAGCTGGCACATTAGGAACATACAAATGAAGACTGGTCTTTGTGGTGTGTGGGCTTATTTTAAGCTCTGCCAGTCCATTTATTGGTGTGTCCTTGGGGCTGGGGTGCTTTGCATGGTTCCACTAGGTGTTGGCTAACTAATGAAGGTGGCATTTAATTTGGTTAAATGCTGCAGGGATCGGGTATTTTATATTTATATGGCTGAGATAGAGTAACACTTGAGTGTATGAACTATTGGCTTAAAAAAGCCTACCGGTATTCTTTTATAATCTATTTATAGAGGGCATTATGTGCAGAAGGACAGGGCAGGTAGAAGTGAGCTAAGATAAGCATTAGGTGGATACACCTGCCCTGAAGTATATCTCTTTGTAGTTGTACCAGCAATATATAAATGTATTACCCACATGGCAGTCCCCAGTGTTTATTGAGGGAATTTCAGTTAAAGTAAGTCAGGTTTGACATTCAAACCCTGTGGCAAGCTATTGCAAATTAAGATATGTGAGCTCGTGATGGGATAAGCTTCTGTAACTAAGTTCAACAGCAGGAAGCTCATTCATTTTTAGCAGATAATATTAATATTTCTGTCTTCTGGTTTCATTTTCAATATTTTGGATCATTTAAAGTTGTTGCAGCTCCAACTGACCTTCAGTTGTAGTAAACACATATAAATACAAATTTTCAGTCATTGTGACAAAGAATCTCTGAAGAAAGCCTGGACTCCCTGTGTCTCTCACTTTTTGTGGTGTTGAGAGGTTTATTCATTAAAACTGACTGAAAAGCCAGAGACAGGTGGAAGTGTTGTGTCGCTGCAGACCTGTCACCGCTTTCCCCCCAAAACTGTAGTTGAATGCTGTACAATAATTGAAATAATTCTTTCATTTACTGACGAGACTGCCAAATGTTGAAACAGAAAACTGCCGACAGAGAAGATAATGTGCTTGCTCGTGGCGTTTTCTTTTTGGATTCATTTTCTATTCTAATGTATTAAATGCATAAATTTCCCTCCTAATGGTTTGTGTGCAGCAAAGCAACAGCCTATTCAGTGGTGCAGTTAAGAGGGGGTATTACACTTAAAACAAGAACAACCATAATAAATGCTAATAAATCCGTGGACATGTCCATTTCTCTATAGCTCTAAATGGGAGCCTAGTTAATCTGTTCCTCTGCATTAGCCATTTGCAGAAGGTAATGAAGATGTTTTTACGCAAGTCACAGCAAGACACAAGTGGAAAAATGATGAGAAGCATTTTTACTACTACACATAATATGAAACTCACACGAATGCATGTATACACACACGCACGCACACACACATACACAGACATATATATATATATATATATATATATACATATATATATGTATATATATATATATATATATATATATATATATATATATATATATATATATATA
>JAOWBL010000018.1:11657990-11689452 GCA_028564865.1 Zenarchopterus dispar
AGTGTACATGTGTCCAATGTACAAATGTGAAAAAAGTGTTTTCATTACACTTTTGCACTGAACAGGACAATCAACACATCTGAAAGAACACCTCATGAAACCATAATTTTTTCTTTGCAGTATTTGATAGTTTTTTAAAAATTTAATTTTCTTTTATTTTCTTTGATTTTTTTTCTCTTCGAGATATTTAGGTTTTTGCACAAATATAGTGGTAATAAAAACAAATTGTCTTGATTTCAATTTGTTCTTTGGTTAAAAAAAAAAAAAAACAACTTATGCCACTGTATCTGGGAAAGATCACACTTGTCTCCAATCTTTTGCAGTTTATTTAATGGCAAGCAAATACTATATTTGTATGTTGTTTACATATTTTCTATCCGGTCCTTCGTAACAGTGTTCAATTAAAATTTGAATTCGAAGCAATAGCGGTCAAAAACCCGCACAATGTTGTTTATTGTTTTTTTTTAAATTAAAATTTGATAGATGATTTGTACCTTTAAGTTGGTGACAATAATCAGTGAATACCAAAATAAAACACACCCTCATTTAATTTCTAAGGTTTATTCATCAGGATTTAAATTATATCCATTTTAGTGAATGATAATTTCTTCTGACGTTCCCTGTGAATTACCATTTCATTTAGCTTCATTATTCATACAACTGCCATCTTCAAGGCTTTTTTCCATAGAGAAAAACTGATGCACGTCATGGTTACTGAATGCATCAGACTGTTCCTGGAAAAAAATAATATTTCAATATTCTATCTGGATCTTTCCCTTACAGTAGCACTGTTAAACGGATGCCCTTGCTTGGATTGTAAACATGATTGAAATTCAATCTTTCAACTCAGGTTTTCAATATAATTAAAGCTTTAGAGGAATTTATGATAGTAGCTGACTTTTTTCTCCTTAGTTTTGAAATACATTATGCACTTGCATTACTTTCAGCCAGTTGGTCACAAAGGAATTTAGTAAATAACATGTTTCGTTTGAAATATGTTAGTGGTAAATATGCATACCAGTTGAATCTTTCCACTGGTGTGTTCAGCGAATATATTTAGCCAGTATTTCTCGTGTTGACATGGTAGCTCTCTCACACCACACCTTCACAAGAAAGCCAAGTAGGAAGCTAGAGGTGCTCACAGCTGAAAAAGAAAAGTTCAAAAGTAATTTAAGAGGATGGACATAAGGCATCTAGAAAAAAGACATTTACTGTTACTCGTGCATTTAGAAAAGCCCACTGTTGCACAGAATAACCTCTGCAATTTCCTCAAATTCTTGATTTTGCCTGTCTTTTTGTCATCCTGTTTTTATAATACTTCATACACGTCATCATTCAGTTACTTTCCACAGCCTATGTCAGGGGGAGGTGGGGTGTCAGTGTGGTCACTGTGGGAAATCCATTGTGTTGATTACAACAATGATAGATAGGTTGTGTTATGAGATGAGTGCAGTGGAAGGATAGAGGCTGTAACAAACTGCACTAAAAGAATTACTTATGTAGAAGAATTGGAAGTTTGGCTTGTACGTTCAGAGCCAATGACATGTCACAATCCCTCTTTCCTATTTCTTCTGAAAAATAAAATACTGAACGGAAATAAAGAGAAGAGACAAGCTCTTTTTCTGGATTTGAAACTTTTTAGAATTATACAAAGTACTGTTCAAAAGTCTTAGGGCATTTCTAGTTTTGTTATTTTAATGTCTTAATGAAGTCCATATTTATGAATAAATGTCCCACCATAAACTTTGAGTGTACGCACAAGCCCAGAATAGATGTGAGACAGTTTCTGGGCACGCCCTATAAAAGGTGCAGGTAATATCAGTATACTTTTTGAATTCCAGTTTTAAATACAATCCAGATATAATCCAATTGTATTCCAATCCATTTGTATTGCAATTCTCCTATCTTCAGCAAGTATAGAGTGGCAGTTGAAAGAAACAAATCTGTAATAACAAGAAATAAACCTCCAGCAGAACCAAGGATTTGAAGAATAGCCATCTGCCTTGATGAATGGCGGGAGTGAGGGGACAGGAAAGACATACCAATAAACACAAAGAGGTACATCCAGCAATATCTACTATGAAGATAAAAAGATACACATATGGTTAATAATACTTGTAATGTAATATACACAAATGAAATGAGTAAAGAGAGCAGATTAGGAAAAGGTGCCATTGCATTCAGGTTCCGCACAAGTTCAGGACTATAGCAAGGTCATGAAAGTTAGGGCTTGGGTCACCCAATCCAAACCTCAAGTTCAAAGAAAAATTTTAAGTTTATTATCTAGGTATAATGGTGTCCCACAGCTAGCTCTACAATCTTCCTTTTACTTTCAGAAATAATAAGAATCGCAATTAAGACCTGTCCAGGATGCCTCGTTTGCACTTGTCTGTTGACAGCTGAAATAAAAAAAATTAATGGTACATTGTAAACTGCATAAATGTATTCTAAGAACATTTGTGGGCTGTGGGTGAATACTGCTTTCACCATTCTGCATGCCACATCTTGTGGGCAGGTTGGCCAATTTGCTGTTTGAACGATGTGGAGACTCCACTCACTGTTCAGAATCAGTATGTGCTATGCTACTGATGGTGCGAACCACACAACTCTTTTTTTTACGTTGACACAATCTCACATTGCCTATTTACAGGATCTGAAGCTAAATCCCAGTCAACAGACTTTACACTGTGTAAACGTAAACTATAAATCCACCAGATTATGCTGGGCTTTATTTGAACCAGGTGTCTGTATTGCCTGTTCAGTTATAATTACAACTGACACAGCAAAAGCTGTTTGGGATAAACATGACTCACATCTGATGTGTTCTTTGGCCATCCTCTGGCTTTGGCTGATGATGGTAACTTGGAATGAATGTTGATGACTAAACTTAACCACATATCCACCTGACATGGCCCACACCTGCACTTTTAGGGGAATTTGAGCCACAGCTGGCCCTCATGACTGTTACTTTGACAGAGGTCAAAACCAGCTTTTGTCATTTCCACCAAACTTGGCTCCTGAATCAATTGCACCTTACCATTAAGGCTCATGTTGTGACCATTGGGCCATGTCTTGCTCAAATTACATAGGAAAGTGCAATAACTGAGCCACAACATTAAAAAGTGGCAAATTTTATGTCAAACTGTATCTGGTATTTGGTATTACTCATGTTAGAAACATAATGTCAAAAAGTTTTAATGGCTAATCATTTACACCCTTGAAAGTTAAAATTTTTGATGTGCAAGAGAGTCATAACAATGAGTCAGGATAAAAAACAACATGCCTTTCTTAGCCAAACTAAAGATATGTTATATGGGATCCTTCTGTTAAGTCCGTATTTCTGTGTTCTTGTTTTTCCCTTTCTCAGCAGGTGGGGCGTGGCAGAGTAGATTGGAGCTCCTTCTCACCCATTCCACACTCACACCTGGTCTACCTCATCAGCTGCAGCCTCATTACCCTGGCTCAGATCTTCACTCCTCCAATTTGTCGTGCTTTCTGCTCGTCCCTGGCTCTCCCGTGGTATTTGTCCTGCTCTCCTCGGTTTCCCTAGTCCTCCTTGTTGTTCCTACCACTGGCGTTTCCTGTATCTCCTGGACTCTACCGCATTCCTTGGATTTCTGTTTGGATTATTAAAGTCTCGTCTTTTTGTCTCTATCCACATTGTGGGTTCTGTTTTGTCTAAGCTTTGGCTTAGCACCTTGTTATTGATATAAAATGACTAATAATATATATTTTTCATTTGTTTAGTTGGTTTCACTTTATCTGTTTTCTTATTCTTTTGGTTTTCCGCTCATGGGTCACCACAGTAGATCATCCCTCTTCTCTATGATCCTCTGTGATATTAACCGACTCCATAATCTCTTTTATTCCACCCAGAAATCTCTTCCATGGTCTTCCCCTTTATCCCTCCTCTGACAGGTCCATTGCCAGAAAATATGCTGATTTACTTCATATTTATAAAGAAATACAAATAATTCCATAAAAGATCACAAACTGTCATGCACCACTGTTTAACCACAGAGCCATTGTCATTTTTTATTAGAGGCAAAGGATGTCTGATTGGTTAATGAGGCTTTTATTAATATAAGGATAAGGAAATTATTCCAAAATCTAGTTAATTATCAATGAGGGATTTTTTAATTATGATTTCTCATGAACCTTTTTTATGAAGAAAGTTAATTTACAACACTGCTTAAACATGACCACAAAATGAAATGGTAAGCAAATCTAGGAAAGTGCAAAATCCATATGAGAAGCATTTAGTTAAGTGTAGTGATTAGCATAAGAAAAGCAATGTCATAACATGAACATCTCACTTTAATTGAGCTATTGTTCATCTAAGCATAGATACTTTCCATTTTCATAGATCTCTGCAGCCCAAAGTATGTTCTCCTCCTGGAGTGATGGGTTACAATTTTATGTGTGTCTACCTCAAGTAGACGTGCGTGTGTGAGGATTCATCACCCCTCTCAACAGGAAAGGACAGAGGGGGCGTCAGTGAGTAGACACTTACTCAGCCAATAATGAACAGGGGTGTTATAATGCAAAATCCATTGGCTCTCAATTGAGACCATTGATCAAAAGCGCCTGCTGTATGTTTGAGTCTTCGACTTGGTTTGAGTCTTTCTGGACCTGTGCTGTCTTGTTCTTTCACCTGTCTCATAGTCATTTAGTCAAAACAAACTAAGGTTAAAGGAAAGTGATGTAGCTGAGTGTGCAGCTCAAAGACGAAAGCATGCGCTTTCAGGAATAATTGCAACCTGGACATAGAGGGATGAGTTTAGTCACCTTGGTACAAGCTCCCGCTAAGCTCTGACTTTGACTGGACGACTCCATCAAAGCTTTTAACAGGCAGATGTAATAGCTCTGTGGTTTTGAAGAGGCCACGGTTAAAGCACCTCAGGAAGAGCATGCTGGCGTCTCTTGTGGCTTCAGATGTGGTCTAAGTTGTACTTAATGCACAGACAGGTAATCCATCTGAAGGCAAACTGCTTTATGCTGATTTAGACAGGAAATCAGAAACCAAGCATGGTATTAGCCCCAGACTCTCCTCTTGTGATTCTAATCCATTATGCAGAGGTGATTTTATTTTGGAGGAAACAGCTCCTAATCAGTGCACTTCTCAGTGAAGATCACCTTGATCCACAGGATTACAAGTCATTAATGTTGATCTTCCACCAATTGGAAGCACCTGATACACATTTTATATGAAAATGTTATATTCAAAACACTGAAGTAGCATACCATTGTGTTAGACAACACTTTCAACATCATCACAACTAAGAATATTATGAGAAAATATTTGATTAAATAGTGTTTATATCTGCAATGTAACCCCTCTCAGCCATGAGAGATCTATGTCAAACTGAAGTCTGACTGGTGAAGTTATTCTAGTTTAAACTGAATATGAATAAATAATTTGAAACATCCTACTTCCCTGCAAGTTGTTCATTGCTTAATGAACACAAGCAACAAGTTACATAATGAAACAAGTCACATAACATGACTTGTTAATATATTACAATTTGGAAGAAGACATATGACCTTTTACACCTTACTCTTTGAAATATTAACATTATTATTTTAGTGGAGAGTTGAAATTATTAGTTGAATGGAACATAGAAGTGAAAAATGTCAAGCACAGCCTGCTTTTAGTCTTTTAGATTTTATTATATGCCACTGGGTGTCATATCATTGTGATGAAATGAATATGTTGGGTTTTGGATATTTGGTTAAGCAAAACTTTCCACAACACAAGAATACAGACCAATCAGTGTCTTTTACAAATAAGTTTAAAAATAAGTTTTTGGACAGTCTTTATGGCTGACAGCAACTGATAATAGCAGGTCCTGACGATCAACTGGCTTCATCGGTTTATTTATTTTTATTTATCTACTTCGTTTTTAATCTATCAGTTATAAGGACTTTCACTTGTGACTGCTTTGTTCAGTCACATATGAAGTATTTTTTAAAGTACCTGTATTTTTCCAGACCACATATAGTAAGGAATTATTTTGGTTCTCACATCTTGTCTGCCAGATTAAGACAGAGACATGAAGAAGTCATCATTTTTCACTAAACTTTTTCTTTCTTTTGATATATTATTGACTAAAATGGTCTTAAGTGTCATGTCTATCTTGTACAAAGCATTTTTTTCTGGAATCAGTTGTCCTAAAAGCAGATCAGACAGACAGTCTGGCTGTATCATTTCTAAGCAGTGGAAATTTCATTTGACTAGACAGTCTTTTAACGAGCTGCTTACATCTATATATTTAAAGGGTTTTTGACAAGCCTGTGGACATGAAATATCTGTTCATTAAACAATCACTTCTCTTGCGTTGCTAGTAGAAATGTCATATGATATAGTATTTTGGATTAAATGTGAAAATTTGTTTGTACAATGTAAAATACTGAACACAGAGGTATCTCTTTACTGTATGATTAAACTTTCCTTTGTGAACTAGAATTAAAAGGAAGGACAAAGTCCAAAAGAATGGCCTCCATAATTAATGGTGTATATTTTATTAAATCCAGCAGCTCTGTTTGTGTTGAACTCCATAATGGTGAATAGAAAATCAATTAATCTCCAGTGTCTAATATACCCAGACTACAGAAACAGGCTGGCCTAACCCATCCTCTCCAGTGATATTTCAAAGTCATCATTTCCAAAGGCTTGCTCTCCTGAGACCATTGTGTTTATGCTTCCCAAGAAAGGCAGCAGCTTCCGGAGGCAACAGCTCCTCTCTCCCTGAAACAGAACCCCATTACATCTTTTTTTTCTTCATTTTTCAATCCCCCCTTCCCTTCTTTCCTTTCCATCCCCCTTCTTTTTTCCTCCTAACAGTACATCTCTGTGGCTTTATCTATTTCATGTTTAGTGAAACTCCCCTGGCGAGCAAACACAAGGCAACGAGATGCCGCAAATCTTTGATATCTTAAACAGAGGGCATGGTGCCAGCCCCCTCCCTGCCAGACAGGGGGGGAAAAAAGACAATCCAAGTGAGGAACATCATCCTGAATAAAACAAAATGAATAAATAATCGGGGCTGCAGACACACTTTCATACTTGCGGTGCATGTCCGAAGAGGATTAGTTTACCACCCCGAGTGATTAGTCTGCTGGCAGAATTGTTTGGTTTCTGTGGCTCAACCATTTACAGTATGATATAACAGCAGATCAGATCTAGTTCATGACACAATCCTCTGTAGAGCTGTTGATATTTAGCCAAAAGGGGGGAAAAATGTGCTCACTGTTACCCAGCTGTCACTTTACATTTGCAGCATAATAATAAATGATGTTTTGAATTACATTCCAGCCTGTTTGGTCCCATGAACTAAAATATTAATACAGTTATTATATTATCATTATTACATTTTTGGTTCTTCCACATAATTAAGTCATAACAACAGGTTTTTATATTTACTAATATAGGCTTTCTATGAGAAAAATCATCATTTAAATTCATGATTTTAATCAGATTTATCATATTCCAACAACATGAAGTATTGAAAGTATTTTCACTTATGTTTTTGTTTGCAATGGCACACATTATTTCAACTTGTTTAAGATAAGGACTTTTTACTTATACTCTTTGATCACAATCTGTTGACAGCAATGGTTTTGGAAAATGTATATAAAGGAACTTTGTAATTATTTATCCTCTTCTTATACATTCTCTCCTGTACAACACAAATGCAAAATCTGGGGAATTTTTCACTGATACACTCTACAAGCCTGGAGTTGCATTAATAAACAACCAGGCAAAGATAATATTTTTCAATGGCAAATCGATTTTCGTAAGGTTATATTCCTAATATTTATATTTCAGCAACCTCTCTCCTGTTTATACAATGGAGAGTATTAAAAGGGAGATTAAATTTTTCCCGCCTGAATATAATACAAACACAAAATTATGCTTCTATTTCCAAGGCAAGCTGTGCATTGTCATTTATTTATGAGTTTCTCTTTTCTCACGAAACAGTAAATATGGAAATTGTGTTTGTCAGTTTGTGAGTACACACATATGTATGCATTCATATCTATACATGCGTTTGTGTGCAGACATCTTTTAATGTCCGTCTTTTATACTGGATTGAATACAAACCTGTGCTGTGCTCCCGTGTGGCTGCACTGGGTTAGTGAGGGTCACATGCTGTATGCAAAGAAGAACTTTTCCATCTTCCAACAATAAACACTTTCTCATCCAGACAACAGTCAGTCATCTGTCTCTGCTTGTCTGTTCTTTCCTCGCATGTCTCTCATCCCTCTGAAAACACAGACTTTTAATGCGACTCTTACAATGAGTTGGCATTATACTTTTGAACAGAAGGAGACTTAGATCATCTTGGTTGCTTCCACACTTACAATAATTTGGAGTCAAAAATGGAGGAGGACTGGAAGTATTTAATTCTCAGGGTTTCAGGTCATACATATGGAATTATTCCATTTTTAATTACTGGTTTCCAGTGCTCACAATCACTTCAATTCTGTCTATGTCTCCACTCCCACTCTAAATGGATATTAGTGCTGAAACAGCATCTGACATTGCTCTCTATATGTTCATCTATTGAATGGATTCAAAGAAATCTTATCATACCATAATAATTATAGTTCATCACAAATAAAAAAGAAGCACCCTCAAAGTTCTTTCTTACTGTAGAACTGTAATAAAATTGTAGACAAGATACATGAGAGTTTTTATAGAAATCTCTTGTATTGATTTTTAAAATGCTTCATTTTTGGCTCAGTCCCTGGAATATATTTTATTTGACAGTCTTTAGTATTTTCTCTACTGACTTTTTTCAATATTTTCATCTTAATGACCCATCATATTAAATGGAATGGATTGGTAGTCTAATGTATTTGGAAACTTTTAGGCACTAAATACTTGAAAGAGAGCTCTATTAGAAATAAGCACTACTAAGTGTAGAGTGTAGTGTGTTTCTTTAATCTGGTGGCAAGGAAATGTGTCAGCCTGAATCACACCCATAGGTGCTTTTCTGTTAAATTGTGTGATTGCAGTGGGATCAGATTGGTCCTTGTCACTTAAATATCTTTTCACTGTGCCAAGAGCCTAAATGGTTGCAATCACATTTACAGATATGCACAGCATCAATAAGAAAGATTTCATTATTATAGAAGTAAATAGTTGTACAAATCCAATCTTTCCTTATGGTTTCACCTATCATATCTATCTGTAACACTAATTATTTTTTAAAAATAAACTATTTTTTATAGAAAATAATTTATTTTTAATAAAGAAATTATTTTTCAATTATTATTATTATTATTTTTTTTTTTTACATTTTTTAAATAAAAAATAAATCATTTAGTTATAGAGTGGCAAAAACACAACAATGAAGAAGTATAAATGCTAGCTATGATGTTGGACCTGTACGTTGGGTATGTGCATGGCTGCTATGGTGAGACTTGAATCACATATGGCACTGTTGTAGTTTGCTCAGGTCAGTCAGGGGGGCCTACCATTAATTGGATTTTGAAAAGCCTTAACCACTTGCAAAATTTTGTCTGAGATTTGTCAAGATCATAAACTGGTCCCAATAGTGTGGAAAGCTGATACTGAGAAACTTTAGAAAAGGAGATACTTAAAAAAAAAAAAAAAAGTTTATTACACCTTTGAATTTAATAACTAAATTTTTCTGCAAATAAAGTGCCATTCTGTTAAAACATACTGCCCTTTAATTAAATTTGAATGAAAGTTAAAATGACCTGAAATAAAAGGAGTCATGAGTTTTGAAATTTCATGAGTATGCATTTACAAATGAATTTCATGCTTCAGAAATGCAAGCCAGATTGTTATTAACAGACCATGCATGCTAAGGCAGTTGAGTACTTAAAAAACAATGTGTAACCTATGGACCCAGTGAAGGAACACAAACACACACACACATGCAAACATAGCAACTAGAACAGTAGCCCATTATCTCCAACAGCTGTGCCATTTTGACTTCAACTTACTTTAAATTTGTATGACTGTGATAACAAAAGAAAAATGTATTTCAGAAGGGACATATATACACCAGGGATCTTTTTCATGTAGAAAAAATTAACTATAGCCACATACTATGCATTTGAATTAGCAAATACCGATTTGCCTGGTTTTACTGTAAACCCTTTAGGCTAAGACGTTCAAACTGTCGGCCTGCATAGTGATGTTGTGAGTAGAGACGTCACCTCACAGAAAAAAAAAAAATCCGATATTGAATTCTGAATGGTTCTGTTCTTTGTGGAATTTACATGTCCTCCATGTACCTGCATGGGTTTTATTCAAATACCGTGGCTTTCTCCCAGTATAAAATGCAAATCATGCATGATGGGTGGACTAATAATTTTTATGAGGATATGCATTTCTGTTTGCTTTTTACAGCAGAGTCATTGTTCATCACATGTTAAAACATCAATTTTATTTTTATTTGTGGGAATAATTGATTATGATTTAGAGGCGTCATCGAGTTTTTTTGGATTCCCATCCCAAATGTTGTGTCACTGCCTATAACTTAAAAAAAAATCTTTTTAAGGTCCAAATTTTTGATTTGTGCATTTTAATTAAGCAACAGATTTTGATGTACTTGGATTTAATATTTGTAATATAAAGTATACTATTAAAGTTTATTTGATGTCTACTTGTCAATCAATCATAAATGAAGAAATAACAGAAGAGAAAACAAGTTACTGAGAGAGAGAAAGAAAAAGAGTTGATCTTGCACTGTTGAAAAAGTGACTTGACCTGAGTATCTGAGCTATAAATAACAAAAGTTCTTTTGTGTCACTTCAACTTCAACTTCTGCTGGCTTTCTTGATGGCAAGATAGAAGTCTTTCAATAATTTGATCAAAGAGAAAAACAAACCGTAAAATAAGACTATCATTAATGTAATGGCTCATGGTGATGGTATGCAATGTGTTAAAATGACTTGGGGAGTCAGTTAAGGCCTTTGTCATGATAGACACAGAAATTCTTGATTTGGCGATTGCAAGATTATTTCTCGTGAATGAGAAATACACTAGTCATATGGATGCAGGACTTTTGCCTGTAATTATTGACGAAACTGTCTTACTGTTGCTATGCACTTGAAAACTTTATTTTATTTTCATTAACGTACATTGTTCTGAACTTGTTTTTCATCACTGCCACCAGATTCAGTCTCATCACCCTGGTTACCAAGTCAGTAGAAAAAGGACTAATTTTTATTGTTTTCCTGTCATAGGTGTCACAGCAAGAGTTAAGGTAATCTAAATAAGCATCAATGTGGTTTCTAAGTCAAATAATGACTCAAATAACTTAAAATATATAAGGTTTCGGGAAGTTGTAAAGGTTCAAGGAAAGTTTTCAAAACCCCAAAAACCCAAACAAAGAAGGGAGATGGAAGCCAAGAGAAACAAAAGAATAAGGATAGAGACCTCAAACCAGCCATGCAGTGGGATTTGGGCTGAACTCAAACACAATAAAAATGAACCTATGGAAACAAAAATAAAAAACAGGCCTGCTGGTAACTCCTAACTCAACTAATAAGTAACAGAAAACAAAAGCTATCAAAATAGCACAAAGTCTGGCCAACAAAGGTGAAGACAGAATTACTGCCCCCTCTGACTTTATACAGTACCATATGCTTCTCTATTAAAAAACTAGACATTAGTAGGTGAAGACTGAGGAGAGCACCACCACCAGCCACAGTCTCTCTGGGATAATGTTCTGTGGAGGCAGCTGACAAAACCAGGGATCTTTGGGAATGCAGTGCACAAGTTGTTTATTGGTAAGGAAATGCTGGCAATAATGAAAAGAAACAGGAAAAACATGGTAAGGATTCAGTATGCTGTGGGGCTGCTTTAGTGCATCTGGTCGTAGGGGCACTGAATGTAAGCAGTAATGAAATCTGAAGACTATCAAGGCATTTTAGAGTAAATGCTTCACCCCGTGGAATAAAAAGAGGTCTCAGTCTTAAATCTGCCAGCAGGACTGCAACTCAAAGCAGACAACAAGCATGACAAAAGCATAGTAGAATAGGAAAACACTGACTTTTTTATATTGAGTTAATTAAAGAATGTTTTTGATCATTAATTTTGAATCATCATCACCCTGTTTGGTTATTATAGATATACCCAGACACATACAGTAGTTAGTTAAGTTATTTGCATTAACCTTAATAAACAGTGAAACGTTGCCTCTCTGCTCTCATTCCACCTGCAAAGTGCAATTACTGCAAAAGGTAAAATTCTACATTTCCACAGGGCCCGATCATTGAAACCACAAAGCCCTTCCCCAGTAACTTTAGAGCCCCTGTAGGTCCACTTTAGTCGACCCCAGCCCCTGGTGTGAACCTGGTAAGTTCTTTAGAAATACACACAGAGTTTTGAGGCTGAGAACACATCAAGATAACAGGCTATAAATACAATGACGTATGTCTATGTCCCTCTTTAAATGTACATCAATTCAATCCTTAAAGTAAGACAGCAATCCGGTCTTGGAGGCCAAATTACTGAGTTTCAGCTCCTTGACTCCAACAACAGTGGCAATGTTTTATAAAATATGTTAGTGAGCAGCACTCCTTGACATTTAACTTCTATTTCATTCTAATGCCTCTCTTCAGCACTCCAGGCAAAAGAGGAGTTAAGGAGATGCCAGAGGCCTCTTGATTTTTCCAGATCTGTGTTAATATTTATTGTGTTCACCTTTTTAAGAGTCCTTAAAGCTCTTGTTGCTCCACTTAGATCAGTGTATCTTGCCTTTGGTTTTAATGCACTTACCACACATCTGATTTAGCTGTGTAACACCAACTTTAATTTCGCAGACAAATTTTTAAAGCTGACTTTTTTTTTTTGTGGTGGGTGGTGTATTCTTTTAAATGTTACATTTATGCTGTTACTAAAGGTCTAAGTAGATCTGAAATAAATCTGCTTACTGACTTTTCCACAATACACAACAACTTCTTATTAGCCTCAACTAACCAAACCTAATATTAAAACAGTTTGCAACTATTAAAGATTACATTTCAAAATCATAAGACAATGAGCAGTGTTCCCTGCCCAGAAATAATGGGTCCACTGATAATGAATAGTGATATATTTCTGACTAGGTTAAATTAACTGCACTAATAGTGAAAACAACACAAAATTTATTTGAATTAAATCAAGCTGCTTAGATGTGAACAGCTGTTAAGTTACAAACATTGTAAATACAAATATATACTTTCGGTGAATGTTTTTTCTCCCAACTACACAGCTGAGCGAGCTGTCACAGAGTAAACATGATAGCTGGAGAAGAAGTGAGTGAAAGTTTGTAAAACTAACAAGTAAAAAATGTTGTGGGTGGTGTTAGTAATCCTGAATTCATTTAGGGTTTTCAGAGTAGGTGTGTAGCCCAAGGACTTATGTGGCATGGTTTTAGCTGTTCACAAAATGTATCCATCATGTGGTACGTAGACACACTGTGTGAGATCAGTAACCATGCATATAGAGTTTTGTAACAAAGATGATAAAATATTATTAATTTTGCCCTTCAGTCTGCTGAGTGTAAATCTTGTTCTCTGACCTGGTGTGCAAACCCTTCATCATATGTGGTGCAGCATTTTGACTTTGCTTTCCACAAAATTAATCCTATCCTTCATATCAACGTTCTTCCCCAATTTGGAAAGGATAGTCCAAATTCTGCAATTTCTGGCTTCAGGCAAAATGCATTTCTGTGAAGAAGCCAGAGCAATTAGCTAGCCATTTGTCAGATACATGGCAGGGTTGAGTATTAGGGGCAGAGCTGTCGTCTTTTTGACTTATCATGGAGCTCTGGCTTCAGACATGCCAGAACAAAAAGTCATGATCAGTAAATCAATACTGTATGACTCTGTACAACGTTGTTCTCAGTTCTTTAAGAGGTTTTTAGATATTAATATATATAACACATTTCTGTGCAATTCTTTGAATTTGCTTTACTCTGACTTTAAATCGACTCATTTCTGATCAATATTCCTTCAGTGAGCACTCCCTCTTATCGCTGCATCAGGGGCTCCAGCTCTGTGTCTGGTTAGCACCTCATAGGTAAATAAAAAAAGAAACAAAAAGAAAAACTTTCATGTTTCCGTATACATTTATGATAAATACATGTTAAAGTGATGTAGAAATGACCTTTATTTGGGAGGTACTTGTGCAAGCCCTCTGCAAATGCCTGATTGTGATCTTGCTTTGCAAAGTGCTGGTTCAGCAAGGCACCATCCTGCTCCTCAACATGGTCCTGTCTTTCTTCCCAAGGTGTCCTCTGGCTGCGCTGGCCTCTTTGAAGGCTCTCTTGCTATAATAGAATCACTCCACACACTTCCTGGACGGAGGAAAGAGAAGCACTAATTCCACACAGATAAAGATCCCCCCCTTACCCCCTCCTCTCATTTCATAAGTCTTTCACAAGATACAAACCTGTGCTAGATTAGATGTGTCATTCCTCCCCCATCTCCTGCAATACAAAAGTCCTCACAAAACCCATTGAGTAATAAAAAAGAGAATTAATTTAACTCCTATTCAAGTGTGGGTGAACAATGGGAAGAGCTGTGCATACTGGGGTGGAGATTGTTTTCTTTTTTCTATGTGATTTCAAAAGAGAGGTTCTTTTAAAATCAACAAACATGTTTTGGGAATTGAGGGAGATGGGCCAGAGGTCACTTCTAATATGTTATATTCAGAGTGCAGTTATGTGTTAGAGAGATTTCGCTCCTCCTAATAAAAAGAAGAATTTGACTTAAAATTGCATATGTGCAGTTGTGAGTACAATTTCTTACATTTGAATTGTCTGGACTTTGAAAGAGCAATTCAGGGTTTCAGTGATTGTTTTATTTTTTCTTCTTTCTATGTATTAGCAGTATCTGTCAACATGTATAATATACATCAGCTTTCTGTTTGTTAGAGATTTCAGAACAGATTCACTCAAGTATCTATAATACACTGTTCTCCACAAACCCCTTTTATCTGAGGACTAGTGACATTCTCTATGACATCAATATCTTTTATCCTATTGAAAAATGCAAATGAAATAATAATGTCGGTGGAATTCTGTTAGACTCAAACAATATGGATATATTTGAGAATTACACTGTTTTCTCCACAAAACAATAACTAGTTGGGTCAAGCGTCGACACTGAAGTGCAGCTTAGTGGCTCCCCAAATATCCTAACATATCTCACTTTTTAGTGTGTTGTCACTCCAACAAAAATGGGCTGTTTTGGGGTTATTTCAGTCCAGCTGCTATGCTATTATTATTTTTTTCAAACAAGGATGTAGCAAGTTTATGCCATTTTGACTGAAATGTTGTGTCGTTTGTGTCTGTATCCTCCTTTGCTGTACTTTCCTTCTTCCTGTCTCTTTGTGCTGGGTAGAAAGGACTTCCCCCCCAGATGTGGAGGCTGCTCTTTCTGAGCCTTTTCATCTCTTCCACCAGACGTTTGATCAAAGCTCCAGAATGTAGACCTGTATGTTCATGGCCTTGTTACAGTATTGGTAAAAATAGTTTTCATCACTTTCCTGTGTCTTGTAATAGCATGCAGCTGTGATTTAAATCTAAACATTACATTATTAGTAAGATCATGAGGTTTTTAATAGCAGTATTTTAAGTCAAAGTGTCAGAAAAAAGGAATTTTTTTTTCTTTTTTTGGCCATATATATCTCCATAACAGCTACTATGAAAAAAAGGATCTTACACCATTTGAAATTGTAGTACATACAGTGAGTTCCAGTTGCAGCTGCTACCTGTGTTAAGATATTCATTGTGACTGTCAGACCATCCCATACCTTGAACTACTTTGTCGTCTGAAACCACAGAGCAATCTATAAGGTCCAGCAGGCGTCCAGCTGCTTATTTAATCATTTAATTTTGTAGTTTAATTTTTGCCCCATCACCAATAAATGCAAAACTTCAGCATTTTTTTCCTTTGGCTGGACACAGCAGCTGTCAGGCATCATATTTCCCTCAGGTTGAAATGTGTTGTGTGATTTGACATTAGACTAAGAGAGCTCAGGAGACCAGGTTTGATACATTTGGAGTATGAAATGAAAACAGCAGTTCCTGCATTTGGCTATATTTGTAAATTACTCTGGAGGATTTCAAATCACTTTCTCCAATCAGCACAACCCTGTGATAATGTTTTTGTTTTTTTTTTTTAATTTAAAGATTTATTCTCTTTTCATATTTACCTCAGAGCTGCTCATTATCTGTTGATCAAAAGAGATCTTTTTAAATATTTGATGTGTCACTGAACTGGATGTAAAACCTTAAGATCACAAAATACAGCAAAACAAAACTTTTTCCCACTCTGTTAATTTTACAGATGTGTTTGTGAACCAGATATTTAAATACATTCTTTTATTGTATGTAACCTAGATCATTAAGCCAGAAATATATTTTGTGGTACTGATAGAAGGAGGCAAAACCAGGACATTGTTGTGCACACCAATTTTCTGCAGATAAGAATTCACTCCTAAATGTTGCATTGCATAAACAAAATAAAAACAACAAGAAAAACTTGGCCTGCCTTTTGTTTGTTTGTTGTATTTTCAGTGTGCACATGGATTAAACATTGTAAATGAATGTGGTAATTAATGTGCTGGGTGCGTCAGTGTAGGCGCTGGTTTATCTACATGTTTGTCTCAGATGAAAGGAGTGTATTTTCTATAAAACAAAAAATGGGATTGTTCTCGGCACATCATGCCCACTTGTTTACAATGTACTCCCATGGGGGCTCCCCTCACTGTTTATTGGTGTGTTTGCAAGTGGAGACTAAAGATAGCCCTCTAACTCAAGCTGAGAGCCATCTATAGGCTGACTGTACAGTGAATGTGTTCACAGCAGCCAGCCTTACTTTTACGCATCTGTAAACAGCAAAGGCTTTATTCATAGCGTCTCATACCTCTGTGTTTGATGTGTGCCGTGTCAGCCTGGAGAGAAGTGTTTAACAACATGCTGCACAGTTACATATATGCATGGTTGTTGGAGCATAAATAGTCACTGAAAGGAGTGTCGACCGCTACTTGAGCTAGTATGCTGTCTTCTTAGTGCACTAATACTGTCTATGCACATAACACACCATGTAATAAAAACATTTCTTAAAACTGCAACAGTATGGTGGCTCTGACAATACTGGACAAAACATAATATCATAAAAAGAGAAAATTAAAAAATACCAAGAAAAAATTATTTCTAATATATTTTCAGGACAGGAGTAAAAAGTTGCGATGCCTCTTAAAAGTTATCAAATATTCCTTCAAATGAAATAGAAACAGACATTCTCATAATAAAGAAAGTGTTTAGTGTTGCTTTAATCACTAAATAGTCCAATAAAATTATAACAAAAAAGCCTCAGAGAACTTATACATTTTTTCTAATTCCTTTTACAAATTCTTAAAAAAGTTTGCAAATTGTGCATGTAAAAAAAATATGTGTATAAATCTCGGTATTGTGAGTGTAACAAGAAAAGGTCACTATACACACAGAGAGACACAAAAGCAACTAGAAGTTTGTACATATAAAACAGTTTTTCTATTAAAAAAACAAACATAAAAAAATAACACCATCTCTGTCAAGTAGCCAAGTATGCTGCACTATGATAGACAATGACAAAAATCTGGTCAAATACGAGCCAGAAAAGAAAAGAAACTGGAAGCTCAGTGTCTTACCTTGATTAGTAGTATCTCACACTTCTTTCTCTGACTGAACATATCAGTATTACAAAGTTGAATGCACATTAAAAAAGATGGAAATAGACTGTTAAACAAGCCTCTCATGGCACACTTCATAAGCTTTTCTGGTCGGGCTGCTGACCTTTATAATCATAGTGTATGCTAATTACAGATATATTATTAGACCAGTGAGCGTCTGTGCCCAAAGCTATGGTATCTGCCTGCACATAATTCACAAATCAGAGGGATTGCCACTGAGGAGGTGGAACGATAAATGTCACATTGTCTCTATATTGTCTCCTTAACATCTCACGCTACTGAAAGGAACAAAAAGTGATTAGACTGCTGTCTCTATTCTTAAAGCTCCCCTCTCTTTCCTCTCCTGACCTGCACATTTTGAAAAGCACAGTCATTTGTAGGAGCGTAAATACATGAATATTTATCACTCTGCCACCTCTGGAAGGTACACACAGCAGGCCAACGCACGCAAAATCGATTTTTCAAAGCGTATTTTATATTTCATTTGCAGGTAGCATTTTTTTTTCTTCTTCACTCCGAGCACGCTTCATCTCCTGCCCTCAAACACCCAGCCCCGTCCTTTTGCTTTGTATTCTCCATCAGTAAATTTGCATAGAAATAATTTGTGGCTTAGGCATGTTCACAGGGTGTTCAGAAGTTAGTGGAGTGGGACAACACGACTGTGGTGACACAACACAGTGGAAGTGAGATTCCTCTACAAACAATTGCTTCCCAGTTTATATGGTTTTCTTCTTTTTTTTTGTTTGCTGTCATCTTTTTTGTTTTTATGTCTTTCTTGTGGTTTGTGTATTTGTCATTTTATTTTACTTTAAATAGAAAGGATCTCTCATCAAAGAGATTGACTGTATTTATGATGTGATCAGAAGAATAAGGTGAACACTCTGGATGCCCAAATTTGTTTTAGATGTTTCAGTGGGTGTTTATATTTATATATCTTGCTGTATGACTAAAACTTGTGGTCTGGTGGATTTCTTTAAGGAGGCCATGCCATATTTTCAGTTTTCTAACTTTACTGTACTGTTCATGTGATCAATTATCTATAATAAGACTGGAGACAAAAAAAAAAAAAAAGCAGTAAATGTATGCTGTAGTATTCCAATGCACATAATACATGGGGATGCTTCCTTTTCATGAGTTTTTCTCTAACATTAGCTCTCTATAACATCATCAAGCATGGAATTTCCTTGTATGGCAATTTTCTCAAGCTCAGTGTTCTCTAACCCTGGTCCTCAGGACACTCCTTACTACACGTTTTAGATGATCCTCTGCACTGCAACACACCTGATCCTGATAATTTGGTCATCATCAGCTTGTCACCAAGATCTACACATATCTGTCAGTAGCCCACAAATTTGGGCCAGGTGTGTTTTATGAACAAGGCTAAGTATTCTGCTGTGTTTATAGAAAGTCTAAAGTTAAAAGATGTATTTTGGATGTGAATTAATGTATGAGAAATCATAAAAACACAATATTGAAAACATATTCATACCTTGAAAATTAGTGTCTCTGACTGGCAACAGAAGTTGTGCTCATTCATGAGCTATTAGCTCTGCCTATCCAAGAATTTGAGCAATCAGAAACACATCAAAGTTAAATCTCTCATTTTCTGGATGAGCCTTTTCTTGTTGTCTTTATTCTTTGTCATTCTCTGTTCAAAGCTACTCTAAAGATACAAAGATTAAAATGAGTTGACTGAAAATGTACACAAGAGAGCAGCATCAATACTTATGCTTCCCTTTTTGTATAATTATTGTGTTATGTGCAATTTGCTCATTCTCTTATTTTTGAAACCATCAAACACACTTTATCTCTGTATATGGAGTGTAAACTCTCTCTCTCTCTCTCTCTCTCTCTCTCTCTCTCTCTCTGTCTCACACACACGCACACACACACACATGCTAGGATCTAAATTGAAGAGACCAGCATGGAGTAGGCCAATTACATCACTGTCCCAATTAAAATAAAACAACAGGACTCTTTCAAACTGTCCTGCAGGGGAGAGAAAATGAGACGAGTTGAGAGAAAGAAATAGCAATAACAAATCCCAATCCAGTCAGATCGTCATGATGTTCATTTTAATTAAAAAATTGGATTCACTGCAATTAAGTCCCAACTAGTCCCCTGTGGCTAAAGAAGAAAAAGAAGAAAAAAAGAGAAAATGATTGGCTCACAGTTTCTAAGCAACTCAAAAGAGCTGCAAAACATCCTGTGATAATCTTTCTTTAAATTGTGTGCTCTATTTCTTGTGAATATGTTTGTCCAAAGAAGAACTATTTAATATGTTTGCTGTTGTGATGTATATCCGCAGCACAAACACACCAAATGTAAACGTCTTTGCTGGATTGTATGAAGCTGAGTTGAACATGGTGGGGTGTGTCTTCAAGCTGAAGAGGTGACAGCAGGAATGTAGCTGGTCTGACAGGCTCACTGTGATTGATATCTTCACTGATGAATCCCAACAGTCACTTATATTTTTACCTGTCAGCCTCGATTGACCTTGTTGTAAGTCATGCCATGTCATCAAGAGTGATATTTTCTACAGTGCACAATGTACATGTGAAGTAATGTGTGTCTATATAATGTATGTATTGAAATGTATAAAGTAGTTGTCTGAGGTATGGATTACTATAGTGATAGGGGTTGAGTGACTAAAGCCTTATGACTAATTGCCTGTCACAGTGGGACTCAACCTTACTTGGTCACACAGATTAACACCTATGTTGTTTTCTCAAAACAAATATATGTGCACATACACTCACAGCACACATACACACACATACGGATTTTCACAGTATGTAAAAGATGTGCATATTGCTGAGTAAGACAAAAGACGGATGGGCATGTGATACAGATAAGTTTGCTTTTCAGAATACACTGGGATTTAAGTAATAGCCCAACCATTGCTGAAGTCTTTTTAAAGATCATGGTGTTGTAAACTATTTACATTAAATTACCAGAGTTAGCAGAAAATTTAAGAAAACATCCTTTTTATGTTTTAATGAAATCTCAAGGATAAGAGCAACAGAATAATTGCTGGTGTGACATGATAGAGTACAGTAGCTCTTGAATGTTGAAGGCTGTGAACTAATACTCGACCATAAACTTCTTGCATGAGCACACCAGTTATTCTTACTACTGATTAATAAGTCCAATAGAAACTTCAGGGCACTTATCGGCAAAGACAATAAGAAACAAGTAAACTACACTAAAATATAGGTACACACACAAACGCACACATACAAGCACACTAAGGGAGATGCCAACAATTCTGCTTCTTCTACCATCATTTTTTTCTTACCTGTTCTTTTTTTCCCCTTTAAGAACAGCTAAGATAAATATTCACTTATTAAAGCGTAACTGGAATTGACTATGTCATGCATCAGGCTAATAGCTGAAAGCCATGGTTCAATACGACGGAGTTGGGACAGGATTTGCTAATGGAAGAAGTGACGTGGTTGCAGCCCAAATGTCATTCATCAGACCACTCACTGTTCGTTAGGGGCTACAAAGCACTGCCATCTCGCACACTCAGGCTCATCTATTAATCTGAAGCGATGGCACCCACCGGATTATGGAAATAACAGATTCAGGAAAATAGGACACCGATGGACCATTCATGTGGAAATGATTGGTGTCAGTAGAGCGTTGTAAACATGTCTGATGGCACAGGATGTGGCGTTTTTTTGTTTTTTTTTTCTTTTCTCTGAAGATCTATCTAGGTACTGTTGTGCTGGTAGAGCTGTGGGTTGCATCAGGGGAAACCCATACCAGATGTTACTGTCAAACTTATTACATTCCTACACACCACTAATAGGGTATGCTGACTGTGGTCTTCGTTTTCTGCGTCATTGAATGAAGTCAGTTTTAAGCACAGGGTCCAGTATCACACTTAAATTAGAAGGTAGAAAGAAAATATAACATGAGTGAGACAGATTGGAACAAGGGACATGAGTTCATGGACAATAGGTATATTTCCACTAGTAGGAATTCAGAGTAAACTCTCCAGACAAGAACCTCTAACAGGGCTGACCCCTTCCTCAGCTCCTTCAACCTTTGTGTCTCAATTACACCATAGTGCCACACAAGGACCACTGACTGAACAAAAAATGATGCTTACCACATGACTGCGGTAATGAACATTTTTTGTAGCTCGCAAATGGTCAGCAGCATGAAAGGAGACAAAAAAGAAGAATGGAGCAAAAGAAGACAGCGAAGACGAAACATGTAAACAAGGGATGCTATTTGCATTTTTGTTTGATTTTTTTTAACAGACACCACAACTTCATCAAACGTACTCACAGAAAAACATTTCTGGTCCAGTGGGTTCAAATGAGTTGTCTTCACTTGATTTTGTTAATGTGAAAGTGCGGAACATAATTTATAATACCGTACTTTCTGGACTATAAGTCGCTCCGGAGTATAAGTCGCACCAGCTAAAAAATCCATAATGAAGAAGAAAAAACATATATAAGTCTAGGACTATAAGTCGCACTTTTTGGGACAACATTGTCCATATTCTGATAGAGAGGCAGTTGTGTTGCATGAAGCGGTAACACCAAGAAGGTCCTCCAGCAAAGTCTTTTATATTCATTGCCATGGCAACTACCTGGGCCTGGAGACATAACTGCAACGCTAACAAGCCTCTCCCAGCAGTGCGTTGTTCAAGCACCTATTTGTGAACTTGTTCCTCTAGCTGTGGCCATCTAGCTTTTAGCCCGCAATTAGCTTATTTTGTTTTCATCATTGCAGTTAGAGTATCCTCCGCTTTTCGCCAGTCCCTCACAAGTTTCTCGCTCACTGTTTTCAGCTGCCTATTTCACTACTTACACCCTGTAATTTGCAGAATATGATTTTCTTTTGGGGGCATTAGTGTTCAGTCTTTCTTAGCTGTCTTTATAAGTTGATGTTTAAATGCACTTTTTCAGTGGTATGGGAGTAATAAGACTAGCAGATACTGGCACACGAGCCTAGCGCGCCCTCTCATGGCTGTCAGTGTTAAAATAACGAACGTGAAATTATAAATTTTAATGATTAAAATATATAATTATATCAAATATATAGTTATATATTGTATATATAATATAAATCGCACTCAAGTGCGACTTATATATTAAAATTTAAGATATAAGTCGCACCTGAGTATAAGTCGCAGGACCAGCCAAACCATGAAAAAAGTGAGACTTATAGTCCCAAAAACACAGTATATGTGTATGTAGGTTCTTTATACAAGACCAAGTCCAGGAACTTGCAGGAAACCTGAAAACATACCAAGTTGAAAAATCCTCCATTTATGTGGTCTTTACCTTAGTTCTTCATGAAAGCAAGCAAATCGCACTGCTGTTGCTGCCCTGTCATAATGCTGGGAAGAAAATGGAGCAGAATTGGTTTAAACAAAATCCTGACACATTCATAGCTCAGCAAGGTGCTATGACTAACCTACAGCGAAGGAGATTCCTACATAAAAGAACCACAGGAGGAACGTTTATCCATTTCCGCTGAGATGGAAACAATCAGTCCTGGAGGTTTTTTTTTCCCTAGGAGTCATTTTCTGAGCTGTGAGCCTGAGCAACAGTTACTACTTTAACCCACTGGCCAGTGACAGATTCTCTGAAGATACAAGACGCCGAGTAAAATGAAACAAGTGATTTCAGTGTGAGGGGGAAAGAAGAAGAAGAAGAAGATGGAAGTAAAGCCACCCCATGGCCAGAGTCAATAAAGACCTCGGTAAACATAAATAGGCTTGGATCCATTATATCCACATACGGGCAGTTCACAAGCAAAATATTGATCAAGTCCCACCAAAGGCAATAATACTAGACAAATAACAGCAGAAGTCCAGACAGAACATTACACACAGTTTCACACGGCACACATACACGAGTTAAAAAATGAGGATTACAAAACAAATAACAGCAGCACTGAACATATTTCATCAAAGCCTCCTTTTTCAAAGGATAAACCAGTAAACCAGAGAAGGAAACTCAAAATAATGTCTAACGTCGTAGGAGGAGTCAACTTCAACGCCCGCGGACCGTTTCTCTGGGAAAAACCAGACATGGCAGCTGTGTGAGGTGGAAGTCCACATTAACTATATTTAATAACCTACAAATCAAGTGTAATAACATGCAGTGGTACCAATGTGTGAAATTAGCATGTGATTTGAGTAAAATAAGTAAAACTACATGACTCCCGAAGAGACCACTCTGCTAATTATAATTGCCACAGTTAAGGCCCATGTGATGTTTTGATCATGTACTTTAGACTTTAGAATATACATAAAATAAAATGATTTTAATTCATGTGAATAATTTTTGCATACATTTCTTTGGGAGTTTAAGATCTCCAAATGCTTAGATTTTTATTGGATTGGTGTTAAAATAAGGTTAAATGTTATTATTTTAATGTTTTATTTTTTTTTTATTGATCACTTTTCTTAACTTGTGGGATGCGGGGGTAACCTCTAGATGCTCATTATTGTCATTAAAAGCGTTTGCACTCAAAATGTCAATGAAAGCTGGTAAAAATAAAAAGAATGATCCCCTTGTATTTCTATGAGTTTCAAAAGTCAAACACTTTTGATTGATTTTCTATTTTTGGAGCAATGCATAAAAACAACAGTTTGATATTGGTTTGATTTGTGATATGAAATAAATTGGAGTTTTGGTTATGTTTGTTCAGCTACTTTAAACCACTTATTTGAAAAAAAAAAACATAATCAGAACTGTAATTTAGTGAACATGGACACAACGTGGAAAAATCCATCACATAAATATGAAAACAAGAGTACTGATGAATTGTTGTGCCTGTTTTTGCCATTGTTTCAAGTAAGTACATTTGGTTGACCACTCTTCCACTAATAATATTTATGAAATGATCTATATGAACATAATAATAAGTCTGATGTTTCCTTTGATTCTGAGAAAACTAATATAAAAGGTGCACTGCTATACTGTTTGAAAATCAGTGGTGGGAGTAAAAATACTTTATTATTGTACTTAAATACAGTTTTAACGTGTCAGAGCAGATTTAATATTAGCTCATTTTGACTTAAACTCCAATATATATTTAAGCAAATAGTCACATTTTCTATTTCACAACATCGAAACACGGGCATCGGAAGTAAAGTTATTATTAAACAGCCCAGTTTGAAAGTAATCAAGAGTAAATGAGAACTTTTCAACTGAATGAATCAAGTGATCTCAAAGGTTTATTATTATTTTAAAGTCCACTGCTCATAACCATTGACACGGAAATCAAAGAAATCACTGCCACGACTTAATCTGAGAAGTCCAGAAGTCCATTAATGTGCACTTCTATGCAGATGACACCCTGCTCTACATCTGCACCGAGCCAAACCCTCCTCTGTAAATATTTACAGGAAATCAAACCCCTGTTTTCAGGCAGGTTTTTTAAAGTCCACAGCAATAAAACTGAAACCTTATTTGCTGCAACTAAATCCACTTGATCCACATCAAACAGCTTCTCCATTACCATCGACCACTCCTTTGCTTGAAGATGAGCATACGGTGTTTAATTATCTTGTCTATAAACCCATTTTTAGTATTTTAACTTATAAAATCCTTTATTTACCTGGTATCTGTAACTGTTTTGCAATTTTGATAGTTTTAGAAAATAGTCTTGGAGATTTCATTGTCTTCCTTGTGTGCTGTAGAGATTTTAGTTCCTTTAAAAAAAAAATCACTGTGAAATTTGAAGGAACGTGTTGGCGTAATTTATCCAAATTTACTTTGTGAAAACTGTTAGCTGTTACATAACTTCAGTTTGGAACCCTGAACACAAAAATCCTGTACAAATAGCACAACTGAATTATAATAATTATTCATAAATTCAGAAATTATGCCATGAAAGTTTCTGGTAGAGAATTTTCTTTTGATGCTGGAATCTTGGACTTGTATTCGGAGGCTGATAATACTTTTATGCAGATAGAAATGTACATGTACTAAAGTTCATATTTGCCTCTTTATTTGTCCTTCTTGAGTGTAGAGTTTGACTCCTTCATTCACTTATGCTGAAAAGCAAATGATCTCAAATATGAACAAAGTCTTAGATTTAAAAAAAAAAAAAGAATTCTGTCTTTAACTCAGAAGAAAAGTCACTCCAACTGGTGATACAAAAGGGAATACTGAAAGCAGATACTGGAACAGTTAAAATCAGCCATCCATCAAATTTCTATAGCCGCTTCATCCTGTTCAGGGTCGTAGACCTATCCCAGGTGTCATTGGGCGAAAGGCAGACAGGTCACCAATCCATCACGGAGTCAGACGGCGACAAACTAGACAAATAACCACGCTTCTATTTTTATAGTCAGCAAACTCGAAAACTCCACATAAAAATGTCCCACTTTGGATTTGAACCCTCGTACTGTAAGATAACAGTCTTAACTACATCACTGTAGAAGCAGTAACATACAACATGCTGTGGTAAAGCGCCATTATGTCATCATCCACAGGGTTTTAAATCATGATTTTTGTTGAATAGAACAAAATCATCATTTTGTTCCAGGTGTTTACCTGATCTATGACCTCAGATCAAAGGGTCACCACTGACAAACTGTGTCAGACATGCAGGACTGTAGAACCTGACCAGGGAAACCTGACCCACAATATGGCACAAAGCTCTACATCCATCCATTTTCTATACCTGCTGGAACCAATCCAACCAAGCCCATTTCATGCAAGAGGCAGGGGTACACCTGGACAGGTCGCCAGTCCATCGACAAACAAGTTTGGTTCTGGACTGTGGGAGGAAGCCGGAGTACTCGGAGAAACCCATGCAAGCATACCCAGGCAGGGAGTCAAACCAGCAACCTTTTCGCTGTGAGGCAACAGTGGTAACCACGAAGCCACCATGCTGCTTGCTCTGTGTGGTTTTGTGTAAATCGTTTTCGTTAGAACGTCTGTCACGTATAGGGACATATCCCTGGAAAAACCCACCAACCCCCACCCCTACAAACACAGGTGATGTAACTTGTGTTTAATCATCTGTATTCTTTAATCCACTGAACACCAATCAGCCCTAATGGAAATTAATATTTTTTATGTCAAACCTCTTCTTCCATCAAAGAGCATCCCTAAAAGGAAGTAGTCCCTATAATGCAACACAACCACAGAGTGATGAAATCTGATGGTAAACTACACACACATATATATGTAGATACATGTATTTTTTAAAGGTTTGGATTTTTGGTCCAGCTAGAGAAAGCTGATAACGTGAAATCAAATGCAAACAAATGCAGGAATCCAGAATAGCTGTCTCCCACAGGTCTGGTGTAGTGGGGTCTAATTAAAGCCCCGACCCCCAGGGTATTCTTTCCCACTTCGACTGTGGAGCACTGCTGAGTGGTAGCAAACCCCACGAGTGCAAAGACAAACAGACTTATTAAGCAAAACAGGCCGATGGTGGTGCTTGATGAATGACGAGAGAAATGGGAAAAGAAAGAATATGATGCTGGAATGGCAGGACAGCCAAACTGCTCTCTGTTTATGAAATTATAAATTTGCTTTATTAATCTTCAAATGGCAAGGCTTATGTCTCCATTCAGATATGCTCCCTAATGGAGACGGGGAAAAAAGAGAAAGGGAAATGTTTGCTCTCAGGGCAACACTTTGAAGAGGAGAATCCTCTTTCTAAGCCTCGGTTGGCATCAAGTCAGTATTGTAATTTGAAACCAAGTCAGAAAAAAAACAGAGCAGGCAAAATGTGCTAGTTATTCTGCAGTTTCTTTTTCAGGCTGTGCGAAATGAAATCGTTCCTTAGTGCAACAAAATCGACATGCTGCCAGACAATTGTCTTCAAATTAAGGATCCGGGAAAGGCGAAGCCCAGTTCCCTCTCTCCCCCCAGTTAGCCTTAATAGCGGCTGTGGCGTGGCCCAGATCTGACCGGCTGACATGAGAGCCAGTCTTTCAAAGTTCAATCAGTCACTTCAACAACTTCCTGGTGACAGGCCAAAGAGAACAACATGGCCACAAATCAAAGGTGAGCTGAGAGCCCCCTCTTTTATGAGCAGGCATGAGGAGATGTATTGCTGGTGCCTTTGAAATGCAAAGGAGGAGAGGGTTGTGTTTACATGATGACATTGTGTTTATCCATCAAAAGCGGACTGTGGAGAGAGGCAACGTCGCTGCACTATTTGGAGACGGTGGATGACAGAGCACTTGGCAGCGCCTGGGTGGCACGCCAATCTAACAAGCAGGTCCCGGCGGTGATAGAGGGCAGCGCTCACATTCGACGCCACATCTTTCTCCGGCCTGCTTCCCCTGACTCTCTCTGTCTCTTTCTCCACTCTCGGTGATCACCCCAATCATGCAGCGTGATCTCATCCGCCACCATTTCCACATTTTGCTCTGGTTATGAGGAGAACAGTAAAAAGAGAGAGGAAAAAAAAAAACAAAAAACAAAACATCCTCCTGGATATCCGGCTGATTTAAAATCTGATTCTGTACTGAACTAATCAAGAATCAAGAGAATTTCCTTTTGTTAGAAGTTTACTTTCTTCACTATTTTTTCACGCTTTAATTACTGTATTTTTCGGACTATAAGTGGCACTTTTTTCATGGTTTGACTGGTCCTGCGACTTATACTCAGGTGCGACTTATATATTAAAACATATAATTTCACATTTTCGTTACTTTCACACTGACCACTGTGAGAGGGCGCTCTAGGCTTGTGTGCCAGTATCTGCTACTCCTATTAGTACCACTGAAATAAAAAACGTAAACATAAACATTTAAAGACAGTTGAGATCAGGGTGTATTTCTTAGCTGGTGCGACTTATACTCCAGAGCGACTTATAGTCCGGAAAATACGGTACGTGTTTTTGGGAAAGTTTTTAAAACAAGGAAAACTAATGCAATTACTAAAACGTCTGCAAGTCCTAAATGTTTTTGTGCACCAACTATGATCTTGTAAGTTTCTTGTGCTGAAGATATAGTCTTGCACTCACACAATCTGGACATTGTATAATTCATACCCTGTCTTTGAGGATATCACATGTTTGAACATTTCTGGGCTCTCAGAAACAGAACAACACCCCCATGGTGAAAAAATAAAAGAAAACCACTTGGTTTGTAAACAGTTTATCAAAAAGCCTCCTGGGCAACAGAAAATGTCATGGGAGAATCCACGGCCTGTCACGGTCACGGCCCCTCACCGTGGCGGTTCAGGGGGGTTTCTAAATACTCCCTCCCCTACCTTTCATGGAGCAGATGATGAAAAGTTCACTGGAATATGAAAGGCTTTACTCCCCAACAACAGACATCACCATGGTGAGATGGATAACCTACCAGGTGGTTAAAAAAAAAAAAAATGCAAATATGAGCTGGCTGCTCTAAAGCTGCACTCCAGGAGGCTCCTCGCTCCCGTTAGTCATCCCTCGCTGGCAGAACACAAAGCCTGAACACTCGAAGCTTGGCTTGGGAAGATGAAAAGGGCTGAACTGTAACAGCGATGTTAATCTGAATTCAAAAACAACTTACATGTGCACTGTTTAAGACCTTATTCACTCTCGGCTTTTGATAGGAAGCGAATGGAAAACATAAATCAACATCCAGAAAAAAAAACAAACTATGCCTCTAAGCTAGAAGATCACGTGTGCTCAAAGTCTTCTTTCTTTAGATAGAACACATGAGCAGAAAGAGATGGAAATATTTTGATTATCCAGTATTTATCATAGTTTACTGTACTGCATGACTAGCTGATGTGTTATGAGCTTACACAAAGCTGTGAAGATACCTCACTGACCTTGAGTCTCAGCCAGGTGGGAATGAGCCTACAGGTAGCAGGTTTTGCAGCTCTTAGTAAACAAATGACAGAATGTAGGTGTACTTCCCTAAATCAGGAATAATTCTGCTCGTGGTGGAAGGGTAGTAAGGGGGGAAAAAAAGCATAGTAAGAAAATTGATTGAACCATCACAAACCTTCTCGACTGGGTTTGCTCGTCTTTGAAATTTTGCACATAATGTGTTCAGTGTAAGGTTTAGTAATCCCTTTGACAGCGGCACCTGCTCACTTTCTCAAAAGCCGGCAGGTCCGGTGTAATAGTATTATGCAGAACTTAAATGTAGGCAGCAGAGCATTGTCCCTAAATTGAATCCTTTCTCAAATAGCATGTCAGAGTGTCAGAAATCTTTTTAGACACTCCAATTTTAAGGTTGGGATTTTTTTTTTTTTTTTAAACCGAGCCAGTCCAGGAATTTACTTTCCTTTTGTCCATTTGATAAAGCTGTTTGACCACAAAAACTTCAAAGCCACTAGAAATGGAGGGTGAAAAGTATTTCTTTTATTTCAATACTAAAAAGACGCCTTCTTAGAGGAGGACTGACATTTATAGTCATCAACCAAAACATGGCTGAAGCTTTTTTTTTGGCGCCTGTTCAACATGGCCGACACAATATAAGACGGGTTTTTGTTTTTTTAAGTCAGCTATTTGATATTTACATGTCTTTCAAATTACTTTGATTAAAAAAAAAGTGTCTTGCTTTCACTAAAAGGCATCTAAGAAAGAACATGATTTAAAAATGAAGGTTTGGACGATCACAAGAGAAGGAGCGTGATGGGTTATGTAATCGCTCAGAAGAAAATCTCCGTGCATGACTGAACTCATCAGGTTTCCACCATGTCACCGCCGGAGCAGATGGACGTCATCTTCCACTTTCTGTTGCCGCATCACAGATGAAGTCGGCGCACATGTCGGCGATGGGTGGACGGCTAAACCCACACCAACACTGCATGACGCTGCTTCTCCAAGAGAAAGAGGGCACGCTCAGCTGTGAACAAACGCGATATGTCACATTCCTCGTGCACACTGGCAACGTGCTGCTGGCGCACACTTCCACCCAACATGTTTTTACAGCCAGATCAGTCGCTAATATGTGATGTAATGCTTGTTAAGAGAGCTCCTACATCAGAGGAGATCTTCCCCCAGAGGCTCCCATGCAGCATGTAAATACACAGACATCCTTCCAGCTGTAATATGAAGAAAAGTAGGCTAAATCCTCCGCTCCTGCACTGATGATTTAGTAACTGTGTGTGTCTGTGGGGAGGAGTGTGAATGAGTGTGGACTTGCCGTTCCCTGTTAATTTACCACACCGAAGCTAAGCAAGTTAATGGATGTTCATTTTTCCCAAACAGCAATGTTTACAAGAACAGAAAATAGTGAACTGCAGCCCGGCTGTCAGCTGAACAACCGTGGATTAAGGGGGAGGAATATAACTAATTATTTTCTTCATGCTTTATCTGAATGTAAACAATGGATATACCCATATTATCCAATTTTACATTTACAAAGCAGCTCAGCGTGCTATTATTCTGCTAAGGTTGCTATTAATCTTTTGAGAAATTAGCCTTGTAAGTGATCTCGTGTCCTTGGTGCGGCAAAAGTTTCCTGGGGTTGGAAAGAGGATCACTTGTGCTTTAAAAAAGTTCAACGTGTTTCAATAAAATATCAAGTTTGTTTGAAAAATAATAACTTCCAGAACCTTGTTTGAAATCTCCAGAGATTATGATGAATATACTGGGGGTGTTGCTATGGTAGCCTAGCAACAACAGAGCTGATGATGTCACATGCCTGTCATGGTCAAATGGTCTAGTCCAGCGTTCCTGGTCCTCGAGTACCCCCCCCCCTACATGCTTTAGATGATTCCCTGCTTCAACACAACCCTGGTAGACATTAACAGACCTGCGTCAGGTGTGTTGGTGCAGGGAAACATCTAAAGCATGCAGGGGGGGGGGGGG
>JAOWBL010000018.1:11689552-11704536 GCA_028564865.1 Zenarchopterus dispar
GCATTAGTGTTCAGTCTTTCTCAGTTGTCTTTATAAGTTGATGTTTAAATTTTACTTTTTCAGTGGTATGGGAGTAAAAAAGAGTAGCAGATACTGGCACACGAGCCTAGTGTGCCCCCTCGTGGCTGTCAGTGTTAAAATAACGAACATGAAATTATATATTTTAATTATTAAAATATATAATTATATTAAATATATAATTATATATTTTATATATAATATATAAGTCGCACTCAGGTGTGCCTTATATATTAAAACGTAATATATAAGTCACACCTGAGTATAAATCGCAGGACCAGCCAAACCATGAAAAAAGTGTGACTTATTGTCCGAAAAATACGGTAGTGCCAGGTAGTTGTTGTTGGCCAATCTGAGTACCTTTCCTATCACTGGAATGTTCTTTGCTCCATAAAGGTTCCTGAAGCGCACTTTTATAAGGCTGTTCCTGGTAACACCTCAACAATCTGTCCCCCAAAAATCTACTTGGAACTACCACTAAGAAAAACACAACTAATAGCTCTTTTTGCGGCAATTAAGACATGCAGTACCTAAACAATAAAATATTACCTTACCTGAAAAGACTGGGTAGATTGGTAGACATGTTCAAACATTTAAATTAAGGTAATACTGGACTATCACTCAAATAGTTGTGACTCAATGCCAGAACAAGATCGCTATATGTGGAAGTACAGAAATCATCCATTTATCAATGCATGAATTCTCACATGACTAAGCTTAAAAGTCTCTTTTAGTTAAACCTCTGGCCCATGACTTATGGCCACCGTTTCTCCCACACTACCTCATATCGTGAGAATGGCTGAATGTCCAGACTGGTGGACAATAGAGATGACATGGCAGGATGATCCAGGGCACGTGTGCAGAGGGCTCTGGCTCTGGACACAAAAAACAATTTGAGCCTGCTGTAGATCCCTCACAGCCCCAGGTGATGACATGATGTCAGATGCACCCACCCTGCAACAAAGGTTGTGGTAAGTCAGCAGTTTGTTATGTCCAGGGTTTGGCCTGCTCCTCCATCCACAAAGGGCTCAAATGGCCAGAGGGCTGCTGCAGATCTGTGGTTTAGACATATGTTAGACAACAGGTGTGCTGTAAGAAAATAGTATGAAAACTGGAAAACATACTTAGAAAATCTCCCTACAGATAAAATGTTCGCTTCATTTAATCAATGATATGTCCTAAATCAAGGCATGTGTATTATTGTCCTTGATTTAAATTGCAGTTCTGCTTACTTTGAATTTGATGCCATTATGTGTATCAGTAAAAGCTCACTTGAATCTTAAATTTAAAAAAAAAAAAAATGGTGAGATGAATTCAGATTGGTGATAAGGGTGGGAACCTTGTCTTAGCTCTCATTTATGATTAATTTTTATTACTTTTTTCACTACCATAATGGTCTTTGGTGCCGAAATCGTTCTCTTTTGCCAACACATAACGTCACATTACTTAACTTTAACCAGAAAATCTAATAGTTCCATGCTGTTTGGATTGAAGACAAAGTCACCATTCAACACTCTTGTCGAACATTATGACATGAGCTCTTACGAAGCTATTATCCATGACTGACTGGGGTAAGAAAAATGCTCTTAAATAGTATTTTTTTAGTTTATTTTGAGAAGTGAAGCGTTGATATTTTAAAGTGGAAATCCAATATAGATGAGACATTATTGACAGCAGGGGACACTGTCTCCCAGCCTGCTGGGGCCTTCCTCACTGCTGCCACAGCAATAAGTGTGTCTCCATCAACTACTCTCTTATCTTAAACATGAGGGTGACAGTGTGCGAATATTGTTTTTGAATATTGAATTTGGTTAGAGAATTTATATGAGATACATAAAATTTGAACAAAGTACATAAATGACGCCCATAAAAAACAGGTATCTGGTGACATTTACACTTTATCAATGTTGTCTCATAATGGTCTCATCATGCTCTGCATCACATTAATAGTATTTTTCCTATATGAGCAAAACAGTTCAAGCAGCTTAATTTCCCACTATAATTCTAAATCACTTTAAAGCTGCCTTTATATAAGGTATGCATTAATTATGTTTTTACTGAAAAGTGTACATCAAGCATTGTATAATGTAATTTAAGCCTGTGTGGATCCATGTAAACTGTTGTCTTGCTTCAGAACCAAGATGTACTTGCATATCTTTTGCTTCATTCCCATCCATAGTCAGTGGAGAGTAAGTCCTGGGAAGTTGCCTGTTTGCTTTTTTTTTTTTTTTTTCTGGCTATTGATCTAAACCAGAGCAGTACATTGGTGCAGTAGCAATGTTTCTTCACAGCATGAAGTTTCCTGTATGAGTGACAGTTGGGGCATTTTAGTGTTGATACTTTATGCTCATATTCAAGATTATAGCTTGTCACAGAATCGCAATAAGAATAAAAAAGAAAAAAAAAATCAAGGATCTAAGTTGTGAGTGTTTGGTATACATTTATCATGTCAGTATACTGCAGTGACAAGCTGTGCAGTTTATTGGCCATACCTAAAATGATCTGTAGCATATTAGGTCTAAGGCTTCCATGTGTAACACATTTCATTTGGTATAATCTCTTTTGGTCTGTAGACCAACATTTTCAGCCATGGCTTTCTTGTTTTTATCAATTGTTGTCACCCTGATATGTCCATGAAAACAACTGTGATGGCAGGAAATCCTTTGTCCATATCAGAGCTTTGTTTTTGCAAGGCAATTTAAATAGCAAAAGAGACCTCAAAAGATTTTTTTTTAAATTCAGATTTATAAAGATTTATTTTTATTATTATTAATATTGTTACTTTTTAAGCACCATTCTCCATATACCAACTAATCTGCATGCATATTCCTGGAATCAAAGTATTATTTCAGTAGATTATACAGAAAAACTCAGAGTAAGTAACACTAACACTTTTAAAAACTGTTAGGGAAAAAAGGTAAAAAGAAAAAGCACCATGAAAAAGATTTAAATCAGTAAGAAGAAATAGTAGAAAATTAAAAAAAAACCCTCACATTTAAAAAAAAAAAAAACCTGTGAAATATTACTTTTACACAAGAACATTATCTAAACAATTACAAAAATGGAAAAAAAAAACCAAAAGAAAAAAAGGGGGGGGAAATATATATATACATTTTTCCCCCTGTAAAGTTTGACCTTTAGCAATGTATGGAGCAATATAGCTTAAGCTTTAAAAATCCTGTGTATTAATATTGTATTTTTTAAAAACATATCTTAAAAGTAGAACAAAAGAGTAGTGTAGAAATCTTAATTTCCTTTTTTTGTTTTTTGCTTTAGTACATTATTTCTTTTAAAGTAATTGTAATTAGTTTCTTTCTATCAGTTTCAGTTGTACCTATACTTGAAGAGAAAAAAAAAATCAAAATTCACAATATTGGCTTATGCTCTTTCTCAACCAACCAAAATGCAAGTAATTACAAAATTGTGGATTCAAGATTTTATAAGGCATGAGTAACTGAAAAAAAAGAAAGAGAAGAACTTTAGCAGTGAACAAGCAAGAAAGTGGTTTACTTTCCTTCTGTGCTTCATTAAATGTCCCTTTGGATTCTCTTTGGGACAAGAATAGGTCCTTAGGGAGAGATTTCAATTTGAATAAGTGAATCAGATTTCGAGGTCTGTACTGTGTGTTTATAAAAGCACAGAACTGTGATTAAACTATGCTTAGCAACTGAGTATCAGACGGCATACAGATGTTGGCAGATCCATCAGACCTGCTTCCGTTGAGGAAGTGGAGGGAGAATTGTAGAAACCAGCATCAGTCTTCCAGTAGCAGTGTGGATTTCAGTGGCTGAGCCAAGCTTGGATTCTAAATGGCTCTGTGACTCCCTCCCTGCTCATTGCCAGGATTCTCCTGTGTTGGCAAGCTTGTGGCAGGGTTATTAGATAAAGAGACAGACTCTCTGGCCTCTCTTAACATCCCTCTCAGCAGGAGAAAATAAAATGATTTTACTCCCTCCCTGTTTACCCATAACTGGAAATGGAACAAGACAAACCAAATGACTGCACACAGAGAGAAGTGCAGCAGCAGACCTGGCCCAATCTTATCCCATTCACGATTTAGGCTAATTGCGGTTTAGTTTTTTTTTTCATCTTGCAAATGATTCACGCAGTCACGTAATCTGACAGTATGTACGTTTTATAGACCTTTGTGGTTGCTGAGTGCTGTCAAAAGAACAGCCTGTGATCTTTGTTATTTTAAAGTTCTGTTTCAAATAACCTAATCATATTTTCCACCTGACTAACTGAAAACTACCTATAATGAAAGTGTGTTAACCTATTTTACCAAACGCTGTGTTTCTTGCGTGCGCCACTTCCCATTGAGTCTCAACACGTTATATCAATTCACTTTATGTTTTCTGCTCTGTGTGTGGTGAGTAGCACTAAAGCGAAATGAAATAAAGGCTGATTTTCAATCAGTATTTCAGACATAGTTTCCAGTCTCTTGTAATTACCTGGGATGCCAGCCATAGGCCTCTGTCTAATACAAAGCTTCAGCAAACAGGCTTTCTTCTGACCCAGCTAGCCCTGGGACTAATTATCATCTTATGGAAATGTGGCTATTTCTGCAACTTCCATATCCCTAATTATTTCTGTTATTCCAATATCAGCCATGCTTTGATGTCCCAAAACCTGTATTTAAATAGTGTACGATTCCTATTCTTTGTGCCCTCTGAGGATTGTTCATGTAAAATACATGCACTAAGAGTGGGTATTACCAGGGGCTCCAGGGGCTGGACATACCAGGTCTGGAGCTTTGTGTTTTCCTCTTTTATTTCTCTTGATCGCCTTATATAGTGCTGTCTGTTGGGAGAAAGTGGATACTTGAAATGTATGTGTAAGTTATGAGAATACTGGGCTTATGAAAATTCATCTTTTTTTCTTTATAGTATCAATGATTTCATTACCAAGAAGTGGTCAATGGAAAAGTTTATAGATCTTTATAACTCAGAAAAATAATAATTTTTAAAACAAAAAGTTGACCTTAAGAAGCAACTCTTTTCTTAGTTTTAATGCCATCACTATTGTGAACAGTAATCATTGCAAAGTATAGTGTTTCATGTACTTTAAATGAAAAGAATTGGTCAAATTTGATAAAATGTTGGACCATTGATAGTGGACACACATGGACAGCCATCATTAGTGCATTAAAGAATGGTCTCAGTAATGAGTAAATATCAGTGAACCATATAGTTTGACACATTTTCAGTGTTCTCTTTTTCTTTTTTATCGAGCCAGTGTCCAGTCTTTCATGATAAATTAATCTCATAATTGTTTTTACCTGCATTTATGCTGTTTTGGTTCCAGTCAGTTGCACTGCAGGGTAAGCAGAGTACTAGAATAAACTACTGATCTAATGTATGTGGAATTATGCCTATGTATACTTTGTGGTATCAGTCCTGCTCTGCATGGCATCCATTCTAAAAGATGACCCTGTATAAAACCATCATCATGTATTTTCATATAGATGAGCTATGGGTGCCTGTGCTTCCAGCCATGCTTTTAATAATGAGGAGCTGTCAGAAGTGGGATGCTCTGCATATTCGCATATTAAACAGACGGGGGGGTTTGGTGGGGCTATGCCCAGGTTATTACCATTTGATATAAATCAGGTTAAATCATCTCTCCACCTCCTGCTCCACCTCTTCTCTTCTGCTCTAAGGATAGCCCAATCTGCAACACAGGGCTCACTATTTGCCTCTTTTCTGATGCTCCTCCACAGGACGTTTCTGGCCAATCACACCCTTTACACTAAATTATTTGTATGCTTCAACTTATTTGCTTAAACAGCCTCCCAGCTGTCCCGGTGTGCTTATGTTTTGAATATCACGACTACAGCAATTTAGCAGATAAAATTTAATGATACAATTTCTTGATTGCCACTGTGTGCTTATTAAAATACAAGATGTTCTACTACATGTGGGTTTCTTTTTTTAATCTGGTCATAAGACTATGCTATTGCTATTTTGCATTGTGCACAAGTTAAAGTCTTGAGTTGCTGGATAATAAAGGGATGAACAAAAGTAAAAATTACAAATCACTGCGTAGTACATGTCAGCAGTATTGACACAATTGGATGAAAAAGTAGAGTTCTGTGAGAAAACATTGATTATCTGTAGTCTTGGGTGATTTGTGGAACCCACTTTTCAATAAATTTGCAGTTTGGCTCCATTTCTCTTTTGTGAGCAGATCGTGATTTAGGATAACTGTGCAACACATTAGATGATTGATCCAGGTTCCGTTTTCATTATGTTCTGCATGTTTTCTACTATAACTACCAGGATTACTTTAGTAAGCCACAGAAACAAGAAAATATGCTGGGACAGGAAGACTGTCTGTTTTTAGTGAAACTTCACATATCTCATACCTTGAGACTCCTCCCATGTCAGCTCCGTTTACTTATGAGCCTGGTGAAGATTGGAGCTCTTTTAAATATCGCTATTTGGTCTCCAGATTTAGTGATAATTTACAGTCTGCTCGCTGCTTTCTGCAACTGACTCCACAGAGTAAATGTAGAGATCCAAGCTTACTGTGGAATAAAAATACCTTGCTCACAGATTGGATTTCTTTTGACTGTGTTTTGGAAAAGCTGCTAAAATTTTTGCCAGTTACTTAAAAAAGAGAGAGAGAAAGAGAGAGAGAGAGAGAGAGAGAGAGAGAGAGAGAGAGATTGTGGAAAAATATCTAAATCTAACTTTAGAGTTGCTAGATGACATGCACAGACAGACACAGTTGCTGTTGTGAGTTGTAGGATATTATGCACGTAATCTGAAAAGCTGATTTTCTTTTTCTGAAAAATGTGTGTATTACTTTAATTTCAGTGTAACCAATAGTAAGCATCTTCTGCCCTTCCCATGCTGTGGCCATTATAGTTTGCAGAATACCTCTTTTTCCAAAATGTATCATAATTACAGGTGCATTATTGCAGTTTAGGTACACAACACTGAACTTGCAAGGCTACAGTGTTAAATGGAGCATTGTGCTGGCACCTGTCCCATAGCCAGGTCCTGGGCCACAGCATGCTGGCAACACGCTCACTGAGGCCTGACTCTAAACAAATCTATTTCCTTTACAGAAACCACATTATAACTGCAAAGTAAAAGACAGAAAAAACAAAGCAAGCAGATGAAAATAGTAAGCTGTACATTCCTCTTAAGAGATGAGTGCAAGGTACAAATGATACAGTTCTTATCACATCTTTAGACCTGTAGTAATCCTGAAATGTTTTAGTTATGGTAGATTCAAACCTCTCTTTGAGAAAAAAACCTGAACCTGAAATACAGTTTTAAGAAAGAAGAGAAAGATGGTTTTTGTAGAGTTTCTTTCTTATCATCTTATCTGCTTATTGAGGGTAGAAGTTAAAAGATTCAGCACTCAGAGGGTCAGAAAACCCGTGTGTAAGGCTTGCATCCATGATAAGAACAGGAGGTCCTGCTACACAACAATGGTCTATAAATTACTGGTGGTGTCAGTTCCATCCCACTCCTTCATTTTCTTTCTTTCTCAGAGCTATTCCACAGAACAAGTATCGCTTTTTTAAAAATTTAATTTAATTAAATTAGTTTATTTGAAAAGACCCTTCATAAATTATTCTTGATGATCACCCATTATGTTCCCATGATGTCAAATCTTTCTGACCTTGTCTGACTTGTTGGATAGGCCAGATAAATTTGATATTTATTTGCATTGGTGAGCTAAACAGTCCTATAAATTTAACTCCATAATGACTTATTTGTAGTTTTAACATCCATTGTTTTAATCCTATCTGTTCATGCATCATTCTGTATTTCAGTATCTTCTAGTTTTTACAGCTCCCACTGAGTTCACGTTCCTCCACAGACATGTTTGATGTTCAAGGCTCTTGCAGAGAGCATTCTTTTCAGTGTGGCAGGCCACTGTGTCTAGCTTATGCATGTTTAATGTTGTTGAACATGAACTCACAGTAAGCCAGTCATAAACATGGCAGCTGGGACACATAAAAGGTTATAAACCTGTCAATGAAATTAGAGTGGCATGTCCACCAGTGCCAGTTTACCTACACAACACCTGCTTGAAGAGGAGGAAGGAAAAGGATATTTCTCATCACTTTTAGTGATGTTCCACCATCCATTGCTGCACTGTCTGACAGTAAATGTGCAGGTGAAGGATATGCAATGGCTGCTTGCGTAAGTCATTTCTGTATATAGCAATGTCGAAAGGGGACTATTGCATCACTGTGTTGAATATGTATGCATATTTTTCAGCTTTTAACACTTGCATACAGTACAGATCATATTCTACTGTTCATTTGAAATTCATAAAATTTGGTTTAAGTGAATTGCAGGAATATGTGTATCTAATGGTGTAGCAAAGTAGATTAATTGTACCAAAGGTCCCTGTTATCTTTCAACATGTGTGGGAGGACTTGGCAAAGTGCCCTTAAGAGTGATCTTCCCTTTTTAAGTTAACTGTGTGTACTATCAGCTGCTATGGGGCAAAAATAACATTATTCCACCACATCATTATTCATTCAAACTCATTAATCATTAGAGCATTATCAAGCATGCAAAAATTATCTTACTGATAAGGAATGCATGACCCCAATATTCAATTTTTGGCTGCAGTAGTATAGTAGATTGTGGTCTGTTTCAGGGGCCTGCTCTCCTTCTAACTTACACTCTTGCTTTCTTAATGTAGTTCTTTCTGTTTCAGCCACCTTTCCTCATATGTTTATTAAAAATATGTAGCTTCAGGTCCTAAAGAATGTCATTATTGCCTGACCAATGAAATAATACACTTAATACTTAATTATTGGGTGGTGCAGAGGCATTAAGAATTCATTCAATGTTAAAGTTAGATTTGGCATTTGCGATGTTCTCTGATAAAAGAGAACATCATAAATGTTCTTCTTTATCAGCTCTTTCACAGTTTGACCAAGGATTTTTCTTTCTTTCTATTTTTTTGTTCTGTCTTTGCACAAGAGAGGAGTTGTCCTAATGGACCAACTAATAAAGTGTAATTATGTAATCAAATCGTCCATATATTGTAAATAAAACCAATGAAATTTCTTTTAATATTTGTTTGAGGATGGCTCCAAAAATAAATAATTCTACATACAGTCACATGATTCAAAGCCAGAGTTTATAGCAGAAATTAACAATAGTCTAGCATGAAATTAAAATCCTTTTTGAGCCATATTCAAGGACATAATAAAAATCCAGGAGTACATAAGTAATACATCTTCCAGTGATGAACTGCTATGTCAGACACCAAAAAGCCAATGAGGTGGAGAAGGAGAAGGAACCATCAAGGAAGGTGAAGCTGTGGTACAGCATATAACAATAACCAACTGAACGGGTGGCTGATATCAAGAATTTCTGGTGTTGGCTTGGAAAGGCTTGTCAGAAAGACAGGGTTAAGGGACAAATCAAAGCAGCACAAGAAACAGCTTCTGAGTCCCCAGAAAAATCAAATGTATAAGAGAAGAGTGTAAGATTCAGAAACAACGAACTAAGCATCTGGAATAGTGTAGGTGAAAGAAAGAACCATGACATAACATGCTCCTAGGAGCAACTAACATATTGCATATAGAACCATGCATGTGATAAACGTTATCATAAAGATGCTTTACTCAGTTGAGGGGCTGTGAATTGAACAACTTTGACACCAGAAACAGCTTAAAGCTAAACACCAGTCTTCAAACAGCAGTGCATACAGTATGATCCAGGTGATGTCTAACTTTTATATACAGTCAACAGAATAAGCTTAATACTAACAGCATATTATTAGAAAACCTCAACTACCCAAATGTTGGGAATGCTGGAGCCTAAATAGAAATTGTCATTTTTTTGGAAAAATAATACTAACAAGCAGATCATTAGATGTTCTGAAAAATGTTCTGAATTGTTTTCAAATAAGTTTTGGAGTTGTCATATTTTCTGAAACTTTTTTCTTGACTAAGCTTCCTGAATTCTATGATTTAAGCAATATGGAACCAGAAACTTATGCACCAGACATTTAGTAAGTTGTTAATATAACATGAACAATTCACATTATCCTATATAAAATATTTTTTATTTTATTTTATTTTGTTGTTGTATTGATTTGTTACTGTGTAAAGCATCCAGAGCAGGTACACAGAGCATGTCACTGCACATTGAACCATGTAGAATGTGTATGTAACAAATAACTACAATTTGATTTGATTTGAATTATCAGAGAGACTAACTCACATAATGGCTGCTTTTGCAAAGGAATGGAATATTGAATGGAGGAATGAAGTAAACTATATTTGGGAAAAAAGTTGGAAAACAATGATATGTACTGAACATATAGGGTTTTGGTTGATATTTATTCACTTTAATAATCACTTTTCACTTAAAAAAAAGTATTTCAGCTGCAAAGTGGTAAAAAAACAGAACAAAAGAAACTATTCAAATGCATGGTCAGGTTTCACTCCCTATTTGCACCTGGTACACTTATGATGAACAAGTTTTGACATTTATTTCACATGAATGTGTAAATGATGTGTTTGCAAAATGAAGAAAACGTGTCAAACAATTGTAGTGTATGTGAGAGAGTCACATGTTCTGGGCTACTTACAAAAGCTGTCAAATCTAACTGACAGGAAAGTGTGGTTTCTTTCTGCCTTTGAACTTTATATAATGTCAGAGGAAAATTACTGTTAATGGCATGCTACTCTGTAATGTTTTATCACCGAAAGACTTTTTTTGTTCAAATGACCTCATTCAAACATAGAATATAGGTGTGTGAAAGGATATTCATTTCGTTGATGTACGTGGGTGGCCGAGTGTCAGAGTAACATGATTGCATAGCAGTTCCGTTTCTTGCACTGACCACCCTGTGGTCTTCTCCCAGTCAGACTCATAAGAGCAACCAATTTTATGTGGTTTGTGGTCAACAAACAGCCTTTGACCTAAGAGAGTGGCTGGTGTATTCATGGTGTGAGTTGTGAGGGTAAGGGTGGAAACATCAGGCAGCCAGGTCTGATTGAGTTACTTCAGAGCTCAGTTCCACTGCCCAATTCTCTCTTGTTTTTTGAATTATTTAATAGGTGTCCCCAGCATCTTAAGGACAGAAAATTTACAGTTTAAACCACAGGATTTCTCTTTCTTGGAGACAGGTCTGTTAAAACTATGCAACACCAGTTTATTCATTTATTTTAATTCCACCAGAAGCGTTGCGGATGTACGAAGTGTCCCAGGAGCGACTCTGCTCTTCTCTACTAATACGCATCAAGTCTATTTTGGCACTGAGGCTAACCCACATCAGTTTCTATTCAGCAGATTGAGCTCGCAGGAAGGAAGACACAAAAATGACATAGTAGAGAGAATCTGGTTTCTTTTTAAAATTAAAAGTCATGAACAGTCAACATTATGTTAAACTATGGAGGCTGGGGGTAAACAATTCAAAAGTTTTAGAGGAGTTTAAAATGACGTACCAAGAAAGGTTGAGTTTAGAGGTCGAAAAATGGATATTATTTGACATGACTCATCCTCTATAATTCCAGAGTAATGGAAGATTCCAGAAGATACAATTCCAGATTACTACATGATATTGCCCTTGATCCTGAAATCTTTGAGTAAACTCATAATGCCATGAATCCAACTCAACAGGCAATACTTGGAAATATGTGGATTTTCATAATATTATATTCCATTCCATTTTCTTTAAACAAAAGCAACAGTTTTGAAATTGCAATAAAATACCGGGCGGAGGGCAGTGTTTCAATTGAAGAGTGCTTTGGGAATGAGTGTAATTCTCATAAAATATTGTCTTGATAGTCTTTTTAATTGTTCTTGAATCTGAGACTTCTCTTCAAAACAAACAAGAAAAAGATCTTTATTTTGAAGAAGATGGATGGAAACATCTTTAGTTTTGGACATATTATTGTGACAGCCACTACCACTGTTGCAGAAACAGTCAACAGAAGACAAAGGCAGCTGATGGTCATTCTTTGTCTCTTCTTCTGACCACACATAGCTTGCCATCTTGCTTTTTTTTTTCTGGTCACATGGTCTGGTCATGTGACTGACTATGTCACACCCAGTGATGCAAGAGACCTGCAAATGAGACAACTGAAAAACCACATCATGAAAGTGTAAAAAAGTTTTTGTGACATTTGGCAGTTTTTTTTTTTTTGTATTCTGCATGTCCTGAACCATCCCTTCATTTTTGGCACCAAAGGCATAGGCTGCTGTGATTTTCCATGCACCATGAGGCCTCACCATCTTTCCTCACCCTTATCTATAGTCACATTGTATGTGTGTGTCATTATTATGAAATTTTCAGCTTTCTCTTTTGTTATGCTGATACGCCTGCACAAAAATACATGTGCTTGATGTTTCTTTCTCTTTCCTATCATCTAAGACCCCCATCTGATTGAAGCAGATGGCCAGCCTCACTGAGTCTCATTTTAGTCAAATTTTTTTCATCATGTTAATTACTTTTTTTCCTCCTTACTTTCAACTCATACTTGGGGATTGCACCAAAGTGAAGATGTGATGCAATTGCTCAAGATTATTGGCTAGAACTTGCTTGCTTTCTGTGTAAAGTGCCTTGAGATGACTTTTGTTATGAATTAGTGCTATGTAAATAAATAGAATTGAACTGATTTGAACTGAAGTGGATTTAATTAAATTGAATTCAGAATAAGTGCACAGCACAATGACTCACAACAATTTAAAGTTAACATCTCTGTTCTCATATTGTATTATCTTGTGATTTCCTAAGAATCAAACATAAGAGTCCAGGACCTTTACAAAGTAATTCCTAATTTGATGCTTTTTGATGCCATAAATTTGATGTGATTGATGTCCTCCCCAAGAGTGGCCAGCCAACAAGATTGTTCTATGAACTACAGACTACATATAATAGTACACCAGGTTGCAATAGAATTTCAAAAACACTTGCTTTCTGTACTGATGAATACTAGTTAATTTGTAGCAGGTGTTTAGGGAGAATGCTATAATCGCTCTGACAAGAACACAGTAGTTAACTGACTATTACATAAATAAGACAAAACACTGTTAGAAAAGTGTTTTGTGTACAGATGGGATAAAAATAAAACTTTTTTTTGAGTTAAACAAATAGCATAAATTTGGATAAGTAAAAAAACTCCATTCCAGCATAAGAACCTTGTTCCATCTATGAAAATCGCAGTAATATAGTAGTATCATTGTTTGGCCATGTTTTAAAGTAAGCACAAAGACTTTTATTGTTGATATAAATTCTGAAATCAGCAAAATTTTTACACCTTAGTGTGCAAACTCTTCCTCAACAAAAAAAAAATGAAAAAAATGTGTGAGGAGAAAAAAACAAAAACAAAAAACAAAACATTTACAATGTCCAAAAACGAAGTTCTGACTTTCAGCCAGTGGAAATGTGGAAGGAACTGAAGGAAGCTGTCCGTGTGACAAAACCCACCAACATACCTTTCTGTTCTCAGAAGTTAAAAATGTTGCACTTCTAAAATGAACTGTTTAATTATGACTTTAAAAAATCGCCCGACAAGCATCTGTGTTTTCACCTTAAGCCACTATTTAAGAATGTAAACGTTATTGCAGTTATCTACTCATTAATGTAAACTATTGTGAAGTAAATCTTAAAGTTGCTGCTTGACTGAGGGAGCTGATTTATTACATGGAGGCACATTTCCCAAAAGGCTCATGAGGATCCAAGAAAAGTTTTCAACACATGGCTCGATTGCTTGCAGGTTAAATGATTGTGGAATAGCTCGGCAGTTAATTTCCTTAACAGATCCAGATGCTTGGTGTTTGACAGAGAAGGGGTTGGGCTTCACAGATGCATGATCAGGATTGGATGTCTGGGCATTATGGTGATATGTGTATGAAGTACAGGCTTGGGTGTGTATCCCTGTGATTTGTCTACAATGATTTGTTGCTGTCTTTTTCTTTTTATTCTGTTTAGCAAAATATTTTAACATTTCTGCTTTCAATAAGACCATTTATTAATAGAAAGTTTACATGTATTTTCAGTGTTGAGAACACTTTAGTGTTTGCAGCACACTGGAAAGAAATTATGCGGTTATTCTTCTTGAAGTGACTTGGTAAACTGAAGCAATTCATGTCTCAGTCTGCAAAGGCCTCCAATACAATGCCCATTTGCTGGTAATGGCAATGGATTACTATATTGTATTCTGTTTATGATCTGCATTGATTGCTTTCCTTCTGCTCTGTGCACTGTGCAATGTGATTTGCCCACTCAGACTTAGATGTCCAGCAGTCTTTTCAATACAAGTGAAGCATTCTCCCTGCTGCAAAAACAAATACTTGTTTAGATTGTCAACATGGGACATTTAGCTAGCAAAGGATGTATTTATATCAGCATGAAATGACATAGTATGTAGATATTCAGATATTTCATGTATCATAAAAAAAAAAAACTATGCAAATAATCGTGACTGTTTTTTTTTTTTTTGCATTTGATTTAACAAACAGAAACACTGGTTTCCCTTCATACACAGTATGTCTCATGGGCTTTACTATCTGTTCTCACAGACTGTTTGAATTGTAAAAGCTCAGTAAAGGTAACACAAATTATGGTGATAAACTTTTTGTGTAAGTGCCTTGTTGAGAGTGTATCCAGGTGAGAACTAAGTTTTTGCAAATGCTCCTCTTATTTAAAATCTGCCATAAAATGTTGTTAAGAAAGTTTTAAAAGCTAAAATTTTCTCTTTGATTGAGTCAAACCAAGAAAAAAACAGTTCTTAAATTGTTTTATTACAATAACTATTTGTGTGTTGAGAAATAGCAGATATAATAATAATTCTAAATAATATGACAATGGCTTATGTTAGAGGAAAAACAAATTCGGTACAGACACACACACATATATATGTATGTATGTATATACATATGTATTTGTATGTGTATATATATATACTTATATACATATATATATATTTATATACATATATATGTATGTATGTATATATACACATACATACA
>JAOWBL010000018.1:11705378-11722316 GCA_028564865.1 Zenarchopterus dispar
TATATATATATATATATAATGGAAATTCAGCATTCTATGATGAGTAGCTGATTTTCAGATGCTAAATTCTTGATGGAGTTGGGGGTGTTTATATGTGTGTGTATTCATCTGACTGTTGTCCGTGAGGTCTATTGTGTTTGGAGACACACTGCTGCGTGTCTGCATGTGTGGATGTCTATGTTGGCTGTCGGGTCGTTGGCTCCTGTTCATTATATTTTCATGAGGCATGCAGTATAAAGCTGACTGTTCCCCCCATGCTCCCTGTTGCCCTCCAGTCCAATTCACTCTCATGGCTGTGAGCTGCAGTACTCCCTACTGACTGTATATCATCACAACCGTCCTCTCACTGGGTATCCTGTTTGTTTTTCCAGATGCTTTCTCTTGTATCTCCCTCTGAGACCATGAGGAAATGATCCCTGAGCATAGCAGCATTGTACGCATGACTTCTTTGAAAGAGGGGGTGAGGAAGCTGGGTTTCTTTGAATCAATACAGTGGCTCTGAAACTAAGAAGCTGAGTGATCAGGAGACTGTAGTATATGTGGTTGTTGTGTACCAAAGTTAAATTGACTCAAAGCCTGGACTTATTGACTGTACAGATTGCATATAATTCCTAGATAGTTCCGACAAGGTCTGAAATATTCATGATAGAAAAAAAATTATATTATTTTTCATTAAGTCATATTGCGTTTTATTTTTCTGAAGAACATCGCATAACATAATTTGGCTTGTGTGTCTTCAAATGCTTTGTCTGTTCAAACTGTTTTGAAGAACAAGGTAGACAGAATATTGAGATTGTTTTTTTTTTCTTTTTTGTGATTTATTTAATCTTTGATTATCATCCATGCATTTTTTTTCTCATTTCGCATCTCTCTCTTACAGAAAAAACTCCAACTATTAACCATCTAGCCATCTCCTTCTAGGTTCCAAACACTGTTTCAATGGCTGTTTGTGTTCTGAATCAGTCACTATAATAATCTGTGTCCCCCTTGGTCCTGCCTCCCATGTTTTCCTAACAGTCATTACCACTTGCTGAGATTCTTCTTTTAAGTGATATTTCCTCAAGGAGAGATTTTCCTAAAATACCCTGGAGACTTTGAAAAAACACACAATTATCAGAGATGTGAATGGGTCTTTTACAGTTACTTTTATAGCCTGAGCTGGTGGCAAGTGTCTGGCAGTGACCATTCTCGTTAGTGGGAAACAGTAAAAGTCTTCCATGGCGGTTTTGATGAGACTTGAGTCATAAGTGAAGAGCGTCATGATCCTAGGAGTTCCTTTGAATGACCAGTGGCTTCACTGAGGAAATTCTTTTGATTTCAGTTATTTCAAACAAATATGGCTTTCATCAATATTCCTTTGCAATGTTTTAGCATCTACTCTGTCTGTTTCTTTTAGTGCAACCAGCCCTCCATGGTGTGTCTAAAGGGCAGAAGAAATCAGAGATTAAAAGGCTCATATCCTGCTCTAATTCCATTAATTATTGTGGTTATTTAGGTGAATGTGCATGGGCTCAAGAATGAAGGAAAAGGATGTTATTTATTATATGATTTGCAATCACAGGTCTACAGTAATATGGCAGAGCAGGACAAAAGCAAATGTAAGATTATATTTACAGGAAAGGTTTCCAAGTCAACACATCAGTTGTTTAAAAGTATCCAACTTCATGTTTTCAGCTCAGTTTACAGCATGAAGGAATGAATAAGTTGTATATAAATAAAAGAACAGTCATTAGGTTAGGTTTAATTTTAAAAAAAGGCAGTAGTGTTGCAGCATATTTCCCTTTCTCTCAGTATTCTCCAGAAAATGATAAAGATTTAATCCAATTAGCTCGGCACTGTTTCACTAGACCGCAGAAGGGAATAGACTCTAATTGGGCTGAAGACAATTAGCTGAATTAATTCCAACAGAAGTCAGAGAATATTGCCAGACTTAAACAATATTCTCTCTGCCATCCTCAAAAGACGTTCCTTCATTTCATTTTATTCAAATAAGATGATATGAGCTTTGTTAAACAGCAGTGTAACTATGGCTCATCTCTTGTAGAGCAACTGCTTCAAACATATTTATTCATGTTGATGTGTTTTCCATTTTTATTGTAAAATAATTTTCTTTGTAAGCTGTTTTGATTAGAAATAGGATAAGACCCATGTGGAGTGATAGATCTTTTTTTTTATAATGTTTGCACAGTCTTATGAGAAAACACACAATCAGTTTGTTTGTCTACAATGATAAATATGTTATATCTTAATAAAAGCATGGGAATTCAGAGATGGCGAAGTTTCGTGTTGCCACTTGTTTTGTACAGAACAGAATTCCTGTGAAGTGGTGTCAACTTGCAAACATTTCCCTCTCGCTATTTAAGCTTAACAGTGTCCTCATCAGCTATTTATTTGTGTTTAGGCTTCTTAGTTTAAGAGCCACTGTATTGATTTAAATTTAATGTTTAAAAATTATTATTTTCCCCCATAACCGTAGTTTTAAGCTAACCCTAAGGATCTGTAGTTGACATCCTGCTGTGTGACACCAACATCCATGCCGCTGTGCCTTGTTAGAAGTGTTTCTGAACATGTTGCAATTACAAACCTTCACATTTGTGACAGTAATGCAATATGCAAGTTTTTTGTTATTTTATAAAGCAGACATAGATGTGTAATGTTTACAGAGCCAAGAAAGTGCAAAGTAACACTGACATTTTCAGCATTTATCATAAAACTCCCCCTTTTTGCATTTTGTGCCAACATATGTAATGCATATTTTTGATTTAAGTCCATGTTCTTTATTTTGAATGCAGCTTCATTTTAGACCATGTGGTTAAACAGCTAATTGAGATTTAGTGGCAACTGAGAAAAATGAAAAAAAAAACTTAATACAGTATTTCACGAGACTAAAGCAGAAGTCAACCACTGAATAACATATTTTTTAGTTGATTTTGATGTTGCGTGAATTATGCTTGCACAATCTGTAATTCAAGTAGGCTGGGAGGAAATTAGTGTTGTATTACACATTTTTGCCACCAGCTCACAGCCATCCGTGAAGAAGCCCAGATGTGACATCACTGGCATGGGTCTTCCATGACCCTGCGCTCTTTTTATTTGGTTCCATTGGATGTGAGGTGGATGTTGCTGGCCATTTGTTGTTAGTATAGATGCTAGTATAGATGTTGCTAGTATAGATGAAAAGTTTTAAAGAACACAGGAAAAACAATGAGCGCTTTTATTTTCTAATGCCACTGGATGCTTACATCACTATTACTTAAGAATAAACTGGAGTAAACAAATTTATTATCACAGTTATCCCGTGAGCAAGCCTCAGTTGTTACGTTATTAGACAGCAGCGCTGAAACACTGTGATATACCTGCATTTCTGGGAGAATATGCAACACTGCTTTCATTTTTGTAAAAATCAGAAGAGAGGCTTCGATGAGCGTGGGAAGTTTGTTCGCTGCTCTGCAAATCAGCTGAACGCAGACACTGTGTCATCAGTGCTCAGCGTTAGTGGGCACAGTGACGGGAATCCAGACAGACCAGTCCTTGTAGAGGTGACAGATGTTGCTCTCCGCCGCAGAGACAGGTACATAAATAAGCTCACCAGGCAGAAGAGCAAGAGATAAATTTACTCCTACCTGTCTAGTTTAATTTAGTAGGCCTCGGGGGCAGATTTAAATATAGGTAACATGGGCAGCTGCCCTGGGGGCAACTTGACAGGGCAACACGAGCGCACAAAGAGACACAGCATCACAAACATTTCCTTTTATCACTACTTTGCACATCATATCAGTTCTATCCTTGTATTGATATTTTATGGGTTGAAGAGAGAAGTGGGTGTTCTTATAGCCTATTAGTTAAATAACTAGCCATCACATAGCTGATGTCTGTGAGTGAGAAGCGTCAAGACAGATTGTCTGTCAGACAGCTGTCAAACTCGGAGGAGTGATGTGAGGAGGGCCTGATGGGTAATACAACAATAGTAGAGTGTAAAACCAATAATGCTCACTAAGGCTACATCTTTACTAGTCCGACTGGAAATGCAAGTTTCAAATCAAAACAAATCTGGATTTCTGCATCTCAGTTCAGCTTTGGAAGAGATTTCCATCCACGTTACACCACTGTAATTAAATATCACATATCCATGCTTACTGGACGTGCACATATGAGTGAAAACAGCTGAAAAATCTGATAGAAAAAGTTCGGGGTTTTTTTCTATCAGATTGGCAGTACAACGTCTTTCCCTGTGCACATGTAGACTATTACTGTTTAATTGACTGCAATTGTCACTGCTACTATTTTAAAACTACCACCTTCAACCATTCCTGTAACCTGCAGCAAAAACAAAGGTGGCTGCTTGCTGCCCAGCCGATTTAAAGGAACAATATGTAAGATTCTAGTTAGAAAATTCTAGTTAGAAAACAACATTGAAACAGCAAGAGAATGAGAAGAAGTAACTGCAGTCATGTCCCAAAAATGCACAGATATCTACCAAGTCAGTCCATCTAGTCTCATAACACCAGTACCTGCCATGAGTGGCGGTACCGAGTAACATAATGACCTCAGCACAAGATGATGACACAAAAAAGTAGCATGGTTTATGAGCGTATTTGAACTTATTGTCAGTCATGTAGATACTGGCCCTGAGTTACCATTTTAGGATAGGTAAACAGAAACAGCAAGAATGGATGAAGCTCTCAGGAAGAGAACGTCCACAGCTGCCCAGTACAGAAAAAAGCCTCGTTCAGAAGCTAAAAAAAAAAAAAAAAAAAAAAAGGAAATAAAAACAGAACCAACATCAGAATAAATATTGGCAGGGAATTCTGTTAAAACAGCTAATGTACAGCAAAGAAATTAAGTTTGATGTGAAACTTGGAAGGTTTCTGTGAGATTGGTAAGTGAATCACTGCTGATTTTTGTTTCGCTAAACATGTTTGATAGTTGAATAAGTCAAGTGAATTTGGAGTTAATTCAAATCCAAATGCGCTGATCTCAACTATGTCCTGCCAGCCCACAATAGATTTATGTGGTGCTGATTTGACACTCGTTTCAGAATTGGAACCGCAAAAAGCAAAAGCGTAACTGAGAAAGACGGTTCAAAAAACAGAGATAGTTTTGGGACTGATGATGATGAGAAAAGTGTCATTGAGAAAAATTATTGCACTCTTGGTTAGAGAATTTGATTTCTTGATTACAGATTCTGTGTTTTGATTTTTAGAATTTGGGTTTCGATTCGCAATACATTTGGTGTTGAGTTGATGCTGTAGTTTTAAGGAGAAGGGACTGTGCATCTTCTCGTTTCTTACAATATGATAGGCCACCTCACTTTATGCAGATGCACTGCCCCCATTTTGATTAGAGTAAGGAATAGGATTTTAATTTTTGGCTTCACATTACACATTGCTCCTTTAAAGTAAAAGCTCTGTAAAGGCTTACTTTTGTGACTTTTTTCATATATCTTGAGAATTCATTGTTGTTGTAAGTTTGCATTTATTTCAAAGCTTCACTTCCACTTTAAAGTCAGACTGAGAGGGACACACATGCTTGTTCCAGCAGTCTAACACTTCCTCCTTCACCTGATCAACCACTACAGGTAAGCAGAGCAAATAAATAAAAAATAGGTGACGGGTCAAGGAAGACAGGAGGCTTACGGGAGGCCCTTGGTTGGATTAACGATCAATAGAGACGAAGAAATGACGTTCCCAGCAGACAGGTTTACCTTCCCCCTTTTACTTCTCTAAACAAATGCATTTCAGACACGCTCAGGGAGCACCCTTGCTAACAATGACAAACGACAGCACATAGAGTTTTCTCTCTTTATTAACATAAAGTAATATAAACCGAAGGACACTAGTCTATAGAGAGAGTTAGGGGCTAATGTTCCATATCAGATGTGGACAATGTCAGGACTGAATACAGATTAGGCTGTGTCCTTCTCTCCCCGGGGGAATTAAGGGGTTGACACTATTCTTGCTGCCAAGTGTATTATTGTAACATGTTGGTGCCAGGCCTGTCTTCCCTCGACTATTAACCCCACTGTCTCCAAAGCACGTTCCCACTGTCCCTCAAAACCATAACACAAGATAGCCTTTTCCCCCACTGCTGGCCATTGTACTTTACCACTTTTAGCCCTTTTGAAACTCATTGATAAAACTACTTTTAGACCTTAGGACTGGTTTCATTTTGTACTGGTCTATGCAAACCAGTTTATTCGTTATCATTTAACAATGCAAAGTCATCAGTGCATGAAAGTGCCAGAGTTTGAGTGTTGTGCAGAATGACTGAACTTGTGCACTTGCAGAGAGCAGTGGGAGTACTAGTAGTAGGAGATCAATGTGCTCTTTTTGCTGATGATAGATTGCTGTCCATTTTCAGTACTGGTAAGGCTTATTATTCATGAAGTATCAGGTGGGTGGAAAGATTATCGGAAGAACGATTCAACTCCTTTAAGAAAAAGGAAGTTGAATGTGTCCTGTTGCGGTTCCGTGGGTGTTTTAAACCTGTGAAGATGCCAGTGGAACACCTTTTTGCATGTGAGTTGGCCTTGTGTGTGTGTGTGTGTGTGTGTGTGTCTGTCTATCTGTGTGTGTGTTATGGAAAGATACAAATATCACGACAAAGAATAGATCTGCAAAACAATGTCAAAATAAACATGGAAATACACAGAAATAGATAAATATAGAAATCTAAAAACACATAAATAGAGGAAAGTACAATTGGAAATATAAACCAAAAGAGAAAAACAATATCAGGATTGATATTATATTATATTATTGTAATGTTTCATTATGTTTTATGAATTTTGAATTTTTGTTGTTCTTGATTTCCAGCTTATATTAATATTTGTGTCTATATTTCCATATTTTAATATTCTGATATTTATTTGCTCTTTTTCATGACACTGCTACAAATTTTCTAGTGTGGCCACATGTTTGTGTAAGTGTGTGTGTGTGTGCATGTCCAGCCGTGTATACAGTATATGTTTGTGCATTTGTTTGGTTTTATGTAAAGGAACTTCACTGACCGTATAAACACAAATGCATACTGGCCATTTTGAAAATGTAAATGTAAATCTTTAGGGGTAAGGAAAAATATTAAGAAAAGATCATTTAATAAATAAATATTGTCCAAGATAAAAACTAGATTTCTGCCTTCCATTGTCACGGCTTTATTGCCATGGTGTTATTACTGCATATGATCCATACCTAAAAATACTGAAACAAGAAAAAAAATCCAAAACATGTATTGCATTTTTTTTTAAACTTGTTTTTGTTTTTCGTGTGTGTATAACATCATTAGAACCTATATAATTCCTGCCATCAGCAGTAACATATTTGATATTGTACAACCTCTTAAGATTTACCCTTTGTTATTTTTACTGTTTTGGAGAAATACAGTGGCCTCTGCATACAGTAGTCAGTGCAGCTTCTGTTAGCACTTCTATGTTTGGCCACAGTAATTGCCACCACACATGGAAACATATTACACTAGATGATGAGATGCTAGTGCTGGAAAATTCCATGCAATAATGCCTGTGGGTGTCGGTGCCATGAGAGCGATAATATGTGGGCAGAGGCTTATTTTCTCTTTAATATGGGCATGCCCACACTGGCACCCACAGAGCCCCCGTTTGAGTTCAGTAATGAAAGAAAAAGGCCGTCATGGAGGCTGGGGTTTGAGGTGTTGTTAAAGTCTTTGAGGTTTTCTCCCTGTGGGCCTCTGTCTGCTGCCCTGAATAAGAGGGGCTTTGTTAGATCAGCGACGGAGGGTTTGGTGAAGCTTGTTGAACAGGCTTTCCTCTGCTGGGTTCTCGGCAGGCTCAGTCCTGCAAATAACTAGCCCATGTCACGTCCCATCTCCCACAGTCAAGCACACAGAAGGAAAGACACGCACAGGCAGACTTAGAAACCTAATATTATTCAGTTTGTGATATATTATACTGTTCAAAACAGCATTGTTTTCATTAGCAGCAGCGATATTTTTTGAGATGAATCAAACTTACAAAGGTGATTTTTGTGATATTTCTTCAGCCTCACCAGCATGTAACAAGATTAGTTTCACATGTGCATATAAGGTTAGTTGATTTTATGACCCCATTCTAAAAAAAAATTGGGATGCTGCAAAAAGAGTGTAATTAAAAACAGAATTGCAAGGGTTTGCAAATCTCATAAACACAAATTTTATTCACAATAGAACATGGAAAATATATAAAATGTTTAAGCTAAGTAAATGCACCACCTTAAGAAAGAATAATAAAAGCCTGTCTAAAATGTTCAGCCAGAGCAATGTTTGTCATTTTATGCAGTTTTCAATTTTGATTTATATGACCACAGAACAACTTTCAACTGTGCCTTAGTTCATTTTTAATGAATTTTGGTGCAGAGACTATGAAAAAATTTCAAGATCATGTTCACATATAGCTTCGTCTTTGCATGATAGAGCTTGAAAGCTGCATTTGTTGAAGGAACAGTGAATGGTACTTTTTAAATAGTGATTTCTGGAAGGGCTCATGTGCCAAAGCAATGATTTCTATTACAAAATCATGCTTGTTTTTACCTTTTTTTTCATGAAAAGGTAAAATGTCTCACTTTCAACAAAATATAAATGAAATGGGTTCATGAAATTTGCAAATCTTTGCACTCTGTTTTGATTTGCCCTTTAGATACAGTGTCCCAGCTTTTTGGGAGTTGAGGTTGTATATGTCAGTGCAAAAGTCAAACCACTATGTTGAGTGAATTGTTTATGGACTTGAAACATAATTATATTAGGGCATATGTCTGGGAACAGACACAAGAACATTTCTGCAGCATTTAATATAACTAAAGCAGAGGAACCTTCATTACATCAAAATGGAAAAAGGTTGCAGTCTGGCTGCTCAGAAAAACTATGGAATAGTGGGTGAAGGGTGTTTGGTTAAGTAGGTAACCAATAAAAGTATAGAGGAATCCCAAGTGTTCAAGGTCTTAAGAAAGGTAAAGGGTACACAGTACTACAAGACAGCAAACCAAAGCATTCTGTCTAGAAAACACAGATGTGATTTTAGATAAAAATTAATTGAAGTCCTGAATTGACCCAGCCCAAGTCGGACCTAAACCCATCACACATCTCTGGAGACACCTTTGAGGTTTTCGGATGGTGAGGATGGGCTGTCCACTGACGCCCCTGTTCAACTTGACTGAGCTTGAGTATCAGTCCCAGGACTTGAGGCTTCTGTTGTTGCCAAAAGTACTCCAGCTAATCTTCTGAATAATTGTGTAAAACCCTAAATGAGAAATAAAAAATGGGATGACATGGTGACTAAATAACAAATTAATGAATAATTTAAAAAAGCAGCTATCATTACAATTACTTTCACTTTTGTTTCTTTTCAGACCAAGGAAAAGATTTAACCCTTTTTACATAATATTGATTCTTATTTTAATACATATATATGTATTTTTTCATTTCAGGCCTGCAATACATTCCAGAACAGATGGCATGGGGTAATTAAGTACCAAAACAAGGTGAATGAAAGAAAACAATGATGTTATTTCCTTTCATTTATTTCCTCAAAGAGCAATGGGAAAGAGTATTTATATTTCTCCTCTTACAGTGCTTCACATCATTAAACAATTCAGCATCTGGAGGAATCTATTCATTCCCCATGATCCCTCAGAGGACACTTCATCAAGAACTATCATTCATCAATAGCTGCTATCCCCACAGATTGCTGTAAGAAATGTTTGTCAAGAACTATAATATGTAGCTACATTCACAAATACCCCTTAAAAGTCAGATGTCAAAAAATGAGGTTTTTGTTTTCAATTAAAAAAAAATTAAAAAAGGAGGTGTTTTCGCTTGATCATCCTTGAGAACATACAGTATGCTGCCTTCAAAGTGTCATTTTTCCCAGGGACATCAATGACAGCAGCAATGGCCATCTCTGAAAAAAAGAAAAGAAAAAAAAATCAGAAACAAGAGTATCTTACAGTTCTGTCCAAAAATCATTTGAAAAAACTGAGTGGATATTTTTCAGTGGCTATTGCAGAGTCAAGACATAAAGGATAGGGATAATCATTTCCTGTTTTGTTTTTTCTTTCTGTTTAGTTTTTCACATTCATACCCTCTCCTCTCTCTTATGTCACTGATGGATCTTTAACTCTTGTTTAAACACTCACCCTAAACCTGGTATTGACTGGACTCTACAATGACCTTCACATCCCTTCTGCCCAATCAAGCCATGGCTTATTGACCCATCTGTATCCCCTCTTGACCAATCAAAGGTGCTTGTGAGCAGCCAGCAGGAAGATGTCAGCATTCCTCGCCCCTCCTGGAAGGATGTCACTCTCCTTGTTCCCATCTTTTTCCTTCCCCTGACAAACGACAAACATTAATATGGCTGCCATTCTGCGAAACATGCCCTTCTCTGTCACCTCCACATCCCATGTGAGCAAGAGAGCTTCCAGGGCATGTCATTCTTCATGTCCCTTCTGTCTCAAACTCCTCATCCTTCACTGCTCAATGGCCTCACCCTGCACAGCTGGAGCATGTCAGCCATATGTCTCATTTTTTATTTTATATATTTTTTCTCTTGGTAGTCTGTAGTTCCCTCATATCACCTGTAAATCAGGATTCATCTAGATCTGTTGAAATCATCTATGTTACTAAACTGGGAGGTGGTTAGTTATTATAGTTACAGTTATTGATTTTAGGTTAAAAATGCTTATCACAATGTGAAATTCAAAAACATAAGAGTATATGCATATTTGCATATCAGTATGTTTGCCAAGAGATGTCAGTGTCAATGAATGGAGAGTAAAAAGTTAAGTCATCTGAAACAATCTGGTGGCTGCACTCCATCCTAACTCTGGCAGAGTACAGTTACAGTGTCACATCCGTCAGCTTTTTATAAACACTGAATAGTGCTGTGTCAAACGTTGTGTTTTATTAGGAGCAGTGGAGTTCTCTCCATTGCATTTGATGGTCAGCTATAAATGTAGAGAGGATGTGATGGCCTGTGGAGGTGCTTTATGTGTGTATATGCCTGTGTGAGTGCTTAGCGGGCAGTAGAGGGGCTTGGGCCAGTGCCATGCCCCCTACAGTAGTTTATCTTGGGCTTGTACATGCCCCCCTTTGGCGGGGTCGATCCTCGGGGCGCCCTGCCCCAGCACAGCTCCATTAGCGGGTGTGCTAACCTTGCAACAATGCTGTGACACTCTCGTTTTTCATCAGGCCTGGCTTTCTCTCTCCCTTCAGCTCAGCCCCGGGGTTTTCCAGATGAGACAGAGGTGAGAGGAGCTCTGAGGTCCAGCTAGAACAGACATCCCTGTGGCATGCCATTCAAAGGAAGATGTACTTGTCATGTTTACAACGCAGTCTGTAACACACAGCCTGCACATTCATGATGTGAACTCACACTTTTAACATACGGAGCATAGGTTCCGCATATTACGCAATGTTTTAGAACACAGATTCAAGTATATTTCTTTCATTTAAAAATAAATTAATTCATTAATAAATAAAAACATTCTTATCTGTATTCATGAGCAGGAAGTGTCATTGAATCTGGATAAAAGAGCAGTTCAACCTTTCCATGTAAGCTGAGTTAAAAAAAAAAGTCTTCATCCCCTCATAAAAAAAGAAAAAAGCACCCGTGCTCCCCTTTGCCAAGAGTACCTTTTCAAATGTTACAAAATCCTCCCTGCTTGAGCCCCTTTCTCTTCCTCCAATTGTTTTTAGTTAGATGTGAGTCCTTCAAATCTCATCTTTAGTCAAGGAGCAGTTAGGTTTAAATGAAAAAGTGTTTTGTTTGTTCCTTCAGAGAAGAGGTAGATGACCTGCTGTTAAAGGCAGAAGAAAGATAATAATTAAGAACCAGAGATAAGTTTCTATTTTATTACTGAGAGCAGCTAGCTTTCCTGTAAATGAAATGCTGATGACATGTCCTGTAAAAGTGACTTAAGACAAGATCTCTAATCACTATCAATCACATCATCACTCTGGAAATCTGTCAGTGCTGTGCTGTCTCGCAGCCCCGTTTCCATTCATGCAGATCACACTTCATGAATACATTTATCCAGAATGACCTTAATGGCCCATTTTCATGTGAATGTAAAAGGCTGAAAGTGTTTTAACCCTGAGGTTAAATAAAGCCTAGGGCATCAAGAAAGATACGTGCTTTGAGATGAATATGAGATTTTTAAAGCCAGCAAACGCCTCATCAGTTTTTCTTATTTTTCATGTTTTTTGAAGGCCTTCCTTTCACAGGACTGTAATTCAGTAATTCATTTTATTCACATCTGTAAAATCTGTGATAACCTTGAATCACTGAGGAACTTTGACCCACAGTGTCTTTTAACATATTGGAAAACTGTCTCTGTGTCAAGATTTGTGCTCAGCATTCCACAAGTGGGAAACAGATGTGAGAGCAGCTTTGGACTTGAAGTGGCGAATATTATGTTGATGTACAAGGGAGTAAGACTTCCATCAGTGCTTTGCATTCCTACAGTTATCCGGGTAGCTACACAGGAATCTGTTCTCTTCTTTGTCACTGTCATCTTGCATGCTCTTATTGTATAAGTAGAAAAGCCTCCTCTTCTTGGCAAGTGTTTTGCAGTAATGTTCCCTCCATCTCTGAACATAATCAATCAATGAGAAGCTTTTGAAGGCAATACAACTACAAAAAGCAACGTTGCCTGCTTCCTAACACGGACTGATGATTAAATGGATGTAATGTATATTCCTGCCCATTTTGGCCTCACTGTATGTTGTGTTGCATATCTATTCATTGTAGACACCACTTTGATACATCACATGCACTGCTGATGGATATCCATGTCCTTCCTTTGCCGCCCTGGACACGTAGTTATTGTATCCTTTTACAGAAGTGGAGTGATGAGTTCATGTGGCTATGGATCTAGTGGCAGATGCTCAATAGGAGAAACTGCAAGGGGGGTTAAAAGAAGCTAAATTGCAGCACACTATACCCACCACACTGTAAAGTGAAGAAAGGATAAAAAGACATGAATAACATGACAAATCAAAGTGCTCTGAAATGGCAAAATCTCAGAGGAATTACATGGTTGTTATAGTCCTTTACTTGAGGAGGATGAATGAATTAGTTTCTTTTTCCGCCACTCAGGATTGTCTGTGATAAAACATTCAATCAGAAGTAGCCGTGGGTGATACTATTTTAGCGCTGGGTAAAGTATTCTCCTGCATTCTTCTTTCTAGGGAATTTAGCCTGATTTATGGTGAAGCCCGGGCTACATGGATAAGGTTTTTCCTGCTGGAACATTATATCCATGCCCAGCTATAATGAAATTCTTCAGCATACAATTCAAATTTTCCTATTGACATAATAAAAGAACTAATTAGAGCTGTACACATACTGTGCAGTTGTATGATATGGAAAAATGCACCTGCATTAATCAATCTCTATTTTTTCATTTCATTTTTATTACATTGGATGTTTAAATGTACAAAGTATAACTTGAACATTTAAATTGCTACAACAGATAAATGAACAGCTTTAAAAAAAAAAAAAAAGCATGACCTGCAGACAGAAAAGGGATTTGTACAAGTGAAAAGAACAGGGCTTAGAAGAAGGCTCAGCTGAGGATCTGTCACCCATGCTGTTAGCAATAAAATAATCAGCTCTGCTTGAAAGACTCAGATCTCTCTGAATCCCACATTAGATTGCTGTCTCCATATGTACTGTTTGAATGTAAGATAGGAGAACTGTCGTCATCAGCTGCAAATACAGATGTAAGCTCCTTAATAAGAAGGCTTAGGGGCTGATAATAGAGGGCCACACAATGAATTAGCTCCTGATTATTTGCTATCATGGCAATGTAATCTTTTGTAAGCCACCTTTTTTCCCCCCTAACCCAGTGCTGAACCTTGCTTATTCATATTCTGACCTGGCTCACTGCATTCCAGCCTGAGGGCATTAGCCGAACTGATATGTGTGATGGTACAGAAAGAATCAAGGAAACTGTAGATAATCCTTCTCTTTGTATAGATAAAGTGGACTTGAAGATTTTTGCTCCCATGCCATTTCCTCCTCCCAGATTATCTTATGTATTCTTTTTATTGCTGCTGAGGAGGGGGGTGGAGGGTTGAGGAGAAGGACATGTGTGGCTGGCAGAATACCCAGTACCCAGATGACCTCAGTGTGCCCTGGAGAGTAGGATGTCTGTGTGGGCACAGGTGTGGCTGGCACTGAGCTGCTGTGTAACAGCGCATAGTGCGCCCCATGCAGTCTCACCAGCCGGTGTACCCTGGCAAGGAGCCGTGTCCTTCGCCTCCTTTGCCTTCGTGGCCACAGATGTAGAAAGTGTAATGACTTAATTCACACAAGCTGTGTGTGATAAAATCTGCTCTAATGGTGATTAAGGTTATATGACGCACTGAATTAGCTTTGAGTACTGGCCTTGTCAAATTTGTTTTCTCATGAAGATCCAGTATAAAACATCCATTTTACCACCTAAAACAAAAACAATCTAAAAATGAAAACCTAGCATGGACTACTTTAGAAATACTGTTTTTAGCTGGAGAACCAGACTATTCTTTAGTCAGATTTTGTCCCTTGAACTTGTTTTCTTTAGTGGAATAAAATGTGTAACAACACCTCCAGCTAAACACAGAGAAGGAACTTATGATCATGAAGACTGGTACAAATCAAGGACCTTTACACAATGAAAAATAAATTTGTTGGAATATCAAGTTCAGATTCCAGATCTGAAGTCAAACATTCTCTGTCTTCCAGCTTTCAAGCTGTTTCAGTGTAGTTAACATTTCCTGGAGGATAATATTCATCATGGCGGCACAAATTGATTAGTTTGATGTTTTTTTTTTGTTTGTTTGTTTGTTTTTTTAATGGGTATATACTCTCTATTTTTGTGTGTTTATGTGTGTGTGTGTGTCTGTGGGTGTGTGTGTGTGTTTTGACAAACACCATATCAAAGTGGGACAGCCATTAAACAACAGTAGTCTGAGTATTGTACATCAGAGATTTTATAATCTCCACAAGGGATTAACTGTTAGCTAAATATACTCCTCACATCTAAAACTTCAAGGACATCCTTTAATTTAAAGATCTTCTATAAATGATTAATTCAGTATTGATGAATATTTAATATTTGTTAATAAATTATTATGTATGCTATTAAGCACTACAAGTATCAACATAAGGACTGTAAGCACTTTGGATGGCTGACTCTTCAAAGCATGTGTATCTTCCTCATGTGTATGTGTGTGGTTGTGTGTCCATGTGTGCACCATGGGAATTGTCTTGCTCGGGTTGTATTTTGACATTTGATTTATGTTAGTGTGAAACCATTTTCATGCAGGCCATTATGCAATCTATAAAAGCCAACGTGTGGTTTTCATTGAGCACAGGGACCTGCAGCCGCATCACTGGCATACCAAGTGGCTCTTCTTTGCAAATTTCATTACACTATAGACACTGCTGCAGCTCTGACCATAAGCTAAAGGTGCCATTGGCTAATGAAGGAGGAGGCTGCGAGCTAAGTGTAGGTGTGTGCTGGCACCATTGTTGTGGAGTATGCTATAAATATGAGTGCTTTTTTTCTGAGAAAAATGGAAGTAGACTGACAATGTTGCTTTGTCCAAGATGTGACTGTACTTGATGGACATGTAAAAAAAATATAATAATGGTATCCATCTACATAAATAAAGGTGGGGAAGGCAAACCAATGAGCAAAAGTGGGGATAATTAGATTGTGTGCCTAGTAGATAATAAATGAATAAATATGAGGGAAAGAAAAAAAAAACAACTCTCATTATCATCATGACCTGCTGAAACAAAGCACTTTGGCTTCGTTAAGAGTTATACAGTTCCGAGAATAAAAGTTATAGGTTAATATCAATTGGCATGAAATAATTAATAAATGAAAATATTTTTTAAATGCTTTGATGTTTATTTCAAGAACTATGCACATTTAATCATTAAGATGTTTAATATTCTGCTGAATAAGATTAAACTGCCCACGAGGAGATAACAAAAGTAGGTAATCGCCTGCTTTTATAAATATGCAGCGTATCAGCTGTAAGTTTGTCCAGGAATCTTTTTCCAGCAAAATATGACATTGTTTTTTTTTTCCCTCATCACATTAGCTATTGTATATCTCATCTGTATTTCCCTTCTTTCTCTTTTTTTCCTCTTTCTTTATCTGTTTCTCTTTATATGCTGTGCATGCTGTCCTCTACTTAAAAAGAAAACATTTCTCTTAATGGTTCTTTTTTTTGTGTGCCATAAATGAGATTGAAATTTTTTCATTTTCACATTTTTCTAATTGGTCCTTCTTTAATCAGATCTCTTCTACATTTAAGAATATTTTATTTTGTTAAAAAACACCAATAAGCTGGCATTAGCATGAGATGTTCGACTTTGATTATGTGAAGGCATCATTCCAGTGGACCACCATTGTGATGCCTGAATAATACCACTCCTCCAAAGTGCATCTTAATATCATACTCGACTCCTTTAAATCAGTTTAAAGTTGCCTATACGAGCAGCAGGCCTTTTCATCTACACTCCAATCCCCGCATGATACTGAAAAGAGATGCCTTTTACATTGGGAGGCAATGCAATGACAATTACATTATGGTGGCTGCACTTTGGCCATCCGTGCATCTGGTCTGACCCCAAATGATTGGTTAAGCTCCAACTACGTGGCTCAGCTGGGAGACAGAGGTGGTGCTCATGGCAGCTTCATTGTTCAGTGGAGAACTTTTTTTAAGTGCAGCTGGTGTTGCCCCTGATGTGATTTGGCCTTTCTCTTCTTCTCTTCAGATGATAAAAAGGTTTCCTTCAGAGGCTGACTTGAAGGGCTCGCAGGTCTGCCGTGGAATAAAAGTTAATGGAAAGAGTGTAGTGTGAAGACATAAACGAACGGTTACCCTCTGATGCCCCTTGTGAAGTCTGACTTCATTGCTGAGATACATACA
>JAOWBL010000018.1:11722416-11733054 GCA_028564865.1 Zenarchopterus dispar
ATCTATCTATCTATCTATCTATCTATCTATCTATCTATCTATCTATCTATCTATATATATGTGTGTGTGTGTGTGTGTGTGTGTGTGTGTGTGTGTTCTTTTTAAGTGCAGCCTCTTTCATTTTTTAATTTTTAAATGTTTTTCATTTTTGGGGGGAGAAAAAAAAATCTTGCAGTAAACTAGTTTTTCTCAACTTCAGCATTCTTTCTCTGTACTTGAATCCAGTTCTTCTTTCTGATGTTATTCCATCACAAACACAGAGTGTGTAATGTGTGCACATATCCACTTTGAGGTAACCCTTTGCTTCATGGACTGCAATTTTGAAACCTCAAGCTTTAACGGTTTGTCAAAAAGTCCCTCACAAGCTAATGGTGATAGACAGGAATTATAGCTATTAGCTGAGCTGAAATTAAATGACTGCACCCAAATCCAAGTGTGATGGCTGTGTGTGCCAAGGCAGTGGATGTTTGCTTTTAATCTTGACATTAGAAAACAATTTTATCACCTAGTGAGTATGTTTGTTTTAAAATTAGTCTGTTCTTATCTATAGTTGTTTTTGTCTGTGTTTCTCAGGCAGCTACATCTGATGAGGAGAAAGAAGGCCTCATCTCCGATGCTCTACTTTCACGTGCTTCAATACATCCCTACACTCTAGCTATGCCACAAGATCAAGATAAGAGAGAATTCTCTCTACCGACCATTTCTGTTAGGTTATCGTCTCGCCATTACTTTCTCAGTGTAGTCCTGCTGTGGTTAGCCAAATAGAAAAGGTTCCTTACACAGTCTCAAATAAGCCATGTATAACCGACTGTACCTCCTGAGTTGTTGAATATTGTTTCTTACTCAGCCTGTGAGGCTTGCTTAGATTGGCTAAGCATCTGTGTGTGGTGCTATTTTGTATCTGGTGCAGGCTGTTCTTCCCTTCCTGTCAAATATACAACCGAACACATACAGGCCTGCTGTCAGAGAGTATTTTCCAGCAGCCAAAGAGGTTTTAAGAAAGAGAGACAGAAGCCTCCCAGCATTCAGCCGGTCTGCTCCACACCTCTCAGAGCTCTGTGGTATGTGGGAGAGAAGCTGTCTGACAAGACCACCTCTCTTGCCAGACTTGGAGAGAAGGTGGGGGAGGATGAAAGGAGAGGAGGGGAAAGACAGGAGGAGAGGGAGAAATGGAGAGAGAAGAGCCTAGAGACTCTTTCGCCTAATCTTTATGTATTAACAAAAACAACATATTCACTCAAGCTTGCCAAAGCTTTCACAAACTCCTGAAGGAGGAGATTCTTGGACAGGATTTGTTTATCTATCTGAGAGATTGTGTGTACATGTGAGTGTGTGTATGTGTCAGTACAGCATAGCTTTGTATTGGTTTAAGTGTGTCTAAGTTTACAGCCATGAAAATGCATGGGCTGTGTCCAGGCAGTTGAATTTTATGCTGTAATTGGTTCATGTTTTTGAACTCTTTACTCTGTGAATGGCATCTAGGTAACAACAGTGTATGAATTTTTCATCAGTGGGAGCAGCCACAGCTCTTCGCTCCTTTCTGGGCAGATCTGTGTTTGTCTCAACTAAACTTAGGGTGACATAGCTTCTGCATTGGGGTTTCAACAATGTGTTTGTGTGTGAGTATTCATTAGCAACCAAATTTGCATCAGGTTGTCTTCTAGGAAGGGTTGATCCACTTCATCTTTAAAAGTACAGTAGGCAGAGCCCTACTCCAAATCCATATCACTTGTTTTCTAATGGACAGTTTTTTTTCTACAGCTACTCCATTAACAAAGAATAACATCTAGAAATGATTCTATAACTCAACTTAAGGTATTCTGATTCGTCCTTAGTTTTTATCTTTCTTGCTATAATTTCATCTAAATTCTTTTCTGCTCAGTTGCACTCCTTTTTACCCCCTGTATCCAACCATTTACTTGTCTATCTGTCTCTGGCTGTGATGATTCTCTGGGGCTCCTCATGTTATCCAGTCAGTTGATAGTGTATGCCTCCATGCATCACAGTTCCTAAGCTGTGATTGAAACATCAGACAAGGAGGATGGGGCCCTAGAGATGCTCCCGGCTTGACACCACCTCTCAGCGCCAAGTTTTATCATACCCAGAGCCTGACTCCCACACACATCAGGTATGCTCTATAGCACCGATGTATATTAATCAATGACAATATGATTACCTCTGAATGGGTCGTATACATTATTTAAAGCAATGTCCCCTGGCTTACATTGCGTCTACCCTTCAAATTAAACTCAGAGTCAATAATTAATGTTGAGATTAACTCAGAGCGTGTTCAGGGGGCAGGTGCTGAGAGCACATGGACCCACTGTGTGTATGTGTGTGAAAGAGAGAGCACACCGTGCTTGTATGCTATTGACATGGAACCAGTCAAGTGGAGGAATGATCATAATCCTGGCCCTGTTCCTTGAGGGATCATCTCCAACAGCATCAAGCAGAGACTGTAAACTTGTCCATTTTCATTTGGAGACAACCTTTCCTCCCTCCCAGAGATGTGCGAATGTCACTAACGCAAGCCAAGGAGATGATGATGAGGTTTTATTTTTCTCACGCTGACATGGGCCGAAGAGTTGTTTCCATCTCTCAGAGGCAGGGGGGTCATACTGTCTGTGCAAGAGCCTGGGCTTTCTCACACGTGTATGTACTCTCTGCACGGTTCAAGGCCCTTGAAAATCTGTCTGGGTGATAAGCTGCCAGCGCAGAGGGGAGCAACAGCAGATAGGGCTTTTAAAGCAGTTCAGCTCAACTGGAGGGCTTCTGTCTGCCTGCCAAAAGCCTGATTACTCAATCCAGCTTTTCTGTGGCTCACAATCTGCCCAAAGAGTTCCCAAGGTTGGGCCTCACAGTTACCTGTCAATACCAGATACTGGCGTAAATAGTGCTGCTTCACAAAGATGGTACACGGAGGGTTACAGGAAGTGTAATCTCATGTACCAGCACCTTTAGCTCTAAACAACCTCGCACCCAGCAACTAAACAGAAAAGGCTGCAAGGTTGTTGTCTTCAGTAAAGCTAGCAAACTTCCAGTATTGATACTCACATGACTAAAGCAGACACCTCCAGCACAAACTCTGCCTGGATAGAAAAGCCAACAATGACAGTTCAGTGGGTGTTGGTTGGAATCAAATTAATAACCAGGCTTTGGTGAAGGAAATCTTGTTACGCTGTTCTCTCAGGAATTTTTCCAAACTTCTGCAGCTGGGAATAAAAGTGTGGCTTCACTGATGATGGTATCTCTGGTTTGCAAATAAGAAGACATTAGAAAACAATTTAAAAAAAAAACAACAAATATAATAACTTATAGTATCTCGTTCGAATTGTGCCATATAAGATAATAGAAGAAAAGGAGCAACATGTAAAAAAAAGGACTGAGCAACTGAATCCTTTGCAGTCTGTTACATAGAAGAAGTTAGACATAAAGAGCACAAATCTTTTGAGAAAACATGTAATCATTCATAATTGTTTCATTACCTGCACAATTATAGTGCTCAGTGCAGTAATTTGAGTAATTTGATTCTGGCTCATGGAGGCATAGATTACATAAAACAAAAATGCTCCACAAGTAAATTACTTCATTTTCCACAGGCCTTGACCCTAGTTAAGGCTTCTGTGGTTTACATATTTCAGAAAATGTCCTCTTTTTTCTATTTCTATACAAAGTGGAAATCAAAATGTCTTCACAAACTCCCCTTCCTAATCCCCAGCCATTTTCTCGCACACACCATAAATGTACCAACCCATAACACACACACTTGTGATCATCTCTTGGGATGACCTCTGCCTTCAGTACATGATTGATCATCAGGAGCTCCAGGGCATCTATTTTCCGGTCCAGGATAAGATATCAACTTTGAGCTAGAACGGTTAGGGCCAGGTGGAGAACTTAGTTAGGACTGTTCATTCTCTTGGATGTCACACCAATCACGAGGCTGTTATGTATATTGTTGCATAAAAAGGTCAGTTTCCCTGTTGAAACAACAAGAAGAATGAATCTGAATTAGAGCCTTTACGGGATGACATGAAACATTTCACATTAACAAATGCTCAGTATGCACCATTATGTATCTCCACACACTCAACATAATGACTCATAATAGTGATGTTACTATTTCCACACTTTCTTCTTGTTTTCTTTCACAAAAAAGTATTTGTAATTCAAAGATTGAAGCATCTAAGTAGGTCAGCCTACGCTATGTGAAAGCACTATAGCGCACACTTTTAATGTGGTACTTTAACAGAATGAAGGGTCAGAATACAGTTATAAAAAGGAGATGAAAAGAACATGAAAACAGACATAGATCAATGTGTGTGGATATGTGGGGGGGGATATTGAATGGTAACTTCCCTCTCTCATTGCGAACTATCAAGAACTACAGATGAACAATTACTGTATTACTATTTTTTTGTCACTGATATATTTCACACAAGAGCAGCTTCAAAGTGCGCTTGCATGAGAATTGTAATGTTTGTCAAATCTTGTGTTGTTTTTAGATCAGACTTCTTAAATCAAATGCATTGGAGAAGTTCATTTACGACTTACAAAAGTTACGTACTTCCCTAATTTAATTGTTGACACATTGTGTCTTAAGTTCAAATCATAATAGTTTTGTTATATCTAAAACAATAGAAAGAAAAAGAGTATAATTTAAATACACTGTAAGATAAAACCATAAAGATATCTTAAAGTTCAAGTCATTTCCCTTAAAAAGAACACTTCTCTCCAAATACCTTTTTGTCCTTTTATTTTTCCATCAGCCCTTTTTGACTTCATAAGTAATTCAAGAATGCAGCTCATTTCAGCACACTGCTGCATGACCTCTATAATCGATCAGTGGAAATACGTCCTCTTCACTTCTATGCAGGCAGCGCTCAGGCCAGGCGGAAGTCTGTAGTGGTTTACAACGATGAACGCAGCCAGCATACAGCACAATTTTCCAGGTCTCTTCCCCGCCCTGCTAACCTATTTTTTCATTCGCAAAGGTTTGCTTGTGGTAGCAAAACAGACAAACGGCACATCTATTTTTGACTTATGGGACAACAATCGTCCCATTTATTTGTGGCAGCAGATTTTTCTGTGAAGACCAGCATTTCTCAAAATGAGGGGTCCTTATAAGTGCATAAGCGATGGTGCTCAATCCCCTTTTTAATCTTTCAGTTTTATCTTTTTATCATCTTGTATCTCATTTTTCTGTAATAGGCATTAAATAAAGACCACACAATTAAGAGGTTATCTCTTTGACTCCTTTATCTTTTGAGATACAGTTGTCTTAAGAACCTCAGTTATGAAGTCATGTTTGTACCACTGACAGCCCGAGCTGTGATTTTATTGCAGTGTATCAACATTGGGACTGAGCTGATCCCTGAGCACTTCAGACCTCTTCCCTGTAATTACCTGCCTCTCACATTGTTCTGGAAGAGTTGAGGTGAGATTCCTCCTGCTCCTCCTGCACACTTTGGGGCATTATCATAAATACGGCACATTAACACTTGTTCCCAGCTTGTCAGGATATAAATTAAGTCTGCAGGTGTCCCACCGAGGTTTACCCCTGATACTAATTAAAGCATGATAATTAGGTTTGTTAAATTCGGTCCTTTCAGCCCTGATACCCCCATTGGAATACAACAATTGCAGATCGCAGACAAGAGAAGGGCTTGGAGGATCCTCCCATAGCTAACAGACCAATAGGGGACTGATAAAGTCATTCCCTGGTGCTGGAGGGAATATGTGGGCTTGTAATTATGATTTTGTGCATGACAATTCTCATTCATCTGACTTGAATGTAGCCTCATTTTGTGAGGGGAACAGACAACATTTTGATGAGGTTCTTCCTCTTCATCTAGAGTTAGAACTATTCATTTACACCAGAGAAATACCCTCCAGCCCCCCTTCTTCTTCTTCTTCTTCTTCTTCTTCTTCTCCTTCCTGTCTCTATGACCTTGGCGGCTGGCATGCCTTATCAAGCAAGAGACAAGAACAAAGAGCCTGAGGAATAACAGAAGGTTATGGCAGCTCTTTAAAGCATTATGGAGGCTTAAGCATAAGTTCTGTCTGTTGCGAGAGCAAAAACAAAGTCGGAGCAGCCAGTGATGCTCAGCTCATTAGGTGAAGCCAAGATGTGGGCAGAGGACTGTGCTCCTTTACAAAGAGGTCACTAAAAGACAAAGATCTGAAAATCTGATGTGGTACCCTCCACTAGGAACCTCAGTGTAAAGATGTGACTCTTCAAGTGGAAGGTACTCTCATTCCAATATTGTATGAGCATGTGAGGTACAGTGCATTTGTGTCCCTTTGGAATTGCATAGTACCATTATTGAAGGGAAAAAAAGAACTGATAAATAAATCCTTGCTCTTCTCTTCCGTGCCCATTATGAATGACAATAGATACTTACTAAATAGAATCTCAGCCAGACCACAATCTCTCCAAATTAATCTCAGTACTTTAATTTAATTTATACTGGGAAAATTATTTTATTTCATATATATGCAACTACAGTGAGCAGAGAAAAGGTGGGTTAGGTTGTATAAATGTGAAAGGGATTGGTTGATTGGAAAATTAACATTTGTAATCACAACATGGCAGCAATATAGAGGATTTTTATTTTTTGTAGTGTATTTCAGGGAAAAAAACACTTATTTTCCAAGTGGATATTTCTTTCATGAAATGAACAAACTCTGACACCCAGCACTGATTAATTACCAGAAAGTTGTTGTGATGTGTCATTGTTCATTACGACTCTCCTCAGAGGTGCGTGTGAAGAGTGTCCCTCAGCCCCCTCCCGCAGCACCCCTGCCAAGATGGAATGAGGGAGAGATGAACTAAGGAGATACAATGAGAAAAATTAAATGGAGGAGGTGAGCGAGAGGAGAGGATGAAAGTAACAAGGGGACAGTCTTGCTACTAAAGAGTCAGCTGGCTCAGTTGTAGAGCTGTTCATCATCCTTTCCCTGGTGAGTGTGACCTGTGGACCCTCCAGTAGAGGGGTAGAGAGAATAGATGAGAGGGAGGAGGGAGGGTGGGAGTTACAATCCCAGACAAAGATGGATAGAGTGAGTTAGAAAGAAAGGCAGCAAGATTAGAAAAAAACCTGGGAATGGGAAGGATTCCTCCCTCCTGTGTAGCCCAGATGTGAGACTGTGTGCAGGCCTCCCAGTGCAGGCCTTTGGGACAGGCCCTGTCTGGTGAAGCCTACTGACAGCACGGGGAGGACAGCTGTGCACAGGTCCTCAGATTTGCTGCTCACAGCTCAGATGTGGAACAAACAGACACCGCTCTTTGTTTACACTTGGTTGTTGTGTATGTATTGCACTTGTTTACTTGCGTATTTTCTCTACGTGCCATTTCTGATGACCTCCCATGACAGAATCTGCATGGTCATCATTTTAAAATTTTATCGTCTGGCAGCTGATGGTCCTCCTGGGGTGCAATGGATGCACGCCACAATAAGCATTTTTAAGAGACAATTATATTGTAGATCTCTTATAGAGTAAGACTGCACCTGATGTCTGGCTCTGTAATTCTGCCAGAGATGCACAACTGTGTTTCCAAAGAAGCTAGTAAGCTGCATAAAATGTAGACATAAACATTTGTAACTCATTTGTACCTTATTGACTATTTGAAATAGTACAAACATAGCATATTTAGTGTTTAAACTGATAAATTATTCTCTTCTGCAGTTCATGCTAACAATAATCTTTAAAAAGCTGAGAAAGTGTCTGAAGATGTTTAGTATTACCTTTCGCTTTAATAATGTTCTATGAATTTAGGAAGACTCTCTGCTGCATTTCAGGAGCAAAATAACTTCCCTTGCAGGCATCATGTGTGATTTTTAGCTGCTCAAGAGTTTAAAGACTGCTTTGTTGTATTTTCAATGTGTTTGGCTTATTATTTCAATGACAGTGAAGTGACAGGCAGCACTTCAGGCAGGCCAGTGAAACCCCTAAGATCTGTACTATCTTACCCCATGTTGTGCATATATATTTTAAATAAAGTAGATAATCTTGACTGACAGCATGAATTGCTCCAAAATCATTTTACATCATTCAGCACCTTTTCAAGCAAGTCTTTTCTGGAGTGCCATCAGCATAAATATTAAAACTAATGTAATTTTTCTTGCATAAAGAGCAAAAGTTAAAATAATCTAGCTGTTGGACAATCTCAGATTTTAATCATTGTACTCCAATACACTGCACAGTTTCAGAGGTACTTGCTGTTTTTGTTTTTTTTTTTAATCCACCTTAAAGCTGTGCAAAACATGCTCCACCTTCATGGCAACCTGAGGTAACAGGAACAAACAACTACTCAAAAACGCAGCAACAATAAGAGATTCCAAGAAGTCTCTCAACTCATGTCAACAAGCACACTGTCTAGAGAAGACTGGGAAACTATATGCAGTCACCCTAAGCCTAAACATATCTATCCATAAACAACAAAATATCTTTCTTCAAACACTGAAATGTTGTTTTGGTACTGTTTGTTGAACATGTTTAAAGTCATTTGCGAATTGCTGCATTCTGTTGTGTAACACATAATCTAATCTAATTTTTGGAAGGTTGTACACACTGCTTTCTAATGTCAATTGCATTCAGTATTACAACCATTCACTATTCAAAAATCACCTGGCCTCAACAGTCTTAGTTTGCTCATTTGATCCTCTCTATAACTCAGTCTGTGAACCATGAACATGATAACAAGTGGGTTTTATGTCTGTAGATGACTGCTGGTGTATCTGAGACCCAAAGCTGGATTTTCAGTCATTGATAGACTCTTGGTGACAGCAACCCAAAAGAGTTATCCATTATGAATGAAGCAGCGAGAAAGCGGATTGAACTGGGTGAAACTGAAGAAGGCCAGGTAGAGTGCTTCACATCATTGAGCACTTGACTGAGTCCAGAGACAGGATTGCTTTAGTAATGTTGTACGAAGAACAATGATTGTCTACACATTACCTTTCTGTTGTGATTGGGTAAGGGAGTGACATGGTCCCTGTTGCAGAGCTGCTACCTGTTTTTGTTTTGTTTTTTGTTTTTTTTTTTTGTTTGTTTGTTGTTGTTTTTGAAATCTATTCAGTAGATAACACCATTATGCGAACATTGAAACTCAATAATAAATAGTTCATTTTTTTCTGTTTGCTACTTGACATGGTTAGTTGCCCTCCAACGAAAATGTCACTAGACTGATCCCTAATCATGTTCTGAAGTGTCCTTGAGCAAGACACTGGACCCAACATTGCCCTGTTGCAGATACCTAGCCCCTAAGGCTTCACAAGCCATTCTTTTCATATGATGGAAATACAAAGCGCACATAGATGATGAGGATTGTGTCAGAAATAGTATCCAGTGTTTAAAAAAATAGCCTATGCCAAATGAATATGTGGAGTACAATCATTTGCTATGAATCTGCTTTAAAAAGTGAAAAGCTAGAACAAGATGCTTTCACCCTCATGGCAGGGTTCACTTATATTTTAGCCACTTTTACTGCTGTAGTTATGCAATATTAATTTGTCTTTAGGTTTCTATTATGTATAAGCAAATATTGTGGTGCATTGCATACCTATTTACCATGTGTGTCTGTATAAACATATGAACACATGCTTTATATACTGCACACCACACACACACACACACACACACACACACACACACACACACACACACACACACACACACACACACACACACACACGTGTTTCAGGAGATATGGCCCTCGGCCCAACCTATAGTTTGGAGAAACAAGAAGCTTATGCAGCTGTAATAGACTGCAAAATACAATGCATGAAGAATCGGTTATGTGACACATTACTTTTTTTAAGAACTGTTTTGAAGCCTCTATTTCCCACAGACTTAAAATTGAAAAAAATGAAGAATATATTATTTTCCCTTGTAAAGTTAGCTGCCATGTTGCCCTAGAAGCCGATAGGAGCATGCCCACCCTACGTCAATCAAAGTTAGTTTTGGCAACCAGCTCTTTCAAGCGATCCATAACAGCTCTTTCAAGCAACCCATGTCAGAGGAGCTGCAGAGCTGCTGGTGGACGTTTACAGCAGAATATCCTGCTTAACATGTTGTGTTGGGGCGAAATCAGAAATTACTGCTGTGTTTAGACAATTATGGTTAGTATAAACTTCTGCTTACAAAATAATAATCACTAGGCATTGGCTGAGCTGACAGTCAATTTAAAGGCTTTGACTCATATTATAAAAGATTTATTTCTATATATAAATTCACCATCTGTGGTTAAAAAAAAGATAACCTCGCTCAGAGTTGTAATGGATATGAAATTAAACAATACAAACCAAAGTGTTTTTTTGAACCAGATTGTAACTATGTTAATTAAAAACTGCTTAACAAAGAGGGAATTTTTATTTGGTCATTAGTCCATGTTAGGATTACTCCAGTTAACATCAGTTGTTGCTTTTTTTGGGTACAGGTTTGCCCTTTCTAGACTTTCAGGACATGTTTTTGACACATATTAATGCAACACCCATTTGTTTAAAACGTAATTGTCCTGTATAATTGCAATTTGAAAAACATATTTTAAAGGAAAACATAACATATAATATTATATATTTTTATACATATATATATATATATATATATATATATATATATATATGCAATTGTGAT
>JAOWBL010000018.1:11749812-11765283 GCA_028564865.1 Zenarchopterus dispar
CAGAGGTGTGATGCTTTGTCAGCCTGGCTACAGTGCTGAAAAGAAACCTGGGGTTATTTCTATTTGCTTCTATCAAAATTGGGTGGAGTCTTCAATGTTAAGTTAGTACAAACTGCTGTTTTCTTCTCTAAACACAGCAGCATAAATATTACAGATGAGGAAGTGATAATGGGTAGTCCACTGTCAATCAGTCATATTAGATATCAATTTATTGATTTGTATAAACTCTCCTGATGTTGTACAAAAATTGTGCTCCCTCAGAGTTGTGATGGATATTAAGTCAAACAATTAAGAATTAAATGTTTTTTGTAAATCAGGTGTAAATATTTTTTATTTCAGCTCTAAAGTTGGACTTTTTAACATGGAAGTCAATGGGGATTGACTTGCTCCAAAAGGAAGTCAAGCCCCATTGCTTCACTCCAATGGGCAGCAACCAGTCCCCATTGTCCCCTCTGCATGAGACTTATCCCAGAAATTAGATGTTTGGCACTTGCTGATCACCAACCTGTATACTTCCTCTTGTGGTGAGTAACTATAAAGGCTTATTTCTGAACTCTATACCATATGGAAGTTCTATTTTTATAAATTATTATCCAGTCTGGTTTATTACAGTAACTAACAGTAGTGCAAACATTTTTGCAGCCCTCTTCAGTTTTAAAAAACTTAGTTCCTCAGTGTTCCTTGTAGTCTTTGGTGAAGAAGATGATGCTTTTATAGAATCTACAACTAGTGTTCTGATTTACCTAATGAAAAAATGTGCTAAAACACAGAACCCCGTGAAAAGCAGACACAAGGTGATAAGTATTCTTTAGGAGGAGTGAGGAAAACACATCTGTCTGACCAGTTTGAGCTACACACTTCAAATGACGTTGTTGCATTTCTGGTTTTTAAAGACTTCTGAAAGCCAAACTCAGGCTGTCTCTCTTGCTCAAGCTTACTGTGTTCTTCCAAACTGGAAAGCCTGAACCGGTTTGTAGACCAGGATCAAGTGACCAGTGTAGGGAACAGTAGCAAGGTACCTTGTTTAAGGTAAGATAATTCACTAAGCATAGTACAGAAATAATACTGCTATGTGCAAAATCTAAGCATTAACTATTTTGTTTATGATGCTACATGAAAAAAAGAATCAGAAATGCTCAACAATCTCTTGGTCTACATAGATTGAGAGGGTGTCCACCACCACAGGAGCAGCTGCATGCAGAAAATGTTATGATTTAGCAGTTGTGAAGCACTGCATTGATTACAACCAGGGATCGCTATTACTAGATAGGACAGATCATATTGGCTAGCATTGAAGGCAACGTGCACATAGCGACGCCATTTTGAAAAGTGTGAGTTCACATGTAAACAAACAGCTGTCAATAGTGTAGCCTCAAATAAGCGTGTATTTGACCTCATTCTTGATTAATAAATAGTCAAGTTGATTCAACATTGCATTACTGAAGCACTATGTGGTATAATATCTAAATATGACTAAACATGAAAATTACTACTTACTTGTGAAAGGAGATGCCCTGCTGTCTGAAGTGTTCATTAGCATAGTTGCAGCAGCCAAAAGCAAAACACTGGATCCCTTTAGAATGATAATTCCCTTGGCTGTTGCTGCTAGCCACCTTGCTTGCCGATGAAAGTAGCACTTTTCAAAATGGTGGTGCTGTTGACACATCAAAAGTCATGTAATGTCCAATCTAGTAATAGAGATCACTAATTACAACCATAAAGTGAGGCAGCTATTTCCGTCAACTTTTAAACTCCTACAGTAAGTTATTGAATGGAGCAAGTATGCTAGGATGTTTCCTAACCTATCATTGATTGTGAAGAATATGTTCTTCATCCCAGTTTTAACCAGTAAAAGATACTTTTCTGTAACTCAAGAATAGAGAAATCATCTTAAACCAGAGACTTTTGGCAAAGTTTTGTTTCTGCACCATAAATCTTCAGGTCAAGTAAATGTGAACATTACAGATATATTATAAGGATGCCGTCAGAGTGTAATGATTCAGTCCAAAGTATTGCAAGTGACATACAGTATGTTGATATTCTAACATTAGTGTGAAAATAGATTTTATTAACCTTACTCTTGGGTAAAGTCACAGGTTTAGTCCAGATTTGACTGGGACACAACTGTGGGTAACGGACTGGGTTCAGTAATAATCTCAAAGGTTCAGGCTTGGTGAAATTGGATGGATGCAGGACTCAGGCGATAAACCACCAAAATTCACATGCCAGGCAAAGAGGGCATTAATGAGAGCATTAACAAAGGTCAAAGTTAATCCTGAAATAGCATCAAAGCTTTACAGCTGAGTCTGGAGCATATGCCGTTGGTCCACTTAAAGCAGCTCACTATTGGAACTGATGAATGCCTAACTGCTAAACCTTTTCTACCCCCAGGTCTCTTTTTTTCACTCAAAGGACATTATGACTAAAACTAAAACTATTACCATAGCAAAATGTGTCTAAATAAAGCCATAGAGTTTTTTTGTTTGTTTGTTTGTTTTTTTAATTCAGCAAGGTTTGGAATTTAGTCAGAATTGAAAGAATCATGGACAACACTAAATACAAGCAAATTCTTGAATAACCTGCTTCAGTTTACCAGAGACTTGAGATGGTGCAGATCTGTTTAGGATAATAATGACCTTAAGCATACTGTTAAAGCAACAGTCCAGGAATTTAAGGAAAAATATTACTTTTTTTTTTTCAGAATGGATGACTCAGTATAGGGCTGGTGAGAGAGTTAGCTTTGCTGCTTGGAAATTCCAGTTTGAATCCCAGCTGGGGTCTTTTTGTGTGAAATTAGGTTGGAGTTTTCCCATGAAGGTTCTTTCCATGTACTCAGGTTCCCTCCCACAGTCCAAAAACTCCACACTCCAACATATCAGGTTGACTCCTGATTCTGAATTGATCACAGAGGTAACTAGAAGTGTTATAAATGTGACTGTGTGGCTGTGTGATTGACTGGCAATCCAGTGTGTGCGCTACCTCTCGTCTGCTGACAGCATCCTAATAAGAGTTAAAGTGGATATGGAAAATAAAGTTTACAACTCTACTTGAGACATATTTGCATGATTTAGCGATTACTATTTAGCAATAACTTTTTTCTCTTTACTTTTTATGTTTTTATTATGTAAAGCACATTGAATTGCCTTATTGCTGAAATGTGCTACAGAAATAAACTTGCCTTGCCTTACTGATGGACACACTAAGCTCAAAGTAGTTGGACTACTGTAGAACTGAATTATTGTTGACTTTGTCAAGGGAATACAGTAACTCACTGTCTTTACATGAGAGAAAAAATAACTGTTTCTGGAACAAAAATTAGCTTGAAATAAACATCAAAAACACCTTGATGTGCTATTTTTCCAATTTGTCAAGTTCTCTTTCTTTTTTATCTATCATTTTACTCACCAAAGATCACATCTTTGCAAAATGCTCACAAAAGAAAACTTTATACATAATCTTAAGGAATCAAAGCACTTAAGAAAGAAATTATTTAGTACATACCAAAGACTAATTTTTGGTAGACAGTTATGATTTCTTAAGCTTTATAGATAGCTACGTGTGGTCCAAACAATTAAAATGTCAAGACTTAATAAAGAACAAGTGTCATTACAAAAAGGCACAATAAAGGTACAGCTCATTGTTTTGGGCACTGTTGGATGCTTAGTCTGAACAGTAATTTTGACTGAGAAGCACTAAGTTTAAACTTTCTGCAAAACACTTAAGCAATGAAAGCTGGCACCAAAGCTGCAGAAAAAGCAAACAGTAAAAAGAAGTTGCAGCTTTTCACAGTTCACTCTGACACACTTACATCTGTAACTTTCAGTCGATGTGTAGGAGGGCTGACTTCTTATAATCTGCTGGGACGATCTGTACATGCACTGTTTTGTGTAAAGGTTAATGAAATTACACAGGGGGCTGGTGCCACAGATGCAAGTTTGCTCTCTCACACACAGGGAACAAAGCGTTATAAATCTGAACAGGCGGTGTACTTGGGTTGTAAATTAAATTCACACACTTTCATTAGTATTCTGCAAAAATCTCAACATTCAAAGTTTTTCTTTGCAGTACAGTGGAATTACAGCAGTTACACCAGATTACACCAATAAATTACAATGATAATGTTAAACTGGATGTTGTGTTTGCTGTGGAGTGTTTCAAGGTTTTAAAGGCTCTGAGTTGGATCTGTAACTAGGAAAATAGAAAGTAAAAATCAAGAGCCATTGTACTGTATGTAAAAAGTCACTTTATACAGCACACTATAAAGCTGTATAAAGTAACTTTTTTATGTACAGTACCATGACTCTTGGTTTACTGAAAAGGTTAAGAGGCTGAGAGATGTGAAAATGACACGGTTTTTCTGCAGAGGAGATTCATTTTGTTATTCACTTCATGTCTCCGTGGGTTTAATGTTGTGGCTGATCAGTTCAGATAAACTTGCTATAAATGGCACTGCAGATAATAACTTAGCCTGTTCCCCTTACAACCTTCTGACCTCCTCTGCTTTCTCTTCACTTCCTCTCATGTGTTGCAACATTTTCCTTGATGTTTTGGTTTGTCTCAGCAGATCAGAGGCCATGCAGTGATGATCACATCTGGTGAGCAAAGAATTAGAAGGAGCTAAAATGTGAAAATGATGGCAAGAAGGAGATTTCTAATTTTACTATCTTCAGTGTGTTCTTTATTTTTACAGTTGTTTACGGCTGTGTTTGATTCCAATGAACAGATGGGATGGGACTCAGTTTTTTTGTTTTTACATGTATGTCACTATTTGCTCTTACATGTGTCAATGTTCACATGCATTGTAGAAGATTGCTGCATTTATTAATCATAATGTAGCCATTATAATTTAGAATGTATCTATTTTTATTATTTATGTAGCAATTTTTTATTGTCAGCAACTTTGCAGTCAATCATAAACAGCTTGTATACTTTTTTTCATGGTTGAATCTGCATCTGTGCTTTATTAGCAGAATAAAAGGACTGCATTTGGCTTCGCAACACTGGAGGATAAATAAAATAGAAAGTTCTGCTATCTTAAAAGTGAATTTACCAACCAAGCATGATTTTTGATGATTAATATACATATATAGCATAGATTACTATGGAATTGAAAGAAAAGAAAAATGAAATTGGGGGAAAAAATGAAAAGAAGGTAGGGGTGGTGAAAGTGAAAACAAATTAGATAGAGTTGCACAGAGAGATCAAGTTAGAGACGGGGAGGGTTAGAAGGATACAGGCAGTGTTCTAATGACTTCACACCCCATTACCCACTTAGTTTGATGCGTCACACCTCATTATGCTGCTGGAGCAGCAGTGCATGAACGCGTGAAACCGTCCACTCAGCCAGACCTGTCCACCCGCTCCAAACACTCACTCATTTACAGCAATTATAGTGTGTGTGTTTGTGTTTTCTACCTGCATGTGTGTGTATAGATGTATTTCAACTGGTCTATCTGTTTGTGAGGGTTAAGTGTTAAAATTAATTGTTTTAGGCCAACTGCAGACCTTTGAATGTAGGTACAGAGTCTGCCAGTACGTAGGATTTCAGCAAAGTTTGCCATGGCTACGCTGCAGCTCAAGTTTGAAAAGCTGCGAAGAGGCAGGGGCAACGCTTTCTTTGTCAGCTTTTGCAAGGGAAGAGGACCAAGTAGTGTGCTCTGCGGGAGTCTCCTTAATCACTCTCATGCAAGGGCACATGCATACACACAAACACATACACACACAGATAAGGAGATGGAGAAAAGACGGGTCTTTCCATGCCATTCCCTGCATGGGCAGCCCCAGTTGGCAGAGTGTGAAGAGTTCCTCTCCAGGACAAGGCTCACTAACTCAAATCCCTGGCCAGCAGCCACACTCCTCTCCATTACAAACACTGGACCCATTTATCCCAGTGCCCCCACCTTCTCCCTCTCCAAGTCACACTGCCACCCTGGGGGGAATGCCACATAATGGCTCTGTACGGCTGTAACTGACATCTCTATCCAGCTAATGTTTTTGTTTTTGCTGTGTTTACTTTGTTGATGCTCAACAAAAACGAGCAATGCAGAAGAAACAACAAAACAAGTAAACCATTTTATCATTGTGCCAACATTCATATGATTCATTACTCCAAGACAAAAAATGTCATAATTAATTTTAGCAGTCTCTTATTAAGAGCCAAGTTAAACTATTAATACCTCGGAGATGAAGGAGTTACTGTATTTTTAATTTAAATATGTCTTACTGATATTTCACTGGAACCAAACACAATGATTTTTTTTTTCTCAGCAGCTGACCTTTAATGATATGTTATTTCCAATTTAAACTCCATTTTCCACCATGGACATTCTTAGCTCTTCTGCCAAATCTGAACTGCACTCTCATATGGTTTGCATCTTGGATATAGCTTCTCATGTGACAACTTGATAATGTTTAAGAATTGTTTTCATGATCTCAACAGCCCCTGTTTGCTTAGCTAGTACTTTGAGTGAAGAGTAGACTTTCTCACATTCCTTACCAAGGTGACTTTAAGCATATTTTTACAAAGTATATTTTGAGTAAGTTTTGTTCCAAATGTTCATTTTTACTTGACCTTAATGGACGACTTTCAAAAGGCATAAAGTGAAACATCCATTTCAAGATGTTTTTCTCTTTTTTTTTTGAGTAAATCTTAGAGGCAACTTTTTCTTCTTGTTCTTCTTTCAAAATCTTGTTCACAATAATTGTTAGGAAAGACAGGATGGTATAAATTTCAAAAACCTATCAATACTTTGACTCTTCAAACCCTATCCCAGTAATTAGTACTATAAACTATATCTCAGAAGTGGAAGAACACTCTTAAAATTAAAGTAATTATTGCTCAAAAAGAAAGACAAACTATGAAAAAACAATGTCTTTGGATACATTTTTTCTGTGTTATCACAGCGCCTCACTGACTGTTCCCAGAGTGGATTGATCATACTTTGAGCTTGTGTTTTAGTTAGCAGTGCAAACAACAATTTACAATAATAGCGAAAAAGAAATCATTTTAAATACCAGCTAACTGTGGAAGCCAAAATCTCCATCAAGTGAAGATTATTTTATCCATACATCCATCCATCCATCCATCCATCCATCCATCCATAAACTTTCACTTATCTGGGTTTGGGTCATGGGGGATACCAACCTAATCAGAAAGACCCTTTCTCCTCTAGCTCTTCCAAGAAGATATCAAGATGTTTCCATGGCAGCCAAGAAATAAAAGAGAGGAACTGATCAGAAACATCTTCAATTCCTACATCCAATGGAGCTTCAACCACATTTCATAGGAGGCAGAGGACTTTGAGTTCTGATGGACCATGATCAACTCCTCCATTATTGAGGCTGCACATGGTATCTCCAGTTGCAAGGTCATTGGTGTCTGTCCTGGCAGCAATCTTCAAAGCCCATTGGTGCACACTCCGGGTGAGGGAGGCCATCAAGTTGAAGAAAGAGTCAGGCTTGGTTAGGATTCGCTAACACCTGAGACTCTGGAGGCAGCTACTGCTACTTTCAGGCCAACAGGAGTGAATCCTCGAACACTACTGAGACAAAAACAGTATGGAAGAACCTCAGTGAGACCTTGGAAAGTGACATTTGATCGACTCCTGAACCTGAATATGGCCATTACTGGGGCCAAGGTTGCTGAGGTTGTTAAAAAGGTTCCTCAGATGTGAAAAGAATCCACCCTGAGTTCATCAAGGTTCTGGACATTGAGCTCTGAGTAGATTAAGATGGTGGTTTTCCTTTCAAGGAGGCTGCATTCCCCATTACTAGCTCATGCTAACTTGGACAGGTTATCATAATTGTTTACTGTTTTACAGTGCTTAATGTCTTTGAAAACCTTGTCCCCAGGTGTTTATACAAATTTTGGAGACATAAGGATTACATTTTGTTGAGAAACATTCCAATGGGATTTAAACATAAATAAATTACATCTGGAAGGATATGTTAAAAAAAAGAAGAAGAAGTTAAAGCAGACACTAATAAGCTAATAAGAGTGAATTGGATTTAATTTAGAATGAAATGTAATTCTTTATTAAAATTGCCTTATCCAAGGCAAAGGGTATGTTGCTGTAAAACAACTGCAATAAAATAACTTCAAATAAAGTTAAAAGAGTTAAAATCTTTGTTGCTTTAGAACAAATGTAAATTTCCTTGTTAATCTTCTGGAAGTAAATCCCACTGCTTAATCTAAAGTACTGTAAAGTAGACATTTAGCTATAATATTTGGGTTTAGGAAATGGAATAGAATAAATTCCAAGGAGCATTTTTTTAATGGAATAACTGGAAAATCATTTTACTTTTTTAAACATTAAAATACAATAAAACAGGGTTTTACAGTATTTTTCTTTGGAGCTGACAGCTACAGATGTCTGAGTTCTGATTTATGTGCAACTGATATTCAACAGTCATTAGTTCATCTACATTCAAAGGTCAAGTTACAGGGTAATTACACTCCTCAGCCTATCAAGGGGTGCTCGAGAAGAGAAGAGGATCTGGTTGATAGCAGAGCCCCAGAATCAGAAACAATAATATGGTTCCATTCTGGCCATGGCATTCTGGACCAACTATGCCATCACTGAAGTCCTAGGAGTTTGCCAAACTGGCCCACATGTGTTTTGTGGACTTGGAGAAGGTATTCAACCACACATTTATGTTAAGGAGTTGCTCAGGCTTCCCCTCCCTAAAGAGTGAAAAGGTCAGATCATACTAGCAATGTTTTTAATAGAACATTGTTTATTTATTTATTCATTTTTTTGGTGGTGTGGATATGATTTAACTCTTCTCTCTTTGAGGTATTTGAGGTGTGGTTCATGGGTGCACATGTGACTGCAGCCAAGGAGTCGAGCTGGAAATAATTCCCTGACTACCATCATGCTGAAGTGGACTAAGTGGACTGAAGTAGGAGGAGGAGGGTCAGTTTTTTTTTTCTTTTGTTTTTTGTTTTTTTGTGGAGCTTAGTTTTTAATTTGACTGTTGACTTATGATTTCTTTTGAATTATGTGCTATATTTTTGATATGTTGATAGGATCTGGCATACAAGGTATTCTGTTGGGGCTTTTCCATGGGTATCGTAGACTGGGACTGTTGTTATTGGACATTTAGTCCTTCTACAAATACGCGGAGTTTGGTCTGCATTGCTTGCATTAAGTCAGATTCATTCTGGGTGGGAAGTGAGGCTTTCATTTGTCACCAATTTCTTTGCACAACTGAGTGGGAATTCACTTTAGTGGCCACAGAATTCCATCTCTATTTTTTGTGGATGATATAGTCCTTTGAGTGTCATTGAGCTGGGATCTCCAGCTCCTACTAGAGCAGTTTGCAGCCAAATGTGAAGTGGTTGAGATGATAATTTGTGACACAAACTGAGTTCATAGTTTTTAGTTTGAAAAGGGTGGAATTCCTTCAAGTAATTCGAGTTTTAACAAAATATAGTACAAAGCTACTTGGGCTGCCTGTGCATGCTTCCTTTAAATCCAGTGCATTTAAAAGTATATCATTGTACTCCATGTACTTTATAGCATTTGTCTTACAACTTTAATAACTCTTTTACTAAGTTTTAGAAATGTATTGTACAGTTTTAAAGGATTCTGATATAGGAGTCAAGCCTATACTTAGATTCATTATACTGAATTAAAAACTGCGTTATTTTCCATGTGCAAATAGACATGTCAAAATTATTACTTTTATTTGGAAAGTGAAAATATTTGGATGTAGTCTTCTTAAATATTATCATTTTGAATCGATAAATTTAGAAAAAAAAAGAAACTTAATGAAAGTTATTGGTAGTCAGATACATTGAGCTTGACTTTTTTTTTATTACATTTACAATTTACATAATAATGTACATAATATAATGATATATGTTGCATATAAATTGCAAGACAAATTGCATTTCTGAATGATTAAAGGAGAATTTGTTTTTTTCTTTTGCTTTAGTAAATTTTCTGGATAGTGGCTCATGAAAAATTGAAATTGGCCTGACTGACAAAGATGGAGGCTAGTAAAAAGGTGATAATCACTCACTTTTTTTCTGTCCCATATTTTTCGTATGTTCTCCAATCTATGATACTTCCACTGCTATCAAGTTTGTTTGTTAGAATCAGTTTACTGTACCAAACACAATATTCACTGTAAAAGAAAAAACTAAAGACAGAAAAGCCCCAGCTGAGATTTAAATTCTTGTGATTTTTTTCTTTTTTTGTGAGGATTGATTTCTTTGCTTAAATAAAGAAGCCAGCCATTAACAACATTAAATCAAAACAAGTCAAATCAAATATTACATAGTGACAAAAATGGGGAAGAGCATTTTTTTGTCTTTATTTTTAATACAAGTAAATGTATAAAGTACTGTTTCTTTTTTATTGTTTTTGTTGCAATTCCCTCATACATTTGTTTTGCTCACTATTGTTGGGGTTCTCTCCTGACCTTCAGCAACACACCAAGAGATAATGTAATCATGGTAAGGGAATCACAGCTGTCAAAAACGTCTCCTCTCTGTGATGAACACATGCAGTGTGAGCATGTCAAACATCACCCACCTGAACATCTGTTTTTTTTTCCTTCATCAGCCTCCACAACACCCCACCATACAGTATAAGGGACATACAGGCATAAAACCAGAATCACTGAAGGCTTTCCCTGAAGATCCAGCAAAAAAATTTATCTTGCATATTAAAAGCAAACTGAAGCTTGCTCACAGTAAATTTGGACTTACAACAATTGTATTGTTAATTTGATAAAATACAAGTCTCCATCAGTATGTCTCCATCAGCTCAACACAGTGGGGCACATAGTATCATAATTCATTAGTGATCAAATATGCTTGATTGGCAGCTGTGGCAGTGGTCACAGCTTGAAGTGTGTTGACCCCTGCAGTGTCCTGTTACTGAGGTCACTGAGGCCTCTCCCAGATGCTATGTACTGCAGACAGGGGGTGGCCTTTTAGTGTCAGTCTTGTGTGACCTTCCCTTTGCATCCTCCTTTCCCTTCACCCTTTGCATCTCTGTGTGCTATCCTGCAGAATAGAGTGAAACCAGCTCATATCAGTTAGCATGCAAAACATGTCTTACATAGTGGGATACAAGTTTAGAGAGGCTGGTTTCACTCAAGAGCATGCATATGAATGCTTGTCTATTATTGTGCATGTTTGGGTGTGTGTGTGTGTGTGTGTGTGTGTGTGTGTGTGTGTGTGTGCTGTGAATTTAAAAGGAAGAGAGACTGAATAAGTGGTACCGCCCTCTGCCACTTCAAGACATGCATAACACGGGCAGGCTCTGCACTTTTCAACTGCTGAACTTCACCCTCGCTGCATGGAGAAAACAGTAACAGTAGAGGGGTGACAAACATGCCCTTGCCCAGCATAGATGTATACACAATAAATATTACTCTTTATTTTTGAAGACCCAGGCTTGTGGGGGAGGGGTGATAATGTACTATGGTCAAATATTCTCATTATCCCATTCAGTTCATTATTTCCTTCACTGCGTCCATTCACTGACCCCGAGCCACCTTTCTCCTTTTCCACCTCCCATTCACTCTGTCTTTTACTTCTTCATCTCTCTTACTAACTCCTCTCTTTTGGACAGCGGTATGGCTGAGATCATAATTATGTTTTGACACATGGCGTAGCCCCTGGAGCACAAGGATTTTAACTCAAAGTGGGAGTTGTCAGTGCAACAGCTCCCATTGCTCTTAATTGGAGGGGAGGGCCACGAGGCCCGCCCACAGATCGGGGTGCCAGTTTTAATGAGGTTACGCACATACAGGAAGTCAGAGTTGTGACAGGAGGAAGCTGTCATTGGCCTGTGAGAAAGTGGTTGACATCTCAAAGCTGCCTCTGTTTGTCAGTGAGAGGGGAAAACCTCTCCACTCTTTTCTCCACAGGTGGAAACAGGCAATTAAAAGAGCAATGAAGAACTAAAAAACACCGAGCACAGTCGCACCAGCTTGACTACTTTGCCAATAAACACTAATAAGAAGAGGAACAGATGCTGTTGGAATAATAAATGCAAAATTAAATTCTTAAGAACCTCCATCCAGTCACTTCAAAAAAGACTGAGCATATTTCCCCCTACTACAAGGCAAATTAAGACAAATCTTTAAAAGTATGAGTGTGCTTTTTTCCTTGTCTTTTTTTCTTACCTGCACTGTCCATCTTTACTCATGCACGCACTCTGTATGCTATTGCATGAGTTTAAGTGTGTCCTGATGTGTGCAAGTGAACACTTCAGTGACTTTTTTTCTAATATATTTCAGCTTTTTCTTTCCCTCACAAAGAAGGAGAGAAGGTGTTGAAAGCAAAGCTGCAGACTCCTCTCGCCAAAACACTGGCTTCAGTGTTCTCCAGGTGCACCCTGTTGAGAGAAAGTGCTGCTGCCAGAGCAATGTATCTGTTGGTAGACCGCCTTAACAAACACGCAGTGCTGCAACCTTTGATCTGCACCACCCTCAAAGTGAGTTCCCACTTCTACGAAAAGCCAATTTACAAAATGGGTTCCTTTATTTTTCCTGTGTCATAACCAAATCCATAATATTGGTACAGCATTTCATTTCAAAAAAGACATTTATTTGGAGAGGGAGCGGTGTTTATTTTCCTAAGTAGATTTTAAACAGGTTTGAATTTCATTGATGCTTTTAAGCACGCACACGATTTGTGTGAGAGTCCAACCAAAATCGCAGGGATCGCAGCCATTTCCTCCCATCGTGCCCCTCTGCAGACCTCTGCATGTTTCAGGCACACCAGTTTGTTTTGAAGACCACACTACCTTTGCAGTTCAGGAATTTTGTGGAATGTAGAAAAGGATTTCACAGAAAAAAAGGGGGAAGATGATGTCTCAGCAGTTTTGATTTAGCAAAATGTTTCGCAATGTCGGTTCTTTGTTTGGCTTAGTTTAATGTGTGTATTAAGTAGATGGTTTGCCTCAGAGCTTTCTCTGTAGGGGTAAAAAAGAAAAAAAAATATGAGGTGTTTTTTTTCTGAAGATTGTTTTGACAAATTTGTGTGATGTGCTTAAGTTAGACAAAATATTTAAGCTGATGACAGAGCCTGATTTTTAAACATCACTGTCTTTAGTTTGATTCCTCTGGACCTTTTATAGCATGAACTTAATAGACTCTCTTTGTCCATGATGACAATATGTGGCTTCACACAATTAAAGAGGCCTCTTTCTTGCCATGCTGTAGATAAGCATCACCTGCTGGCTGTATAGATTGGAACACGCTCCCCAAGGTTGTCTGGAGGTCCTTCTGTGTTCAGCACCTCATTCAGACACGTACCACATAGCTGGCTTCTCTGAGGTCATGGGAAGGAATGAGGGAGGATTGGTCATGACCTTGTGTGGCATGGGGCATAAGGAGCCAGACATGGAAGAAGGAAAAACATTTGGTCCCAAGCAGAAAACGACAAGGTCACAGGGCTGGAGGAGGCTGTTTAGTTAGTTGACAGGGACCACAGCAAATGGGTTTATCAGGACACGTGGACACCAAGGTGAGGAAGGGTGAGGTCCCATTTAAATTCAGTCTGAATTTAACTCAATAGTGAGCATGTTCTTTTTTTCCATGTATTACACATCAAAGGCTGCTCTGTTTCCTCATGATTTGATCCTAAAAACAAGCAAGCAACACATCTTTCAATAGCTCCTCCATCATGATGGAAAATCTCTATGACCATACATATATACTGAGAAGCTGCTTGCCTCAGGCTTGCAGGTTCTCTTGATACTATTCAGCTCATGTGCACTGCTCTGCTGTCAGCCTCATTTGTGAGAACTGTGGACATGGGACTTCTGTGCTGAAACTGCTACAGGAGCAAGAGGCGCTTGTGAGAACAAGATAACTGTGCGTGCATGCATCTGAAGAGTTGGCTCAGAGCTGATCTCATCCCACCTACGAAGTATTGGCCAGTGCACTGAGATCAGTTCTGACTGTAATCTCACCACAAACACGGGCTCACCCTGCACACATTCATCCCCGGAATATTGTCATGAGTTTCGGTGGAGAGTACATTTGCCTAACTAATGCTCTTTGTCGTGAGAACTGACATGCCAGTCTTGTTATACAGCAGTTTCTCAGTGCTCACTGTGATGAAGATGGAAACAAACATGTATGAATAAAAAGAAAAATAATAATGTGGAAAGTTCTGAGCACTGACTTTACTTTTCAACAGGTGAAAATGAAGATTCTCACCATTTTCCAGTGTATTTTAATTTTGGTTTGACACAATCAGGAAGTGGTTAAAAAGGTCATAGACATCATCAAATTGGACTAAAATGTCACCAAAAGTGAGGCTGAATCACTGTGCTTTCATTAGTCTAATAGTTTCCAGTAAATCCTCCTGTCACACTTTTGTAGAATCATATTGTACCATTCAGGCTTAGTGAGTCTCTACAGTGATCACCCCTGGTTAAACCAAGAATCTGTAATGCTTCGAGGTCCACTTAGCTGAGCTTCTCTAACATTAATAATGCAGAACATTTTCCTAATGAAGGAACATATTTTTTCTCTTCCATTTTTTTCCAACATGTTGAATAACTCTGTTAATCAAGGCTTTACTTTCAGATTTCCTCCCTAATGGCATATCCAGTGAAGGGAAAAGGTCATGGTTGTAATATACTCATCTGTAGTCCTCAGGGAGACTGTCTCTCTTTTTGCTCAGCGCCAGACAGGCAGTCTTAGTCTCAGACATCCTCATCTGCCTCCTGCTGCGTTCAGCCCATGATTTCAATCACAGGGCCAAATGAAATTATTAGAAGGTGTTAAACTTATTAATCATTAAATTAGCTAAATGATCCTCCAAGTGCAGCCCAGATGAATGACATGTCATACTCTAATGCAATTTGCCTCTCCACCTCTCGAGCAGGTGAAGGTCAGGAGGGGGCCCGCAGCACAGCAGTTGATGACTTTTTTTCAGTGCCTTTTTTCATCCCTTTTTGTGTCGTCCACTTTAGACTATCCTCTTGTTCTCTTGGCTATGAGGGGAAATAAGTAGTCATGAAAAAAAACCTAATAGATACATTGTGTGGCTGAACACGCAATGGTGGAAACAGAGATGGCAAAACAAACTGACTTGCAGAAAGAAATTAAATTAACTTGACACTTCCTGTCATCATCTTTCTTTTGATGGTAGACACGTACTGAACATGCAGCCGGGTTTCGGTTTCCTTCTTATCTTGATGTGATTGGTGGGAAAGTAGGTGAGCTTTTATGTGAAACACACCTCCTACATAACACTTATGTGCTCTTTGTTAATATGCTGTCATAATCTGTTATCATGTGAGAACTAGATTATATGTCAGCTATCTTTTTGTGATTGATTCATCATTTATGAAATGCAGGTGTTACAACTCAGTGATGTGTGTGTATATACATATATAATATATATATATATGTGTGTATATATATGTGTGTATATATATATATATATGTGTGTGTGTATATATATATATATATATATATATATATGTGTGTGTA
>JAOWBL010000018.1:11766767-11783440 GCA_028564865.1 Zenarchopterus dispar
ATATATATATATATATATATATATATGTGTGTGTGTGTGTATATATATATATATATATATATATATATATATATATAAAATGTATATGTGTGTGTGTGTTTAACATTTCCACACCGATATTATACATTTTTTTCTCCTCTCAGCAACAGCTATCCTTCCCTCTCTGATTTATCTTCAATGGAACATAGCAGAGCTGTTTGAAATGCAACTGTGCCAGGTAATTAGTAATTAGTAAGGTTATTATAGAATTTACAGAAGGCTAACAAAGCGTACCTGTGGTCCACCAACTATTGCTGCAGTTACGGTCAGCGCTGTGGATGAGCAGGCTGAGGTACTCACGGTTTGAGGAGGGACTGACAAGGTCAAATCAGCTTGGATTTTTAATATAACACACTTCAGAGTATTGAATGGTCACGAGTTGCACTTCACATTTTGATCTTTCATGATTTTTAAAAATAATAATAATAATAAAAATCTCCTGGCTGGTCATGTAAGAATTTCCATGTACCATTTTTATCCATCCATCTGTGTCAAATGTTGACTATCATACCTATGTGTGTATGTGCTCGTATGTCACACATGCAGTACATCCTAGTGGTGCACATTACAGTCCCCAGGGATTTAAATACCATTTTAATTAATCTGCTCACCTGAATTTAATGAGACATATCCAAGGGGTTGGATGCATGTGTGAATGTGTGCATGTGTATTTCCAAATGTGAATGCAAGTGAAGGTGAGGGTGCTGCACGTGCATCTGCATGTTCAAGTGTGCATGCCTGTGACTAATACAGTTCCTTACTGGACTTCCAATAGTCTCCTTTATCTGGTCCTTCTGAAAAAGAAAGTGCATATGTCACTTTAATTTCAAAGAAGGAGAAATAAAGGGACTTTTCTGTGTTTACTTTACAACTCAACCTGTTTCACTTTTACACAGCAAAAGACTATCTAGAAATCAATTCTATCTGTTATTAATACAAGTATGATTATATAATTAGTCTAAGATCAATATGGCATTGATTCCAATGCAAACAAGGGATTATGGCTCCCTGTGTTCTCGTGGCAGTTCAGTGAACGTAATCTGGACATGTTCGACAGGCTGACCAACTAGCTTGCACAACCTTGACCAAGTTTACATCAATACACGATTGAACAGAACAGAGAGGTTATGGGAAAATGTAGAGTTAGATGTTGCCAAAACCAAATGTAGCCTATTTTTTACAATACATTAAAAACAGATGTTGCATCACAGATCAGTGCTTTTATCTGAGTTTTTTTTAATTTACTTCCTAGTATAAAAATCAAAATGACTTATAATTATATATTATATATTATTATGTGAAGATATAACTTTTCTCTGTATGTATGTTTTTGCATTATACCTTTATACAGTCATCCTATACTAACATCAATCAAATGGCCAAAATTTCCAGTCCTATTTTCAAGCTTGGTGCATTTTTCTACATGTTTGCGTTGAGCATAGCTGTTGTCAGAGTGTGGTTGTCAGTGTGAAAGCGACAGCAAACATGTGAGCCTGTGTGCCAGACATTACACAATAGGCCTATACAAAACCCTCCCTCTCTCTACCACAATTGCCTGTTTCTCTCTGTTGTGCTTTTGTTTTGTCCAGCCTCATTTGTGATGGTATTTATCTCGGTAAAAGATACAAAAACACTGCTCTTGTCTGAGCGAAGAGTCATTTACAATCATTTACATTGACAAAAACTATATTTTACCATTACAATAACCACAGACAATAGCGCATATCCGGCTGGTTCAGTTTTGCGCAACAAAATGCACAGAGGTACACACGCTTCCATTGTTCTGCTTAAAATGTGCCACAGCAGAATGATATCCCCCCTCCACTTGGTATATTAGATAATGAGAAGATGCAGATAAATTTCTCAGTACAATCTGCTCCCCACTGGCTAATCCACATCATTCAGTATTGTGAGGATCACAATGATGGTTTATTATTGCTCATTCAGAGCTCAACAATGATTTAAACATTTGCAGTAAAGGCAGAAACATGCTGCTTCAGATCTCTCTTCCATTTAAGAGAATGCCAGTTCTGCTTAGGAGCATCTGTTTTTTTTTTCTTCTTCTTTTCCTTGATGTTTCTGGATTGTTCTGATTGTCATTAGTTTTAAACCTCCACAGTTGGTGTATTTGAAAAGCCGCATGTCTGACAGACAGAATGTTAAAGCAAATTACATCAATATGTCATAGGTGTGCTCGCGAAATGAGATCCAGGATGAACTTAATTATACCTAGATAATGTAAGTTCACAGTGAAACACAGAGAATAAAGTGAGAATGGAATTTTGATACGATGTAACCACAGTAAATGTTCCCTATTCACAAGGATCTGAAGAGAGCGCATCTTTCTGTTTAGCTCATCTTTCCCTCCGCTATCAGGAACCTGCAGTCTTGAATTTCACTGACACCCAGGCCCTTAATGAGAAGCAGAACGACACCTTCATATTACAGCCTGTGCCCTACCTCTCTCCATTTCTATGACTTGCTTTAATAAATTACTGTCCAATAAGAACTTTTATGATCTTGGCATATGTTGCCTTTTATAGGTGAAAATAATTGCGTTCCCAGATCGCCCCGTCCGTTCTGAACATGAGAATGAGACTAGTGGAGCCGACAAAATGAGATAGTTTCACAGTGTCTGCACAAGTCCTTCTCATTTGGGTCGTTACACCTCCTCCCTCCTTCTTTCTCAGTTTCCTGGCTTACCTTCACAAGCACCAACCCCCACCCTCACCCTTCGCCACTCTCAACTCCACTCATGCCTAAAGAGGCCCGTTCTTGCATGCCAACAGGCGCTCTTAAACTGCAGCCCCATCCCCCCCAACTGACTTCACACACACTCTCTCTCTCTAACACACACATACACACACAGAAGGAGTCTTGTTTTTGAGTTCCCACTGATGTGTGACAGAAGCCACTTGACAGGTGACACACACACTTGATGTTATCAGGTCAGGGCCAAAGATTCAGCCTCTTGAGTGATGAGAGACTGTCACTTGCATTGTTTATCTATGCTACAAGAGGGGAGAGAGGGGACCGATTGAGAGAAAGCCAGTGTTTCTTTCTTTCCTTGCCATATATCACTCAAGGGATAAAGGAAGCTAGGACAGAGCCATGCTCCCCACAGAAGAGAGTTTACAAGCTGAAATTGTGCCTACAAACAACTGAGTCAAATAACTGAAGAATCTCATGCCATACATGATAATATGGTTCATTATATAAGTATCTGCTAAACTGCCACAGCCAACAAAAACTCACGTGGGCCTGAAACAGAAGCGCTCCTCGGTCATTTAGAGAAATGTGCTGAAGTGGGCTCACAAATTGATGTGGCTTTGTTATCGGCATTGTCAATTGATTACACCTAGGGGCGATAATGAAATAACTAATTGAATGTGTCCCCTTGTAAACAATTTGTTGAAACATGCAAAACACAAACTTGCCTTGGTCCTTGTGAGCGGCTTTAATTAATTTAAGACTGAGTATGATAACCTTCACAGAACTATTAGCCATGCCTTCATGCAGTTCCAGGGAAGGATATTGCTTCCACAAATGTCAGAAAAATCACAAATATTATCTAAGGAATAATCTCTGTGAAGTCCACATTTTTGTGTTTTATCGGCAGAGGTCAAATATAATGATCAATGCCACTGATTCATCAAGGCCGAGGTGAAGTCAAACATCATCTCTCTACTCCATCGTGCAGAGGGAGGGGTGAGGGGTCACTGTGTCTGAGACCTTTCTTTCTTTGTATTTTATCATGGAAATAATGAGTCAAAAACTCAGGCCTTAAGCTCTCATACTTATAAAAGGAATTTATATGGACACAAATTTCCCAAAGCTGCATTTATAAGTCTCTCTCTGTAGTTTCTATTTGTCCTGTATTATATCTTACTTCAAGGAAGGCATCATTTGAGTCAACATGAACAGGGTAGAGAGATAGTCGAGAACTTAATAGAACTGGAAATGTTTTCTTGTTACAATATTTATTTATTAAATTTAAAATATCTTTAGCACAGGTTAAAAATTAGACACTTCCATCTACAATGAGCGCCTTGGGATTTAACAAGACTCTAACATGATTGGAAAATAAATACTTTTACAAACCAAAGGAGAGAAAAAAATAAAAATAAATTAAAATTCTTCTTGTTTCCTTCATTACTGCTTTCATATTGGAGCTGCTGAGGTGGGCAGAGGCAAAATTGGCATTTTTATTGGACATATTAGAAATACTCAAAAGAAATCTTAAAGTTTCAAAATCTCTTTTCTTTGAGGGTCATCAGTTGGAAAATTTAAAATGAGTCAAAAGTTATTGTTGTTCCAGCTTTATAGTTTGGATTAATTAATCGTAAACAATGTATACTCAAAAAAAGAAAAAAGAAAAGCATGTTACAGCTGGTGACACAACCTTTTTTGGTGTGATAAGTCAAATGGCAGCCCCGTTGTTTTGTTTTGTTTTTTTGTTTGTTTTTTGTTTTTTTTGTTTTTTAACTGTTTTTTATTTTTTTTAGCTAAATGGTTTTTCCACAACAATTTATTGGTTGTGTTTTACACTCAGAGTATGTAATTATTATTAAGTGTTTGCTTGTGAGCCTGCAGTGGAAATGAAAGATTTGCAAACAGCACAGTCAGACTGCGAGCTTTCTCCTTTTCTAATTCCCCACCCAGACTAATCCACAGACCAATGATTTATGGTCATGTTTTGCCTCAGCCCCACCTTATGGAACATAAAAAAAGATAACAAGTAACATGAGCAGAGCACTGTAGTAAATGGCAGGCCAATGCATTAGTTATCAGTAAGAAAACATTAACAGCAAAGACATATATTTTTTCCAGTTTTGAAGTTGTTTACAAACCACATCCTTGTTCACAATTTATTATGTTTTTCAATGTTTGCTTTTTGTTGTCATTACATGCCATATGAGAAGTCTGGATTACAAAAGTACCTGAACAAATTGCTTGTATATTAGCATGCATAGGTGTTGGCTATTTACATCCTATTTACAAGACTGAATGAAGAAGAAAGGGATCTACAACACACTTTCTTTCATGTGTCTCATTTACATTTCTAGGATGGAGAACAAAAAGCAGCCTCATACGGATTCAGAGAGTACACAGGACATGCACATAAAATAGGATGTTTGGTTGACTGAACAAAGTGTCTTGTTTTATCCCCTATGGTTGAGTTCAATTCTGTTCCAGACTACATCTCTGACCAGCACTGCTGCATTGCATAACACATCTATTTCTTTTTTCTTTCTCCTTTGTCTGTATTGCGCATGAGTCTCTGAGCACAGGGGGCTTGGAAAGGTTAATTTACGATGTTAACCGTGCCGTGAAGGGAAAAGCAAATAGGAAAGAGCATGCACAGCACAGGAGAAGGACATTAAGCTGTGGCTACATCTTTCTCTTGCCTGCTCCCTCTGTCTGTCCAGTGACAACAGTAGGGGCCTCCTGTTGTGTACAAAGACACGATGCTATCGCCATCCATCATTGCACACATGCTGAGAGGATCTTACACAAGTGATCAGGCTGTAAGCAGGCACTTACGACTGACACCCTGGCATTTATTAAGCGTTTTTCCTCCCATAGCCACAGAATATTGCAGATATTAAAAAAAATACACGTGTATAAGTGAAATACCTACTAAAGGTGGTGTAAGAAAAAAGAAGACAAACAGTAAAAGAATAATCTTTCACTTATAGTATACAACAGTGCCAACAGAATAACTTCAAAATATTATATTACATTGTATTTATGAGCAATTAAAAAAAATTTTTTTTTTTTTTTTAGTAATCTCATGGAAGACTTTTTTTTTTAAGGAAGAATGGAAGACATGGATATATTTGATATATTTAGACTGCAGAGGTATCTGTAATTCAGGGACTAGTAACCTGCTCATGGGATGTTGCAGTCATTAAAGATATTGCTCATTTAGCTAGAAGAACATCAGTATCACCTCCTCAATTTTCCCCACTACTCCAAGTTCTTTGTCCACCCCCAACTCATTTACAGTCAACCACTAATATAGGCAATCAGCAGCCCCATACCCTCACGAGGGGTCCATAAACACTTGATTTCACAGAACTGCCTTTGATAAAGCAGGGAGGTGACTGCCAGAGCGTGGTAATGTGCTTTCCCATAAAGCTTATCTCTGACTGGGGTCAGTAAAGGCCAAGTGGCAAGGGCCTGATCGCCATAGCAATAAGACCCCAGAAGCTGTTTCTGCAGCTTACAACCCCTCTGACAATAATACAGCCGTCCGAGGTCTTCCTTTTGATCATCAAACCTCTCATTCAGGCCCATGTGGGAAATAATGTAGACATTTACTACAGTACAATTGAAATGAGGGGTGAGCACAAATTAACCTCTGGTAACAGTGAAGGGGCTCGTTGTGATAGGAATCATAAACTTTTAATTGTTCACTAGCAGCAGTATTTTAAAAGCACGTAAAAACAAAATGATGAGCTAACCCAGGCAGTTGGGGCACAGCCATCGTTTAAGTTACATCCCTTCTACTTTTCAAAGCCACTGTATTTCAGAAAAAAAAAATTTTTTTAGAAATATGTTTATTTTTATTTTGCCTTGCATGTACATTGAGCCTCACAATTGTGTTTTCTCGATATTTTTATAGGTATATGTGATGATACTGTATAAATTTAGTGGACAATAGATGGGGAGCTTTCAACAACCCTTTGATAGCATATGGTTATCCCCTGCTGTTTCCCACTCTCTGCTCTGTAGGGGGGCCAGAAGGGATGTATTTATAACTTTCTGGCCTCCACAAACTTTTTGCTTCTCAAAAACTGAAGGATTACACTCTGTTCACAGCAGGGAGAACAGCATGCATTCATGAAAGATGGACTTGAACCATGATAATCTCCATTTTAAATCCTAAAGACAAGCTCAAAAGTCTCTTCAAAGAAAAAAAGGCTGGGTTCAGATGGCAGAGAAAGGGTCAGTTACATTAGTGGTGTTATTTCTGACAGCTCCTTGTATTTGACCATCAGGCAGCACACAGTCTTCACAGTAAGCTTACCACAGCCACCAAAAACCCATCCACTGGGTTCCATGTGCATTAGCTACATCAATTGTGTTTCAAAGATGCCAATTTAGAGTGTTGTTAAGCTGCTGTTGTTGCTGTTAATTTTCTCTCTATTTTCTGGCTGAGGTGCAGGAGACTAAATCAAGCTGTCAGAAACCAGACTGCTCAGTTAAACGGTGCAGACTGAAATGCCACCTGTCCACAGCTTCTGGCAGTTTATTATATCTGTATTTATTTGTTTCTATGGCGGCAACTAGTGTATATGTAGCAATTTCAACTCTTTTTTTTTTTTAAGCATTCAGATGCAGCCTACTGTATATGTACAAGTATGAGCAATTTAGCACAATTAAACCTTGTGATTTCCCCCATTACCTAATCAGATGTTAAAGATTTGCTTTACAGGATTTAGAAATGGTATTACACTGAGGTCAGTCCAGAGTATTTCTTCCAACAGAGACATTTTGGTTAATCTGATTCCCTCCACCATGGGTCCCGTCCCCAATCTCCTTGGCACCCATCTCATCTCAGCAAGGGGCTTTGTGGCTAACTGCCCACCTAGAGGTGAAGCTTATGCACAGGGCTGAATGAGGTGGGAGTAGGGGCTTTAAAAGCTCTATTATTCATCCCTGTCATTAGCTCCATGGCATAAGGAGGTATGCTCTGTCTTTTCTGCAGTCTAGCTATTAGAACAGCCCTCATCTATGGTATGTTTATGTCAAGATCATGCCAATTTTAAATGCCACTTTTGAAGTTCTTTTTTTAGCACGAATACCCAAATGAGTCAGATTTCAGAGAAATTTGATGAAGTACCCAAAATTTGTTGATCTCTCACACTTGAATCATTTTTTCACAATTCTAAAGTCAGCCTGGAGGTCAGGATTAAAGCAGAACAGTTGGGATCTGTTGCTGCACAGTAATCTTTTCAACTCTAACCCCACTCCCACTAACCTGACCTTATACAGCTTGAGGCCAAGGCTTGTCATGACAGTCCAAAAGAGATACATTCAGAGATTCAGATTGTTTATATGGTTTTGCATGTGAGAAGTAAAGAAAGTGAACGTGCATATTTTCACATGTTTTTACAGCAAGGAAACGGAGATGGAGTGACTGATTTTTTTGTTCATAATGTTTTCAGTATTTCAGTTTTTTCTTTAAACAATATTTGCATTGTTCTTTAGAACAATAATTTATGAAACTATCATTCAACATAATTTATTGTTTCTAGAGCTATAATGTACAAAATCTATTAAATCCAGTAAAATTATGTTCAAAGATTCCCTTAGCGAAGGCTGGCATTTCCACCACAGCTAGTTTTCCTATCAATGACAGAATGCAAAGGTTTTCATGTGATGTAGTCACAAACTGTGTATATACTTAAACATTTTAATCAGTGCTTCCTTTGAAATTATGCCTGTGGCATTAAATTTGAACACTGACCACAATGGTTCACCAGTACCAAGGGGCATGTGCTGGTATGAAGTGATATGAGCTCATACAATTCAAATAAGCAAGTGCATAATACTGTTCAATCAGAATGTGCCACTGAATCAGTAATCAAGTGAATTAGAAGACTATTTTTAATAATTTTGCTAGTTTTAAGAATGCTAGTCAAGAAAAATGTTATTATCCCTAAGGACAAAAACATTTTTACAAAAGATAAGACAAATTTCACTACATTTGTGGGATATTGTGCTTATTTATAGAGGTTTTGTTTTTACAGTGAACTGGCCTATAACTGGTCACTTTTTGATCTATGGTGCTGCTTATTATTAATCATTTTTCTAAACAGAGTGGTGTTTTAAAACCAGATCTTAGGTGAGACCTCAATAAACCAGTCCTTACTGGAGACTCCACTGTTCTACAGGTTGTTTTCTACAGGTTGTTTTTCTCCTCAGTGTTCTGCCTCCATTTTATCTTAGTCTTTTAGTCTCAATGTGTATCAGCTTCAGTGGATCAGACACACAAAGTACACAAAAGTTAGCCGGTGATGACACAAAGGGAGCATTTAGTCATAAGGATGTGGACTTATTAACCAGTTGAGAGAACAAGGTGGATTGTAATCAAATAAAGTGGAGATAAGTTAATAAGCTTATAGCGTAAGCTATGCGCGATTTATCCTGGCTGGCATGGCACTTGTTTGCTTCCACTCACTGAGATGCACAAGCATGGTACTTTAACATTGTTAAGTGTACCACCTTTATAAACTATGAAGCTGCTGTGTTTTTATCACTCTCATCATATTAGTCTAACTCTAAGTGGATTTCACTAACACAGAACGAGGGAATATTTTTTTTTTTACTTCTGCCTTGCTTCTTTTTTTGCTTTTATTTATGTATAAGGCAACTCAAACAGCACAATATCACTCAGCCCTCTTTTTGCTTAATCCAAAAACAAGATTGTGGAGTTTACTTTATCCTGGTACCCCACTGACTTCAGAGTTGGATTGATGGCTTTGCCGAAGCAGATTATATCTGTCCAGCACAAGAGAGAGATGGGTGGGGATGAAGGGGATGAAGGTAAGTGATGACAAGGATGAGGTACTAGAGGTAAGCCATGGTAAAGTAAAGGGAGGACCCGAGTGTCTAAGAAGTGGGTGAATAAATGATGGAAGGAGCAGGAGAAGAGCTGATTAAGTGAAGCCCAAACTGGGAGAAAGAGAAGAGAAAGGCAGCGGATGGAACCCAACAGGGGGTAAATCTGAATCAGTGGGGCTCTCTATCCCTCATATCCCTGCTCCCCATCCCCTCCCCTCCCACATATCCATCTTGTTAATATACATACAGCTTGGCCCTCTGGGTAATATATCTTTGACCTGTGATTACGCTAACAGCTTATTGTTTGCACAGTGAACAATCCCATTATGTCGACGATCTGTTTACATACAGCCTCACTGTTTAGATTGGTATGGTGTGTGTTTGTGTGTGTGTCAGGAAAAAGACTTGCGATCTGCCTCTATGGTGTTATGTGTATCAGCACCCAGTCTGCTTGTGATGATGTACAAGTACACAAATTTTGATCCCAATCAGAATCGTCACGCTAAAAAAGTAACCTTAGTCCTCGATGCCTTACTTCAGTGTGGCACACAAACAACACAGGAAAGCAAATCAACTTGTCATGGACTGCCATATCTGTGCAGATACGAAGCTTTGTCTCATGCCTTAGGAAGTGGAAAGCCTTGATTTTCAAAGCCGTACCTGCCCTGTGTTTATTACTTCTTATGTATCGTATTTGAGTGACACCTTCATCCTCGCATTATTTTAAATCTTCTTTAACTAATCACTATTAAGTCTTAAGTCCTAATTTTAAGTTTGTTTACATGTTGACTGTAAATACCTTCATGTGATTTAGTGTGCAAAATTTGATTTAACCATATTTCCTCATTGGCTGTATAGTTAGGCGTACAAAGCCATATGTCACTACAAGCATTCTTCTAATACAACATTTTGTTCTGTTGAATTTGAATCAGGCTTTTATTGATACTATTTTCCATGATCTAAATAAAGCTCCCCTGCTCTAAAAAGTTGAATTTTTTTTCGTTCCTCAATGTGATTTTTCATTTTATATTTCTGTATGTGGGTCCAGAAAGCGTACAGATGCAAACATTAAAGAATCACAGAGGGTAATAGGTATTTAACCACAAGGCTTAACATCTGGTCGAGCAGAGGGCCATGCTCATTACCACAACGTTAACCTCAGACAGGACATGAGGTCATATCAGGCCAAAGAGCTGCATGAGGGTGTATCATTTTTGGTCAAGGGGTTATTGAGATCTCAAAGGACATCAGAAAAAGAAAATATCTTGTTCTTAGTCAGAACAGTGAAATACTACAACATAATTGCTGTAAATTTGCCTTATATTTCTCTTCATTATTTCTGCAAAGCCTTTGCCTTCTCCTTCTGCTCTTCTCTTAGACTTCTCTGTGAGTGGGTAAAGTGGACATGTGGAAAATTGTTGTGACACAGGATGAAAACAGTTCCTGGAAAGATGCCCCATGACACTGTGAGCTGCCACTTTACTGGAGCACCCCAGTTTGCCTTTTGTCTTCCCCTGTCCTCATGTTGGCTGTGGGTAGGTTCAGTCTGACATAAAGGAGTGGGTATGACCCCTTTAGAGTGTTTACACCTTATGAGAGCTGCCGTTTGTGGAAGACAAGCTTTTACAATCTACGGAGGAGACTTAAACCTGTTTCTTCTAAGTTCCTATTCATTTTCACAAATCAAAAAATGGAGATGTAAAGGTGACAAAGAACTTGGTGTGAACTTGGCTGACCAAGACATTGGTTTAAAAATTAATTGGAATGACTGCCGGCACATCCTTGTCTAAGGATAGGTGCCATGTACCATGTACAAATTAACATGCAGAGTACAGCATCTTAGACAAAGCCTACTGATCACCCTGTATATATAAACAGCAAATAGCAATGAGCGTTTGTGTCTCAGAGTGAGCGTTTGTTATGTTTTCTTTAATGCCATGTCGCATTCAGCGCTGAACTTTCCTCATGAAGGTTCTCTAGGGACATGGAGCAGAGAAAGTGTGGGGATAATAAAGGGAGTCACTGATAAGATATGGGTTCCTCGAAGCATGGCGCACGTTGAGAGGTAGAAGATGCAAATGGTGCAGGTGAGGTGTTCAGCAAGTTAGTATTTCCCCTGTTTTCCGTGCAAAGGTTTTTCATCTTCACCAATAAGGGGCTGTAATCTTTGAGGTCATCCATTCATTTGCTTGTCAAGTTATCTGTCAGTCCATATGATTATCTTCAAATTTTAATGGAAGACAGAGATCAGAGTCCTCGTGTCTACATTGCAGTCACTGAGGTGTCCTTCCCTTCCCCTCCAAGTGTAGCTTCATGACTGGAAAACTTTTTCAAAGCATGCAAAGGAAAAAACACGTTTCTCTCAAATTGACAAATTTGCAATACCAGCATTAAAACGATGGAAGCATTTATTGCAATGGGTAATACCTGTGATAATTATTGGAAAAAAAGTTTAATTTTACCATCAAATTATGAACTAAATATTGCATTTAATTGTTAAAGGTGCTAAGTCAGACTCATGGCTTGCTTTCGTTCCTCTTCAGTTTGTTTCACAGGACTGATGAAACAAAACGAATTTCACTATTATATTTCTTGTATGGTGGCCAACTAATAAAACCTATTGCTAATGATTTTATTTATCTATTCAAATTTATAGGAGACGTGTACAGACACCTGGGATTATGTCTTATGCTATCAGAAAACATGTTAATGTATTTTAAAACTTTTGAAAAAGGTTCTCCGGGATATCCAGATACTGAGATTTGTGGTATAAGAGGTGGTAAATATACACTATAGTCTGGTACATGCTGTTGTCCTTATTCATCTCTATTTACATGTAGTATTTTGGATATTGGTGAGGAAGACTAGGCCCTTACTTAAAGAGAATAAGAAGTATAAGAAGTACAGTTTTTACACTTTAAATGACGCCAAAGACTAGAGAAATTATAAATGACATGACATTTTTTTTACTCTGAAGAATACTTATTTCACATGGAAAATATTGAACCATGAGTACTCTATCCGCAGTACAGAACGCTTATGAATTTGGTGACAGTGGCTTGGTATGATTCCTATATTAGGAATAAGAATAGTGATTTTATGATTTATTTACAGAAGCATGCATCATTGAGTTTCCCACCATAGAGAAAATAGTCTTTCAAATGTATTTATCAGGCATTGTCAATCATGTCATTGTTATGAGTCTCTGATTTTTTTTTCTTATTTTTTCCATGTTTTCTATAAAACAAAAAGAAAAAAACAAAAAAAAAAAAGGAGAAAAAAAGCTGCAGGAAAATACCAAGGAGGGACACCAGAGGAACTAGGCTTTTAAGAATTTCATTGTGGGGATTCTGAAGGGTTCTAGATGGTCTTGTCTGTTATTCTTCGTTTTGAATGTTGTGCTTTGTTGGTGTGTCTTTGTAGGTGCGATTGGTCAGCCGCTCTGGTGTCTATGCTGCTCAGTTGTTAGGTTATCTGTTAGAAGAGAGAGAAGGGAAGACAGAGGAGAAGAGGAGGGGGAAGGACAAGAAAAGAAAAAAGTTATTAAAGTGCAACTCAGAGCTCTATTCTCCAACACACTTTAATGCTGTACTGCCTTGCTTGCACACACAAACACAATCATAAAGTATACCATGAGACTGTGAGTGAACTCCACATTGTGAGTTATTCAGGACCCTTGTCTAAACTCTGTCTCCTTGTCTAGGGTTTATGGTGACACACAGTGAGTCACAATCACTGCATTTGGAGAGCAGGGTGGGCTCTGCTGTCACTGGTGCCAGTTTCAAACAAAGACAGAGTGACCACCCTGTGAGTGTACATGGCAACCCCTTTTGGCTGAGATTCAGAGTGACAGTAGAGTCAGCATGGGGGATGATTCCATAATCAGCTTCAATTAAGGCCAAGAAGTGATGAGCAAATTTACAAACAGTGAGTCTCCTTTCTGTTTGCTGTGTCTTCTTCAGTCTGTTTGTGGTATACCCCATTATAACAAAAAAAAAAAAAAAACTACTGCTCTTTGTTCTACTATGTGTCTTCAGACTACACAAAGTTTGGCAAGGCCCTCCAGCATCCCTATGCACTGTTTGAGGATGATTCATGTTGCCTGGAATGCCGTTTTGTGGGTGGGCCATTAGATGCAGAGACGAGTGGAATTCAGCTACTATCTACAGGAGATCCAATTACGAGACCCCACTGTAAAGGTGCCACCTGCACCCATTATAAATCACTATAAACAAAGAAACTATTGACAATGTATTGCATACTGTTACAGCTCCACTCATGCCTGCAAAACATGAAGTTTACACTTGTACTGTAGGTTTTAGAGAATATGTTGTATGCAGTAAATTTCCCCAGATATGATTTTTAGCCATTGTTTATTCTTTAGTGACAAATAAATAATTTAATTCATAACCACATTTGGTATCTCCATGAACAGAACAAATTATGTTAATTTTGGATGATGCAATGGTCACCACTGGAACATACTTATGGACAATTATTTCTGATATTATTGTAATTAATTATACACATGGGGATTAAATTATTGGTCTTTTAAATAATTATTTTATGTTCCATTTAGTTTACTACATCATAGCTGCCATTTGTAGGAATTACAAATTAAAATGAAATATACAAATATATGTATATATATATATATATACATATATATATATATATGTATATATATATATATATGATATACGTGTGTGTGTGTATATACATGAACATATAAACAAATTAATTTAATAAAATAGTATATATAACAAATACATTTATCTCTGTATCAATAAATTTTAAGCAACAACAAGAACAAGAGTTTCAAAGCCATGTTACATAGATCTGCTGTGCTGATAAAACAAGCCCCTAAAATACCATACCGGCTAGTGGGGATGGACCAGCATGCCTTGTAATACCATTAGATGTGACATATATCATTGTAATATTCCATCTACATTCACATATTTGGAGAAAGAATTTACAGTGGATGAGGGTTGTATTCAACTTGAGTGTCAATCAAGCTAAAAGCACTTCAAATTCGGTGAGCAGGTTGCCCATCAGATCTTAATTGTTTTTTTTTTCTTTTCTTAAGTGTGAGCAACTCAGAGACGCATCAAAGACACTTGCCAACACACAGCTGTAGCAAGTGTTGTCTCCACCTTTCTGTTCGTACAAGATGCAAAGTAAAAATGTCCTCCATTTGATGCCACAAGATTAATTTATGTTCTTGTTTACTTATTTCTTCATTAATTCAATCAGTTATGTATTCACTGTGTTTTGTATTTTTTTTTGTGTGTGTGTGTGACCAACAGCTCTTCTATTAAATTTTTCACTTTAAACAAATAATGAATTAATTAATAAGTTACTGCATAAGTAATTAAATATATGGACCCCATGACTTGAATCTTGAACAATCTGTAAATTTCCCAGAATGATATATAGACAATCATTGGTTGTTGGATCAATGTTACTGCCTCAAAAATATATCACTTGTTGTCCAACACAGAGTCCTTTACAAGGAAATACAGAAGCTCCTGCTCAAACTAGATGTCCTTGTGTCTGTCTTATGTCCACTTTTCTTTTTACAGCACTGGACCAAGCTCTACTAGCTAACATCTTCATGACTGAGATCACAGCCAGTGCCCCGGGGCATGCTACATCCACTCGCTCAGAACAGTGGCCGCCAAGACTCCAGCTTTTCGATGCAGAATGTGGTCCCAGGGTGTGTGATAACAGAGTGTGTGATGGGAATGCAGGGCCATTTGGACCTCCAAAGCCAGGTGTTAGCACTTCAGCTCACTGCCTCATCAATAATTGACAGAGGCAAACCAATCAGAACAATTTGCTCCCCACAGTGAAGTGCTAGAGCAGCCTAACACCAGTGAATCATTAATGAGGCAATTAGCTGAAATGGTTAGACGGTTAGTCCTCACTGTGTGACTCTAGTGCAATGGTTCTCCTTATACAGGAGCTGAGCGTGATGGAGTGATGTACTGGACAACACAACCTGAGGGAGAGAAACAGTAGATTCACAAAGCAGAGCTGCAGCTACAGAGCACAGTCTCCTTAAGGTTGAAGTGCAGCCTGGTTTTGTGTTGCCAGCTCTCCATCTGTTGACCACAACTCAGAAGGCCAATAATGGGAACAAACCCAATTGGCCATTAGCATGGGAGATTGACCTTTATTGGTTGTTGTTACCATTGCACAGACCGACAGAAGCTGTCTCCCGGGTGACTCAAGTGTGGGAGAGCCTTTATGGACATGGATGAAATAAACCCTAGTGACATCACTCAAACATGGAGAAAACAACAACAATAACAGCAAAGATAGAATTTGCCTTTGAAGAGCAAAGATCCTGGATTCTTGTTTGAGAGGAAAATCAAAGCCTCGAGGGAGCTGCTCACAAAGCCTCATCGATTGGTTATATTGGAACCATTTCATAGTTTATCAATGCTCCTCTGCCTGCAGTCCCAGCCCTAGGTTCAGCATAGTCTCAATTAAACCAGCCACTGCCACATCAGGAACAAACAAGCAGATATGACATAGTACTTAGAATATTCAGAAATACTTACTCGTGTGCGCTAAGACTGAAAGTGATTTTTTTTTTTAACAATGTCCATTTCATTCAAGTTAAATGGGATCAAAATGACCTTATTTATCATTACCCTACAAAAGATTCCACTGTTTCCTTGTAATTTTTCATCCACCCAATCAGACTAATGTGCTCTTTGTTTCCATATATCTTGGAGATGGAGAGATCTGGAATGAAAGTGGAAAAAGAGCATGAGAGGGAGCAAGAGTGAAAGAGAGGAGGAGCAGGAATGCATAAAAACCCTTAAGGTTCATTGCTCTCTTAAGGTCATGTAAAATGCAGTAGTAGTCTAAGCACAGCCCACGACCGGAGTTTTCTATTCCAGACAAGCACATAAAGTTATATTCAGTAAAATAAGAATTTTTGTGACAGATCACTGGTAGATGTTAATGTTGGAATATTACTGGCATTTTAATTATATAACTTTTAATTATGTTTGATTTTGAAACCAGTATGTCTGTAAGGATATATA
>JAOWBL010000018.1:11785455-11800815 GCA_028564865.1 Zenarchopterus dispar
TATATATATATATATATATATATATGCAGAGTCTTTGGTGGAGAGTTGCCTTGTACAAACTACGAAATTAGTAACTTCACCCCAGTGCAAACATTGAGGAGAGTGTTTTGTAATCATTTTGGTTTGTCTTTTTTAGTGCATAGTGAAATTGGTTTGGATTACTTTTGGTGAAATATATATACACACACACACATATAGTTTCAAACCACATTAGCACTTCAACTGGCACTGCTTTCTGAAAATCCTGTGAGATTATAAGGCAGTCAGTTAGTCAGAGCATCTGTACAGAATTAAATGTGCAGCATCAAAAAAATGATATAGTTTAGAGGAGATTTTTCCAGCTTTAAGTACTTTTCTGCCTCACAAAGGATGCAAAGCACATTTTTGATAATAATAATAATAATAATAATAATAATAATAATAATAATAATAATAATAATAATAATAATAATAATAATAATAATAAATAACAACAACAACAACAATAATAATAATAATGATAATCTCTGTTCTGTGTATTGCTATTTTATCTCAATGGTTACAGGGAACCTAGTCACTAAGGGGTCAAAAGCCAATGTTCTCATAGTGGTAGTCCCAAGCCCTGATAAATAAAGAGGATTGTGTCAGAAATGGTATCCGCTGTATATCCTAAACCAAATCAATATACAGACCACAATCATCTACTCTGATAACTTCTGAAGAGAGATTATGTTTTGATGATCTTGGAGGTTTTTCTAAATTGCTCTTTATTTTGTTGCGTTGTCTAAATGGAACCTCTGTTCTTCATACACATGTATTCTTGATTTTTTTTGTGTTTAGTTGGTTTGCTTTACTTCTTGTTTTATTTTGAAAGCTTAATCCTGTGCATTTTACTTCTGGTCATACTTCTTTTCTTCTTCTCTGTCCTCTCAGTCTCAGTCCATTGCCATTCCCCACCCAGTTCTCCTCAGGTTTTGGTTCTTGAATTATCCTACTGAAATGGTGTGATACTTTAAAATAAAATGACTTTGTTTGCTTACTTGAGTTCTCCTGTATTTGGATCCTCCATACACAAGCTCAAGTTGTTGCCGCTGAAGATTGTTCCACAAGGTACTGAATCATTGAATCGTACCTACTTTTTTTTTAATCCACACACTGCTTTTCAATTTGGTTTATCTATTGTTACATACGTTCATAGAATGGTGTAATATGTCATGTGGTGTTGTTCATCTGAAGTTGTGTTTGGCTAATTTCAAGCCCTATTAATATCCATGTTATTATTTATGATTATTTTTAACATTATTATTAATATTTCATCTTGATACACAAATTCTTACAACTGGAAAAGCAAAGTAAATTCTTTTTCATGATTGTACATCAACCACATATATTCTTTAACAGTCTTGGAATCACATTTTATCTTCTACATAGATTAATTAATTTGGATAATTGAGGCAATTTTTCTCTTTTTTTAAATTTAGGATTTCTTTTTTTTCAATTTTTATTTCATGTATTTTTTTTCTTAGGGAATTATAAAACAATGGACACATGGCTCCTCTGTAAAAAAAAAAAAAAAAAAAAAAGATAAAGACCAAAATAAAAAGTATCTAAACTATTTAAAATAGTGTCTTTGTGTGTTTTAGGAAAGAAAAATGATTTAAAGCTCATGCTCTGTTTTAGATATTGACACTTGTTCAGATATTGTAGACAGCTATTTTCCTTCTTAATAATTGCTATTCACTTTTATAGCCCTCTTAGGGTATCATCCTCAATAAATATTTGCAAAAAGGAAATTTGCAGTGTGACTTAAGAGAGTCATAACCCTGGCACCTCTGTGTTTTGAGATTAACATGTAATTAAATAGTAAATCAATAGTTATTAAGCAGTGGTACAAACAAATCAGAAATGTTGTCTGATCATATAATGCATCACCTCATAGAGGAACTGTCCTTTAAAGTAGGTTTATATTACTTTTTTTCAACCTGAAAATGACACATGCATACAAAAAAAGATTTTAAGATAAACACTTCAAAACTTTGCTAACATGTACACTCATACGTGCCTACTAGAATCTTGGCACTGAGATGACACCTCTGTTGAGACCCCTTCCTTTTTCAAACCACATTTTTTAAATGTGGAGTCTTTGCTTCTTCCTTTGCTTACCACAGCTTTCCCACAATTATCATTTAAAGAATTTTAATCTTACAACAGCTACAACTACAAAGGAAACATCACCTGAAAACGCCCACAGTTCACAACGCTGTGCACAAAGTAGAGAGAGTGAAAGAGGCCACAAGCCACCCTTCATACTTCCCAGCATCTTCAGAAGAGGGAACAAAAGAAGATGTTAAAAGCTTAATGGACCGCTCTGCTTATTGTTTAAAAATTGCTCAACATATAAATGACTGAAGAAAGAAAGAACAACCATCTTTGGTTGGCCTCAATTATGCATTGAAAATAAAGTTATGAGCTAGTGGCTGAATTATTGATGCTGGCACCAGGAACAAGAGCGTTTTGGCAACGTGTCTTGGCTGTTTTTGCTGATGCTTCATCTTGTATTGATAAGTTTTCATCTAAAAAGTCTATGAAGTCTTGATATGTGAAAGATGGAAAAACACACCGTGAATATTGGAAATCTAATGTAATATTACTGGAAGATGGAAACAGATAATGTAACACTGAGTAGCATAATGGAAAAATAGATATGACGGCAAAATGCAGTTTTGAGACTAGAAGTTTCTGAATTTTCAGTCTTGAGACAAAACACTTCATCTCATGCAGAATGGAGTTGTTTAATTAAATTTGTCAAGAGTGTTTCCATACACTGTGTATATAAAATAGGTCCAAAACAGTTCTTCTGCTCGGGACAGTCCCCAGTCGGCTGACGCATTTCCTGAGATGCAAATGCTTGTGGGTTATCTGTCAGTAGCCTCTCTCTCTCATATTTGTATCAAAGACTCAGTTAAGACTGCTAACATACACAGACAAAAGAAGATGAAAAGAGCAAAGCAAAGGTTCACTTATTGTACAGCTATTACCAAATTAAAAGCACAAGACAAAAATCATTGTGACAAATAGAATCTTATCTTCCTGCAGACATACCAAAGAAAGAAAAGATAAAGTTGCAGGTCACTGACATTATTTTTTTCTTTAAGCTCAACAAAGCACTTAAGCAAAGTCATGGAATTATAAAAAGAAAAGTCCAAACAATTTTTTGTTAATGCTTGAAGAAATGATTGTTGTTCAGAGAGAGTACACGTTATTGTATGTTGTGGTTAGAAGAAATAGAAGTTTAGCTCGGTCTTCCACGTAGTGAGTTAGGAGTGACTCTGTAAGGGGCTGACATATAATTGTTATTCTGGAAGAAAGCCATCGTTCTTTCACTTTTTAGCGAAGCACATTTTCAGATAAACGGTGATCATATTCACATATTACTAATCATAAAAGGTTATAACTATTTATCATGATGGACTTTATAGTGGAAATTCCATATTATTAGTTGTAATGAGTCAAGGAGCACTCAGCTCTTACCTCTTATCTCGGTGAATGTTTTTAGCATTATTCTGATGGGCGCTTAAGAGTTCAACAGGTTAAACTGAATGCTGAAGATAGCAGAGAGGAGACACAGATTACACAATCTGGCTCTGTCTTTAGAATAAGCCAAAAGGGGAGCAAAATCATACTCTGTGTTTCACAATCTGTGGCTGCCTGGCAGAATCTGCACAGCGCTTGAGAGCTCAGACAAGATGAGTGCTTTTTTTATCTTTGTTCTCTTTTTGGTTGTTCTCTGTGCTTACATATATATTTACTTTTTTGTGCAATATGCATTGCATTCAGTTAGTTCTATTTAATTATGTTTTTATATAAAACAGTTCATATGGATCTCCAGTTTCTCTGTAAATAATGTATATCAGAAAAAAACATACTTAACTTCTTTTCTCACCTTTCTTTCATTTCTGTTTATAAATATACCAAGGTGATATTAATCTACATTGTCTGTCTTCTTGTGCATCAGAGTAAGGTGGATTTTTTTTTATTTTTATTTATTTATTAAAGCAGCCATTCAACAAACATGACTATGCCATCTTTCAGTCTTTCCGTAAACAGTTTGCATTAATGAATTGAAAACATAAATATGGTGCTATTAAAAGTAAGCATAAATCTTCCTCAGAATTCACTTGTGAGCACTTGACATTTTCAGCAGGCTTGTAAAAAAACTTAATGAGTCCTCTGTCACCATTTTAAAACTGAGTGTGAGGGAGGCTGATGGGATGATCAAAAGATCAAGAAACATCAAAGTGAAACTGGACTCAAAGGCAAGTGTCTATGAATTTCTCGCAAGGTGTTATGCCTGGCCTGATCCCACAACCAATTCATGCCATTCACAGTCAAGTATCTTCTTGCATGATTCACCGAGTGGTTACGGGGAAGGGTTTGTTGTAGAGGATGTTTGAGTGAAACGCCCACTGGTCGGTCATGTCTACGCTTCAGTTATGCATACCTGTATCTTTGGTGAGTGCCTTTCGATGTGATCAGCACAGTCTCATAAAACGACCTGTGGATAGTTTTTATGCTGTCAGTTTCATGCTGCGGTGACTCAGCTTCTGTCATGCTGAGGTCTTTCATCTCCGCAACAGCCACTACTGTGACGCTCTTTCTTGTATTTCCGATAAATGAGTGAATTTATGTTCAACTGCTAGTCGGAGGCCACCGTTAACTTTTCCACACCTCTGCTACAGAATGTGGTTGTCACCTCAGCTGTGAGATGTAAGATGTACCACTGTTAGAGTTGCACAATTTTGTCCTTTCCGAAGCGCCATAATGTTAACTTGTGGAGCAGCGGTTAAGGAAATCAGTAAGCATCAGACTTTGAAAATAAATACATATATCTCACAGTGATACTTGCTATGTAAAACTTCTACAAACTGATGCTTTTGACTGTAGGCAGAGATACTTGGCCTTATCTAGCAGCCATCAAACTGTCTTCTCCATCTTCTATTTAGCTAAAGTTCCATAACACCTACTTTTTTATTCTGTGAATTTTCGCACAAGACAATGACATGCTTATGGCTTTTTCTGGCTCACCTCAAGCAAAACTTGTGACTGTGTTCTTCATATTTTGCTGTGCGTAAGAGGCTTTCTAGGTTTTAAAATCTCATCTGAGGAAAATGTTCCTTCTGTCCTCCCTCTGCTGCAGATAAAGAACAGGCATTTGAGTAATTATGGTGCATTATCACCAAGGAACATTTCATTGCTACATTTTAAGCTGTGTAGTGAGCGGTGACAAAAGAATGACCATTTTAATTTCTATCAGGAGGAAAAACACATGGCTGGAGCCAATGAAGTCAGTTCTCTCATTCTGCCACTGACTGAGACCATCTGGACCAAATAAAGTTTTTTCCTTTGAATCGACAGCTGTTGAAAATTACATGGGGGAACGTTCCCTATCTTTATATCAGTGTGGCTTTTTCTTTCTTTCTTTGTTTTCTCTTTACAAACATCAATGTTTGTTTTATCGTTATAATTTAGTGCAAAATTTGAGTTATGCTCACAGAAAGAAGTAAAATAAAATATGACTTTCTAAATGCACCTGTTTCCTCTCATTTTTTTCCTCTGTACATTTCCTTTGCTGCTCCTCTCTCTCTGTCTCTGACCCAGCCTGTTCTGTGGTTGTAATCGAAGGGTTGACTGCGTCAGTCAATCTGTCAGCAGTTGACAGTTTTACAGCACATGCACTACACTGATGGGTACCATCACTCATGTAACGATTGCCCTCCTCGCTGAAATCAAAAGACAAGAGAGATCGAGAGGGTTGGGGAGGAAGGAACAAATGGAAGTAAAGGCAGCTGAGTAAAAATAATGGTTTGCATGTCTAACATAAACATAGTGAGAGGAAAGGAAAAAAGAGTTAATTTTATCTCTATCATCTACGAAACTGCATAGTCCTTTCTCTTTATATTTTCATATGGGTTTGAGCTCAGATGTAGATTTTCCTCTCTGTAAAGCAAAGATGGAACCACTGTGGTTTTCTCTTTCCATTGGCCACAGAAGAATTTGTTCCACTCTGCCGGCATATCGGATTTTTAACACTTCATTTTGTTGTGGATTATTCTTATGAGGCCAAGTAATATTTAAAAATAAAAATGGCCCCTGAGAGTGCAGCTTGCCATCTGCTGCTGCCAACACTGTGCATGTTGGTGATCTTTGTGTCAGTTGTTAACATAATTGTCAACTCTTCCTCTGTGTACATTTCCCAAATAACATCTGGATCTTAATCTTTTTGCAAAAGTTTTTGTAAAGTTCAATGATGGTGGACATAAAGTACTCACTTCTCTATCAGAAATCTCAGCTCAACTTTGGTGGACCTTGGCTCCATTTCGCCAGCATAAGTGCCACTGTCTGTGCAAAATGGTCATCAGGTCAAATTGAAGGCCAGTTTACTGTACTTTTCTATGGCTTCCCAGACTAACTATAGAGAAATGTCTCACCTTTTTATTTCTATGCGCTTCCAGGACCGGTACCTGTCATTGGCCTGGACAGAGCATTTCAGCCAAGCTCTCAGCATCCATATTTCGGTGTGGGGAACCTTAACAACCCAAGGCTTCTGTTCCAGGCCTCCCGTACAGCTAATGCCATAGAACTGCCTGTTCATGCTGGATTTTGCCTAGTGATCACTAGCAAACAAACCTTTCATCCCAAAGGGGATTGGATTTTTCCACTGTGACTGAGATGTAGCAAACCATTGGTGACTAGTACAAGACTGCTGTTATTTAAACTCCTTGTGGATGTCCTTATGGATGTCTGGCAGAAGCAAAGGAATAGTCACTGTCATTTTTTATAAATAGCTATAAATGTAAGCAGCTATCATTGTCATCCTAGTTCACCATCTTGAATGGAACATATTTAAGCTGCCCTGATGAGCCAATGGTAGGGAGCTTTTTAAACCTCAGTGACTTTTGTGAAGGGAATTTTGTGCAGACTGTGTGGGGTCCCACACAAGAACACCGACACAGATTTGATCTTGTTTGGTCTTAGAATTGAACTGTTTTTAACTTAGAGGTTTATGACACAGTGTTCTCTCATTATATGCTTGTCTTGTTTGATAGTACTCTTTCCTGTTAAACGCTTAAACCTCGTGGTGCTGCTCGGCGCTGTCATGTTATTAATCCTTCCACTGCTGCTCAGTTTCACTGTTTTCAATTAGAACTGTGTTTGTCCTGGGTCTATCATTAACAATAAAAAGGATCTTAAATCATGGTTTCTCTTCACTCGCCAAACTGCTTTAGACACTGTGTCTCCATTAATAAAATATCAGGTACCCTAAAACTAAACTTGTGACCTGGCTGAACGATGCGACACATGCTGTCAGATGTGAGAGCGATAGAGCTGAATGCAAGTGACAAAAGGACACACTGCAGGTGTCTTTTCAAATACTAAGGGTCTGCTGGCATCATTATCAGACAACTGTAAGAAGTGGTTAAAAAAGGTGGTTATTTCTCAAATACTATTCTCTCAAACTGTCATAAGTTTTGTGTCTTTTAGGATAATTGATTTAGTTTTTAATACTTCACAGACTGTTTGCATTAAACTTTCCCCTGTGGTGTATGTAAACCTTCTTCAATGTTTTATTTAACAAGTTTCTTTGCCTAATCTTTAAGCTCATCATCTGCTCATGACCCCTCTTTGTTTGTGCCCAGTTCTGCTGCCATTTATTAGGCAGAGCCTTCACATGATTCTTTTTACAGGAGACTATTAGTCATTCGAAACACTTGCATTGTGCAAATGATACTGTACTCAGTTATTTTCGGGGTTTTTTTAAGGATTTTTCTCACTGTAGGGCCATCTGTTCTTGCAAGTATCAACAGGAGCCTCACTTCAGGTGCTCTCCCTGAAATCTGTAAACATTCAGTAGTTCAGATTTTGATTTAAAAAAAAAGGTCTGGATCCTGCAGTTGACCTCAATTCCAGGCTTATCTACAAATGGCCTTTACAAAAAAAAAAAAAAAAAAAAAAAAATTCAAAGAGATTGCTTGGTAACAGCCAATCTGGAAGAGCACAATATTCTTGAGTTTTCCAATCCACTCAGAAATGAATCAGCTCTTTTCAGAGTTTTGTAATGATATACTTTTAATTACTGACTCTGGTGACTGTGTTATTCTTGTTCTTTTAGATTTAATTGCTACATTACACACAGTGAACCATTAAATTATAATCTCTTGTTATATCTCATTTGGACTGTGGGTAGGCATCAAGGGCATAACACTTGAATGATTCAAGTCCTACTTGAATGGTCAAACCTTAGACATTTTGACTGTGTCTTCTGCACTCATCTAGTGTAGGGCTCCACATGGCTCAATTTTAGACCCTCCTATCTCTATATTTACTCCCACTTGGTTCCATTTTGTAAGCATGAAATTTTTATTCTGGCGTTGTGTAGATGACAGCCAGGTTTATGACCCTCTTAAAGAGAATAATGCATGTTCTGTAAGACCATTATTCAAGTTTCTTGATAAGGGCTTGGAACTTTTAAATTTTAAAATTTGAAACAGACTGAAATGATAGTTTTGGTAACACCCTTGGGACTTCTTCTGTAAATCTGGGTTTCTTCCCCCAGCATATGAAGCCAGCCACCACAAATCTTGGAATTAAAATGGACCCTGACCTTAAGTTTAACTGTCAGATCTGGGCAGTCATGAAGTCAAGCATCTTCCAGCTGAGGCAGCTGGCTAAATTAAAGCCTGTTTTTTTTAAGGGAGGACTTTCAGACAATAATCCATGCCTTTGGCACTAGTGGGCAGGTTTATTGTAATGGACTGTACATGGGGCCTTGTGGGTTCTCCATTGCCCATCTCCAAATGGTATAAAATACTACTGCATGTTTTTAATTTGGCACACATGAGCACATTTCCCCCATTTTAGCATCATTACAAAGGCTACCCACACATTTTAGGATCTATCTGAAAACAAAAAAGTTTAAATTTCCCATTGCTGGTGGGCCCTACCCACCAGCTATTTCAGGTCAGCTGATCAGCTGCTCCTGAGCATGCTGAAAATGAAGTAATACCTGAGAAGTAACCGTTCCTTTGCAGCTGTTCCACCTAAAATGTGGATTAATTTTCCTTTGCTCATTAGACAACCCCCTTCAGTATCACTTTTTAAAACTTGCCTTAAAATGCATCTCATCTCCTTTTTCAGGTAAAAGGACAGGTGTCATTTTACCAGAAAAATAGCCGAGAAAGGACCCAGTAGATTCCCATCAATATGAATAGGAATAAGCTGGGATGGATGGATATATGGGTGTATGGATGGATGGATGGATTTTCCAGTGCTTCATTTTCCTTCATTAAGCTATTGTATATGTGTTTGAATGCATTTTGTAGTTAGAAAAAGAAAGAAAGAAAGAAAGAAAGAAAGAAAGAAAGAAAGAAAGAAAGAAAGAAAGATAAACTTACATGTTAACACGTAGTGTTTAAAATGCTGAAGAAATGAAAGAAATTATATTTCAGAGTCAAGAAAAGCCTGCTTGAACAGCTAAGAGATATTAACATTTAATAGAGTTTTTTAATTTATTTGTTCAAAGGATATTGAGGCATATAAGAACTTTCTAAAACCAGTGGCAAATGTCATAAAAGCTGGGTCAGCAGAAGCACAGATTTATGCACCTTTTAATCTGCAGTTTTTCTTTAATTTTAGTCAGTTATTGGAACAAATGGGCAGATGGTTTTATCAAAATGTAGACAAAACATTCTGTAGTTAGAACAATAGGTCAATTATTGGATGGGAAGGAGTGTAAATGTTTCTTATGGACTGAAATAATGTGAATCAAAGTGGTTCTGAGTGAGAATGAAATATACAACTACTTTAGCCAATCAACCTATGTCAAAATAAATAGCTATTTTAAGCCTCTCATGAGACTCCAAAATGGCATTTCAGTGATAGTGTGGATAGGATTCCTTCAGACAAACTGAAGTCATTTTATTTTTGTCATTGACTAGAAAGTGTGAAAAAGGGGATTTTGTACAGGCATCTCCTTCCACACCTTGTCATAAGTCTATAGAAGTCGACTGCCAAATTTTGCACCAAGTTCAACAGAATTTATGACTTCTGCCTTCAAAGAACTGGATCAGTACTAAGATATTTATAACATAACAGACAAGTGTTAGAACTCTGTTAAAATCTTCTCCTTAAAATTACTTTGTCTTGTCTGAAGCTATACATGATATATTTATTTTGTCATAGGTCTATTGTCCCAGATACTGACCTTAACTGTCATTTTGCTGCAAACACATCTTCCCTCTCACTGAAAACTGCGGTGATTCACATAATTTTAAATAAAGTACAAGCAGTTGTCTCTCTGGGTGCCCAAAGGAGGGAGAGTTCTAAGTGTTCCCCATAAAGCAGGATGCATGAGCTGCCCAGAGGAAAGAGACAACTGAGCCAATCTGGATGTCTGTTTATGGGCAAAGGCAGGAGAAGCATCTTGCCCCCCCCAGACTGTCATATGGGAGCCAGACTCCCACAAACACATGCTTAATGACTCGATTTATTCACTGTCACTATCTCTTTCTGTCTTTTCTAATGATTTTGCCCATATGCGCTTACAGTTGTCTGTCCCCACTGGTATATTCATGATATGGGTGAAGGATTAACATCTTCAGTCTGTTTTGTGGAGTGTGGAAGAGCAAGCGTTATGTTAGTGAAATAGTTTCAAGCAGACAAACATGTCTAGAAAGCCACCTCCAGTATAATGTCATGCTTGTCAGCCATGGACAGCTAAAAGGTCTCTTTCTCACCTTGTTGTACTGTGCAAAGAATGTTTAGGTTTGGAAAGACTGGAAACCATACATAACACTGATCTTCTCAAAACTCTAATTGGTCATTTATATTTATAGACTACTAATGCACTGTTTGATTTTTAAAAAAATAATACTTCCTCCAATGATTTACTTACACAACAACTTTAGTCTGAAATTGGAGAGACATCTCTTAGTGGCTGGGTACATGACTCCTGAAATGAACTACAGCTCTCCTTATACACCTGGTCAGGGTCATCCATCCCTGCTCTCATGAGGTGGCTCGTGCAGGCACAGAGCCACCACCACACCATCATGCTAGACTACTATAAACATGTTACTTTGTGTATTATTTTTTTCAGTTTATTTCTGAACACCTTTACCATGTCATTGAAAAAGAATGACATGGAAATAATAACCTCTCAAGTTTTAATAGCAATTAAATGCATGAATGAATTTTGGTTTTCTAGGAGGAGATGTGGTGTCTACCAAACAAAAGTGGCTTATTCCTCTGAAACCTATTTCAACCAGCCATTGTCAACTGGTCAATTAGAATATATTTGTAGGCAAAGAAATCTGTGACTAGGCTGGTAGGCTGGTATGGGTAATAGAGAGGTGGGTTGCCTTTTAAGGGACCATGTGAGGTGCGTCAGCAACATGTGAGCCAACATCACCAAGGGATTGATCAGACAGCATCTCTCAAAGGTCTTTCAAAAGCTTTACTCTTAAACCTCTACTGACAAGCGATGACATGATGGAGATGGGTTTGGTGAATTGATTGTGTTGTCTCTCTTCCACTTACCTCACTGTCCCAAAGCAATGTATTTTTACCTCCTCCCCTTTTCGCCATCCTTCCCTACCCCTTGCTTATATGTGTGGAACTCATGATGTCAGATTATTTCCCAGCAGGCACTGTGTTGTCTGACAGAGGACTCGAGCTGTATATCACTGCATGACACCTCCTTTGCTTCCCCCTCTCTCTGCAGACAACATCAAATATCACCAGGCCTTTTTGATCTCTTAAAAGGCATATATCAGAAAAGGAACCTGCACCTAAACAAAAGCAAACTAAGTGTTTCATCTATCATGTTTGTCACTGGGCCATATGTGTGGTTTTACAGTTAGTAAGCCTGACAGTATCATACACTACACAACTCTGTGGAGTAAAAAGACACATGCCTATTCTTCAATAAATGTGGGGTAGTGTGTTAAATGCTATGTAATCTTTTAAATGTATATTCTGCAATTCAGCTGAAGAAGTGGATCCCTTGGATTCTTTTTAAAGGACTGTTTTTTTGCTGTTGTTGTTTTTTTTTTAAGTCACCTTCTTCACTGACAGTACTCTGTTTGACCAAATCCCAATTTAAAAAAAAAAAAAAAAAAAAAGCATCTGGGTATCATCTGATGCTCAGAAATCTTTATCTATGCCATGTGCACTAATGCACCACCATGTAAACTCAGATGATTTAAACTGAGCAACATCAGGAAGACAGATGGTCGCTCTTGTCTTTAGAGTTTGACACAGGGATCACCTGTTTCCATCTTTCCCTGTCTTCTGCATCTTCCTCTGTGACACCAATCAAGTGCATATCCTCTTTCACCGTGTCCAGGAATTCTCTGTTTTTCTCCTTCCTGGTAGCTCCATATCCTGCATCCTTCCACCAATACATTTACTATTCCTCTTCTTTCGAGCCCCCTTACCTTATCTTTAAGACATCTAGCACTGAATTTTCCTCTGATGTCCTGGTTCTTAATCCTGTCCATCCTCTCCATTGCCAAAGAAAATGAAAGCATCTCCAACTCTGCAACCCAGCCAGTATGCCCATGCTGTCCATATGGATTAAAAGAGGGCTATTTGGGTACAGAATGGGTTTGAAATGGCCAAATGGGCATAGGGGCCATATGGCTTTAATATGGCCCTAAATGGAAACCTAAATGGGCAAATATGGAAAACACAATGGATACAAGTGGAGTAAATGGGTGGCCTAAGAAAGGGTCATATTTTTTGAGCCCACACAATTTTAATGACATTTGCCCCACATTAGAAAATCTACTAGTTGGGGCCCACCTAAAAAAACAGGTAGATCCCATTTGGAATATATATGGATAAACATTCATGGAAAAAACCATTAACAAATCTACATATAAATGCTGTGTGGGCACCTCCAGCTCTGTTTCCTGTCGCTTGATAATTTTCCTTGTCTCTAAGCCATATAGAAGGTGCAGTCTCACCATCATCTTGTCAAGCTTTCCCTTTACTCTTGCTGCAACTCTTGTATCACAGATTACTTTATAAACTCTTCTCCTCCCACCTACCCTTCCTGCACTCTATTCTTTACTACTTTTATACAATCTACATTGATATTAGCCATCGAGACCATGGGTTCAATAGCTGCACCTTTTTCACCTCTACTTATTTTTGAATCAAACCATGAGACCAATTACCATATTTTTCTTTTGTTCTTTTTAATTTTTTTTTTTTAATTTACACTCTTTCACAACTAGAAACAGAAAATGTGACTAGCAACAAAATTGAAACAAAGTACAGTGAATTGCAAATCATCTTGTTCTGTTTCCAATTTCATTTTACACTGCAACTTAGCTTCTTTGGTAACAGATATACATGTTTGGAAAAAAGTGTTAAAAAGACACCTCTTACACTTAAGTTGCAATAAAAATAAATACCTAAAAAGAAAAAAATCCAACATAACATAAAAAGAAAAAAACATTCAAGATATGTTGGGCTTCAGTCTATATCTTGTAATTCTTATTGAATGCACTGAGGGCTTTGGCACAGGTTTGGTCAGCTCAGTATTCAGGCCAACTGCTCAGCATATTGTTTCTGTGACACATACCCCCTCACACACACCACACCGCCCCTTCCCAGATTAATAACTGAAAGGTCTGTGCTGGCGAAGCATGCATGGATACCAGAAATTACAATACTAATTCAGCACTTGGGATTTATACACAAGCCTCTCGTAGGATTTATGACAAAAGAGAGCTGGGCAGAGAGGAAGAGAGGGAAGAGAGACTAATAATGCTGGTGAAAGTGATTAGCTCAATTGGAGAAATTGTGCATTTGTAGTCCTGCAATTATTATTGTGTTTCTCATCACATAATGAGTTTGAACAATGCAGTTAATGGTATTATTGGCGGGCCACCAGAAACACAGTATATATAAGCCTGATAGCACTTTCACATCAGTAAATCACTCCAGTGCACATGGCAATATTTAAATCCATGTTATTAAAATTGTTGGAACAACACTATCAGATTTATGTTGTGTTATTTTATTATAGATTGATTATCATCATCACAGGCATATCTGATTTGTGAGAAGGCGGTTGGAGCGTGGTTGGTTTAATCCATTTTGATTGCTCTGCAGATGAATACAACTGCTTTGCTTGAATGGACAGCAACTTGCTGCGTACCTCTTATGATTAACTGAGAGAAAAAAAATAAGCTCAAGTGGTTTTCCTTCCCTATTTTGTTTCCTCGTGTTTGTGGGATTATTTTATTCTGCATTTTTTAAAAACTAGAATAAAATATAATCTTGATAATCTTGATTTTTCTGCCCACTATTCAGGATTAAATCCAAATAAAACTAATGAAGAATGAAAAACATGTGCCATAATCTGTTATTACTACTTCCCTCTTTTACCATACTCTAGGTCATTAATCTTGGTAAGATTTCAGACAGAGAGTGTTTAGGATCATTACTAGTTTGATGAAAACATTATGAATCTCTTCAATCCAAAAGCCAATTGTATTTGGGGGATGAAGACAAATGAAATAGAGCTGCATGTTAGGCACACTGGATTGTAAGTAATTAGAGCTGCATTGAAATGGAAAAGAGACAGGGGAAGAAAATGTGGTAAAGCAAACTGGAGAAATGGTACTGTGACCACTGTATAGAAGCAAACTCTAGTCTCTGTTTGCAAATCATCCTCTTGTGAATCTAATTACAATCAGGTTGTTTACTTGATTCCTTATGAACAAAAACTGTAGGCTGCACAGTGAGCAAAGAGATCGGTCTCAGCATGGAGAAGCTGTCTGGTACGTCCACCTGCTGGTAAGGCAGCAGAATTATGGACTCACAGAACTGTGACAGCCCTGAAATTACAATTGAGTTTTCCTCCTTCCTACAATTCCAACTTCCTTATTCCCCCTTTCTTGTCCCTCCTCTCTCTACAATTCTCCTATTTTTTCGTTCTCTCGTTCTCTGACGGCTCAATAACAGGTGCCACGCTAAGAGAGCTGTTACGGCCGTCCCTGAGTGGTTGTGTCAGCAGCAATGTTAGAGTTGTGCTTTTCCAACTTGCTCACTTTGCAGAAAAAAAGGAAAGAGAATAAAAGAAAAAAATCTCTGGTCCCCAAATGATGCCCGCTGGGAGCCATCGTGCACTAAATTTCACCGGGTGGCTCTCCCTTGTTTCTTGTCTTGCGGCCCCTGGACTCCGATTTACAGACAGAGCCATATTGGGCCTTTCTGCATGGCAGGGCCTGAGCAGCTGTGGTTAGATGGGAGTGACTCAAGTACAGGACCAAAGTGCGATGTTAGAGCCTTGGCCTCCACACAAGGTTA
>JAOWBL010000018.1:11800915-11826102 GCA_028564865.1 Zenarchopterus dispar
TATATAAACATAAGGAGTTGGCTGGGTTCTGACTACAAGAGCCTTTTTTTTTTTCCATGCACCTCCACTGAAATAGATATTTCAGTCACTTAGCATAAAGTAGGTGATCGGTAGCTTTGATTGCTCATCTTAATGCTTCTTTAAGCATGCTGCTAAAAATTTGAGAGATAGAGAAATCTATGCAAATGAAACCACTTTGTGAAAAGACACATCACTTTGCATGAAGTCTAAACCGGGCAACAATCACAGACAGATTATGTGCAAACAAGAGATGCTAAGCATCTCAGACCTCAGCAAGCAAAACATACGTGGAAAGGAAAACACAGCGCAGGGTGAATGAGATAAATCAAACACTCTGGTGATTGTGCTTTCTTTTCTTCTCACTGATGAGCATAATATAAAAGTTTTATATTTAAAACTTTCTGATTCCAAGAGTTCATTTCTGAAGAAATGTGTATGGTTCCATGAGAAAAGTTTAGATTAATGGATGCAAATCTCTAAAAGGCAATAACTAAAAGTCAAAGCTCGCTGATCAGTCTTTTGGAACAGCAAGTATACTGGTATATGTGTGGTTTCAGCACCTCAGCATAATTCATGTGTTGTATGCTCCCCCCCCTCTTTTTTTTTTTTTTTTTTGAAGGGAGGAGGTGTAGCAATATGTTAGCATATAGGTAATCTAAATATAGCTTCTATACTGGGACGTTTCAGTTTACACTCACAAAAAAATGATAAATTTCAAAGGTGACCTGATGGGTTTCATTACAGCTGATTGATCAGCTGTACGTAAGGATGTCACAAAATGGACAGAGGTGACATAGTACACCTTCAGCATCCAACATAGGACATATAGGCCATTTCATTGGACCCTATGCAAGGTAAATCATGTAAGTGACATGCCATCAGAAATTTTTGAGCTAAAAAAGGCTTATTATATTATCCAGAGGTTTAAAAATCATCTTTAATGATTAAATAAGTTAACACTTTCTTTCCCATAACAACGTAATGGAAGTCTGTAAATCAAACAACAGCAAAAAAAACAAACAAAAAAAAAACAATTGAAACAGTGGAACTCATATGCTTTCTTGTCAACACTCATTTTATGTTGATATATATGTTATATTTGACTTTTACAGCCTGGAAATACTAGCTATAGATTTATTAAATAAGACAACTTAGCATTTCTCGCTCATGCTCCAGTTAATGAGAGAAAAAAAAAGAGAAAGTATACCAATAAGACATAACAGAGAAAGTTCAAGAGCGGTTATTTTTATAGATGTCTCTGCATTCTTTGTGTTTGGGAACAATGCTGGGATCTGTGCTTCTCTCCTATGAACTAGTAAATAACCCCTGTAATTCATCATAGGAACAAGAAGGAAATGTCAAGGGCACGGGAGTCCCTTTTTTTGTTGAGGTCGCACACACAGCATAAACAGTGGCATGCATGCAAAAACACATGCGCTCACATTTACATACTTGCACTGTGACCACACTGCACCACTAAGAAGTTGAGGCACTGACAAATCACTGAGACCTGAAAGTGGGGCCGAGGTGGGACTAATTGAAATGAACTTTAGAAAAAGGGGGGGACACCTAATTAAAGATGAACTTTTTATTCTGTGTTTGTGTTGACATCATGGGGCCTAAATTTAAGCTCATGTTTGTTTGGCCAAACCTGGTGATGCAGGCAAACTGCGTATGAGCATGGAGAAGGAATAAGGTCATTGCTTTTCCTCAGTGGAAACATGTTTTCCTTCAAGTCACATGTGACACTTTTCTGGAATGTGTGAGGGGCCCATTCATTATCTACTCCTTTTCCTCAGAGAGACTCTGGTGCATCTGGTATCTCGGGTTGTGTGAGTTTGTGTGTTTATCCACTGTACCACTTTGAGATGGCTATCCAGAGTGCTGTGCTTATTGGTATATACAGCGTACGGTGTGTCTTCATGCACCTGTGCATACATGAGCGGATGGTGGTGGAGGATAGCTGAGAATAAGCATGCTTTCATTTGCTTGTTACCGTTTATTGCCTGCTCTATTTTCTGTATTACTTATTTGGGGACCTGGCCCAGTACAGAAGCTGTGATATTTCCCAGTAACAGGCCAATTCCTCAAGGGCTGTTTAGAGTGTCTCCAGCAGTGCTAAGTGTTCTCCTCTTTGTGCCTGATCAGAAAACAGGACCACTTTAGTTGGTTTGTTTAAGGTCCCCTGAGAAGGCTCTCATATCCTCTCTCTACTCACTCGCTTCCTTTTACCTGCTCCGGCACTCTCACAGACTCACAAACACACTTGAGCTGACACTTTAACTTAAATTTACTTGAACTTGAAAAAATAAAAATCCAGCTTGGTCATATTTTCCAAGTTTACACTTATAGAATTAAAAAATATATATTTTAGTTCAGCTTTAAAGTTTTATTTAAGCTAAATGCAGCTGAAGCGAGGACGCTGAGACCGTAATTTTTTGTTGGCTTGCATACAGATGGTCCAGCCATAAAAAGCAACTGTCTAGGCACTAATGCAAAGCCATGAGTAAGCGCTGTGTGTTTGTGAAAGTAAGAAATCCAAGTATGAGGTTACACTTACACAGACTGCAGCTAAAATTTATGCTGAGGATAAATGTTCTGGGTATATTAAACATGACATAAAACAATGCAGAAACCTCTTTTTACCCAGTGAATTATACTCAACAGGTGTGTCTTTAACATAAATATTAAGATACATAACTGTTTTTGCCTTCTGTTATTCCTACAAACCGGAGCCCAACTGTAAAACTTATATTGAAACATTAAAGCCCATCTGAGACTCATGCATTATTATTGAAAAGTAGCTCACATCAAGGCATGATGAATCCTGTCACTGTGGTAAAGGTGCTGTTTAAAAAGCAGGGTGAATGAATATGCTGTAGCTATACACTCAGTTACACCCCAACTCATTGCGTGAGCTGTGTAAGTGAAAGCAGCAAACTCAAAGTGCACTAAATCAGCTCCTTTACATACCTTCACAAACTTGCATACACTCCACACAAAGAAACATGCCACTATAATTGCAAGGGACACTGCAAATGTTTTCATCATATTTTATCATTAATGCAATATGAAGGATTTATTCGGTTAAACACATTTTTGATTGACAGCCAAGAATGTGTGCTTGCAGATTTCAGGCTATTTCTTTAAGAAGAGTGTGAAGAGGAAATATATTTGCAAGGGAAATTCTCTGCATAAAGAATTTTTCTCAAAACAGCAGGCTATATTCTTTGTGTTTTCGATGGCTTGGCCTGTTCTGGTATCCTTGTGTAAAGGTGAAGTTTCTTCACAAGAGCTGACAAGTGTGAAATTGCGATAGAAAGTGTTTCATACTCTGCCATTTACCTTCATTCATTACCACACCATACACATCCACACACATACACCTGCACATCCCCTTACAGACCACAGCTGACTGGTTGATATGGCAGTCACTTGTTTAAACAGAACTCTAGTGTTGGAAGAAAACCAAATAACAAAAATAAAAACATATAAATTATCCACAGCAGTTTTGCTTTCCACAAGTCTCAAACTTTGTGGAGCCCTCAAATACTTCACCTTGCCTTTTGTAATATATTCAATGAGGTCTAAATGTACTGTAGAAGAGGTTTCAGGAAAAAACTGATGGATTTATTTAATCTATATATCTATATCACCAATCTTCAGCCTTGGAACTAGATCCATATGATGTTCAAAGAACCACTGGAGTATTAGAGATTTTCTACACACAGGCGAAGCAGGTCACACGGCCTTGCTTTGTCCTTCAAAGGAACAGTCACAGACTTGGTGTAAAAGTATTAATACACAAACAGATTGCAGTCAAGACTGTGCATATTTGGATACATACACAATTCTCTTTTCAACCTCTGTGTTTCCCTGCATTAAGTGGAAAAATGCCTGGAAAAATCGTGTGTATGTAAACTGTGGGTCTTTTTAACGTATTCTGGTGAAAGCTTAAAAAAAGGCCTCTCTGTGCTGATTCCCCCCTGCTCCGCCATAGTTAGTGTGTTTTGTCTGAAGGTTATCCAGTTGACTGTGGCCAGAGGAACTGAGACGCTGGGCGGTCATAAGTCTTTGCCTTTGAAGACCGCACGCTGTGTCCGTATCGCTGTTGCTGCGTAATTGATACAAGCTCACGCTGTTGAGCTTAACTGAGCTCCATCACGGCCTTACGCTCAGATCTCTCACAGCTGTAGGGCTCACAGCACTGAGCTCTCACAAAATCTCTCTCTTTCACACACACACACACACACAGCACCCAGCTGGCTTCTGGCAAGATCACAGCTAAAGAGATCCAGAGCGAAGCTGGTTAGACTAACACTAATGGCGATGAGCTGCCTGGTTAGCTCAATGGAAAATTGAGCAGAGTTGATGCTTATTTCATCACAGCAGTAGTCTGTTCCTCAGGGAATACACAGTCAACTTACACTTATTTCAAATCTTTTTCTTTCTGAAACAAAGAAAAATAAATGTGGTTTTTGTGTGGGATCGGGTTGGGCCATGACAGAGAAAGCTTTGTAGTCTGAAGTGCATTTCTACAAGAAACCACTTATGATGGATGATTTTCTCCTAAGTAGCGTGCACAAAGGATACATTTGTGAGAGCATGCTGTGCTCAATCAGCGTTCCTTCATTGACAAAGAGCTCTTCTCACTTGGCTCCTTAGTAGCGAGTGCATTAAATCATGTCACCAGCAGGTCTGCTGAAATCCGGGCCACACCTGAGTGCATATGTCCTGCCCGGCAGCACTGTATTATAGTAAAAACTACAGAGGATCAGTGGCAAGCGGGAGGAGGTCCTTTGCTTTTATCCCCTTGCCTGACATTCTGTGACATTTAAGAAGTCGTTAAAGGTGTGAGCATGTGGAGAAGGCGAGCGTACCTCCTCAGGCAGAGAGAGATACTCAGTGCTGTCCCCAAATAAAAGCTAGTTGTTGAAACTTATTTTGTTGCCAAAACAAGATATTTGTTTTAAATGACACTCTCCTCTAATTATGCATTTACAATGTTGGAAAAAAATCCCCTAAGTTGGCATGTGCTATAAGAACAGCTGGACGGTCGTAGCAGAGCATGTTTATTATTCCGCTCTGCGGCCACTGCAGATAAGAGGAGCCACTGCAATTATCAGATGGAATGTCGTCAATCTCTGGCCTGCACTGGCCTGGCTGCAGTTCACTGTACACAGTCTTGGCTATGACACAAACACAGGGTCCGCAGAAGAAAGGAGTCTCCTCTTTTATGAGCCTCTTCCTCTACACCAACAAACAGCTATTTAAGTGCGTCCAGATCTGGCTCCTGCTGGTGCTGCTGACAGCTAATGTCCTGCTATTTGTCCATCTCTGGCAACCGTCCCTGTAAAGGACCATGTTGTAAAAAACCCCCGCTGACCCACATCGCCAGGGGCCAACCCCCTCTTTGCAGCAGTAATTTTTTTTCTCTTGCTTTTTCAGAGCAGTCCCTCACTCTGAAGAAGTGTTTAGCCTGTGGTACAGAGAGGAGCCCTCAGGTTCAAAGCCCCTTCCTCCACTGAGAGGCTGTCAACTCCAGTACTAACAACAAAACACAGTCTAAAGAGTGCAGAAGCAAAAACAGGACGGTGATTATGATGCCTCACTTCTTTGCCCAGGGCCCTCAACTGTTTCACTGAAAAAGAAAAAAAAAATCATTCTTTAACCCAATGAACAGACGACGAGTAGCATTTGCTTGGTGTGGGATTGAAGTAGAACTCATTCCTCTACCCACATATACATGTAATAAAAATGAAAAATCATTTTCAGAAAAATATATAAATGACCAAAAATGCTGTGCATTTTCTGTCAACACAGTAATTTGAATACCTATCAAATACTGCTTTCGGACACAAATCGTGTGTATTTCAGACACCCCTCAATAAATCATTAAAATAACTCACTTGTGATTTAGTCACTAAAGTGACTACATCAGAACATCTAGACTCTTGATTGTCAGACTGCTGCTGACTGCTGGGTGCTCCTGTCACCTATCTGTTCCATTCACAATTCCGTATCCGACGTGCTCACAGAGCTGTATGACTTGTCAATTTCCCGTTTTCCAATACCGAATTGCACCTATCAAACTATGTTCAATTCTGATGCCCAGGTTTTTTTCTGCAGTGGTGATCATTGATGTCACAATTTTCCTTTTCAAAATGATTTAAAATTATCTATCACTCATGATCTTGCTTCTGCAGACATCGCTCTGGAAGAGGGTTTCAAGAATTTTAGCATAGAGAGCTTCATTACATATAGTGTCACTAATCTTTATGAGCAGTATGAGCAGTTTCTTGAATTTGTTGTCATTCCAGTTTCCTGGCATATATTCTTCTAACATTCCTGAATGAGTGCTCGGATGGATTGTGGCACTGTTGTGCATCAGTGATGCGTCATTCAATGACTATGCCATTGCTTATAATACTGTACCAGCTAGTTGCAACACGCTAAGTACTCTGCTTTGTTTCAGGCTCAGCACACTTTAAAGGATTGCTCTTTGTCATACCAGGGGATCATGAGCCAGTTTTGGATGTGTTCAAAAATACTATCTTAGCACTGTAATTGCAGCTTTCTCCATCTATCTGAAAAGTGATATAACACTGTAAAACCACGGTTCTTTTTTTCATGTTTAAGTCAGAGCGTGCAACCACCCACTCACCCACCCTCTCACACCTTTTGATGTGAGACTCCAGTTTTGAGTCTTCAGATTATTATCTTACTATATTTTTATGCCCACCTTTTCAACATGTGTGTACATTTTAAGACAATGCAAGTCATGACAGCCTTCGCCTTTTTCTGTTTAGTATCCAATGACTTTGGGCTCGACTCCGCTGCTTGTAGCATGTGAATCTGTCCTGTGCTGAGAGTGAAAGTAAGCTGGGTCACTGTTAGACCTCTGCACATCAATCTGAAATATGTGATATCCACACACTAAAGTCCTGATGTTCCCACAATACACACAGAGGCAACGGAGGCCCAGAGATCCCTGAGGGGGGCATAAGTCACAGCGAAAAGAGATGGTGACAGGGTGACAAAGAGTTGTCACAGATGGGTGCCCTTGGTCTCAGGTATAAGCCCAAGGGTTGATCTGGTCTCAAAACCTTTTTGGCATCCACTACAGATGTATTTTCAGCCACATTCCTCATAACATGGACTTGAAGATGGATGTTTTAAAGTTAATGGAAGGTACTGTGAGAGTGTAAAGAAAGAGCATATCTGTAATATCCTGAATAGTCTCTTAGCTGTTACAGTCTTCATTTGATTTTTTTTTTTTCAGTCTCTAGGACGAGAGCTACAATCTTGTTGATCTGAGACTGGCTGCAGCTCAGTCTGAACTGCCTTCATACACAAAAATATGTAAGGCAGAAACCTAAGGTTTGTTCTCTTTTCATAAGTGCATCACACTGCTAGAAATTTAATAATATTTTAGTGCAACTCCAAGGGGCAGCACAGTGGTCTTTCTGTGTGGAGTTTGCATGTTCTCCCCATGCTTGCGTGGGTTTTCTCCAGGTACTCCGGTTTCCTCCCACAGTCCGAAAACATGTATATTAGGTTGATTGAGAACTCTAAATTGCCTGTAGGTGTGAGTATGAGTGTGTATGTTTGTTCGTCTATGTATGTGACTCTGCGATGGACTGGTGGCCATTCCAGGGTGCGCGCCTGGCTCTCACCTGAAATGGGCTGGGATTGGCTCCAACAGACCCCCCATGACCCAGTAGCTGGATTCAGTGGGTATAGAAAATGGATGGATAGATGAATGTTCTGTACAAATCCAAATTGTTGCATCTTATTAGCTCCATTTAACTTGTAAAACTTTCATGTCACCTGTTGAACTTTGGAAGATGCAATGCATTAAAAAAATTTGATGGGGCAATTTCAATTTAATAAGGATGCAAAAAAAAGTTGTTTCAAAAAGTGTTGTTAAGAGGTGACTGTTATAATGATGTGGTACAAAAGCAGCATCTTTGAGGAGCAAAAACAGCCAGAGGATCTTTATTCAATCAACAAATGTGTAAGGAAATGATCAAAATGTTTAAGAAACATGAGGAGGAATTTGAGTATTTCTACTCTTCAATATATGCATTTTAAAATCATTTGTGTAATTGTATTGCGTAAAAAAAAATATAAACCTTATTTATGAATTTTACTCGCTTGCACATAGAAAGACATGGGTGACATGAAACATATTTGTTCCTATTATAGTTCCCCTTGTAAACTTAAAAAAAAACAAAAAAAACAAAACAGGGACACTTTTTTGAAAAATCTTTTTTTTTTCTTTACAGCAAAAGGTTCAAAGGAAAAACTGCAAAGTGCAGATCTCTTCCAATTCTTCTGGAACACCTCTTCCAACAGATCATCCAGGCAGTGCATGCTCAAACAGTATCTTAACTGTGTGGCAAGATGTACAAGGTCAACCCCCACACCCTCCAAAAAAAACAAAAAAACAAAAACAAAAAGAAACAATGAAGGGTATACTGTAGATCGCAAACATATGCACCCTCCAGTCATGGCATCTGCATGTTTCAGACACTGCTCAACTCTCACACATTCACACATGCACAAAATACACCTAAGCTGGAAACCTGTGATCTCCAGTCCCTCCAATGGTTCTGCATCAACAACCATCATTCATTAATAGCTGGTATAATAGGATGTGATGGGATTACTATAGGAAACATTAGTCATGAATTGCAATGCCAAGCTAAGTAAAACTGAACTGAAAGACAGGTTTATTAAAACAGGGTCTGAAGACAAAATTAAATTAATACGTTTCAGTTCCATCCATCCCTAAGAATAACATCTGGAACACTTCTTCACTTGGTATTATCAGTACCAGATATCGTGTGTTCTGGCACTAGCCCATGTTGTGCAATGGAACAACAGTATTACAAATAGTAAATGTTTTCTTATTCCAACTTTGTTTTCCAAAGTTTTACAGTCTTGAAACACCAGAAAGGATGTAAAACAATAACAAAAGAAGAAATATTAATGAGACAAAACATTAAACATCTTGGGTTCATTGTATGGAAAGAAAATAAAAATCACAGTAAGTATGCAAATCTTAGAATATTGTTTTATTATTTATTTATCATTTACTTTACTGCTTATTCATTCCTTTGTGCCTTAGCTTTCTTATGTTATCTGATTTGGGGTTTTAAGTTAAAATCAATCTGTAATGAAGCTGCAACATGTGCACATGGTGGAACTTCAATGTCTCTGTGCCAACAAATAAAAGTAGTCAACTACTGAGGAAAACTTATAAAAAATAAAAATCATCCACATTGAGAATTTCCTTTGGTTTTAAAGGCACTTTTGATGAATAATTGAAATAGGAATTTAAATTATTTACGCAAAGATTATAGTATATCATTATGCACAAAACTAGCTTGCCTGTTAGTGAAGCGATTCATTCAAGTTATGGAATGATATTACCTTATCTTTCCATTGTAATTGATGCTGTTTCTTTAACTGCTGTTATGATGCGACTTTCATTCACTTAACTCATTGCACCTGGAAACACTGGGACATCTTATAGAACATGTTCATCTGTAGAACCCACTCCAGCGGTCAGTCTGACCTGAACCTGTTTGGGCTAAGGCCAAAACTAAACAGACAGACATCTGGTCTATGTAATCCTCTTAGAACAGCAATCCGCTCCCTGCCCGCAGATACACACACACACATCAACACCTATGCATACACACATCGTCCTCAAATGGAGTTCTGTGGTGTCTTCGACATATGTGATATGGCAGTTGACTTTAGCTTATGTTCATTTATTACCTTCAAGTAGCTTACCCTGCTAAGGGTCAGGGAAGAGACCTCTTAACGCTGGGAAACTCTAAAGCCAGTTGGACTCAAACAAACCATGACTGTGTGTTTTTTAATGCATATACTGGTACTTTCAGTTGAAAGGTTTGTTTTTCTGTATGTTAATGAGCCACTACTTCATCAGACATTCACAGTCCCCACAGAAGACAATCAAACATGTTAAAAATTGATAGCTTTTTTCAGTAAACAAAAGTGAACAGTGAGCAAAATAAAATTCACAATGCAGTAAGTAGCAGGGTAGTAAGTAGGGAGCTTCTGCCCTTCAAGAAGACTATTTCTGAGTATATGAGCAGTTGCTAAAGATTGCATGGATGCAACAGAACACTAAGAAACATGGTGAAAATCCTGTGATAATGCAGCTTTTTAGTTTTGTTTGAAGAGAGGAAAGAATTCCATCATAAGTCCTCGAACCTCTCTTTGATACATGGTGGTGGTAGTATTATGGTTTCTACCTATTTTACTGCTTTCAAACCACAGCAGCTTCCCAGAAATCATTGCAGTTACTTGGACAACAATCAAATCAAATCTAATCAAACTTTATTTATATACCACTTTTCGTACAATAAAATGTAGCACAAAGTGCTTTAACAGTAAAAACAAAATTAGTCCCATCCACCCCCATCCTCCACCAACCCTGATCACTATGAATGATATAACAGAATTAAAGGTTAAAATAAATAATAACATGGAAAACTTTACTGGGCACAGAGGAGCCAGTGAGGGAACATTATCCCACTATCACAGGGAGCCATCTGCATCAGGAGGCAGCTGCCAAACCCAGGACCCAGACTACATGGTAGGGGCCACAACCCACCCCCCGGTGGGATAGAGTACCAGACACCACTGCTGTTGGATGGGTGTATGGACCCCACCACAACTCAGGGATGAATAGATCTTGGGGTATCGCTATGGCAACCGGAGTCAACAGCCTCTCCAATGCGCAGGGCTCCCACTAAGACAATACTGGAGTTAAAAAGTAAAAAGTACAGAAAAAAATTTAAAATAAAATAAAAAATAAAACAATGCTCTTATTTTAACCCAATTAGGCCAATGCTAAATAAAGCACTAACATATAAACAATGAACTTAATTCTTTTTTTTTCTTTTTTTCAGCAATTTACAACACCAAAGATATTTAAGCTGTTCGGTGGTACACAGAGAGGATAACAAATGTGTAGAAGTACTAAGCGCATATTTCGAGTACTTTTTGTAAACATTGCAGTAAAAGAGTTATGGGACTATGCAACATAAAGTCATAAAGCTGCCCAGGCTGGACCTGTTCGGTTTTGATGAGTGATTTCTATATACCAAATTCTGGGCCAAAGAACTAATTTTATGTTACGTTACCTGTAAGAACATTTGCATCATTGTGTCATTTCAAGAGTCAGCATAATGACACGTTCCACAACAATCTCATATATTATGTTATCATAAAGATAGGGCAGAGTTGCTTCAAGGTCAAAGGGGAAAAAAAAGAAAGAACAAAGCTGAGAGAAACAGGAAAGAGTGAGTGAGGACTTTGAGATAACAAGAGGAAACTGCAGTGTCCCTGATACAGTGCACAGCCCTGGTGTCATCACTCAAAGTAACATCCTTACTAAAGTTTGAATCTTGTTGCTTTTAATTTATTATATGTTCTCGTGTTAAGTGCGCAGACCTCCAGGGTGCAATCTTGGCTTCAACGGTCCAAAATCAACAACAAATCTTTGTTTCAGCCTCTGGCAAAGTGCTTAGTACAGGCAATAACAGCTTCTTTTTTTTTTTTTTTTTTTTGTTTGAGAGGGAGAGAGAAACAGACTGGAACAATAGTGGAGACTTTAAACTGCTTCCTGTTGCATTGCATAAGATTGAGCAGTATTTGAGCGAAAGAGGGATAAAGAAAGAAAGAGATGATATTGTATTTTAGTAAATATTAAATGCAAGGTTCAGTTGTATGTAGTCTTTGGGGAAATATACAAAGGTAAAATACCATGTAACATCCATTTTCATATGAGTTAATACACTAATCTTTCTGAAGAAAAAAATAGGACTTATGATTATTTTTAAACAAGCCTTCCTCTTTTACCATAGCATAAATGCATGCACCATTATGCAGAGGGGAAGAAACATTTAATAAAACTATGATATTAATATACTGAAATGCAGGCCAAACATAAAGAGAATATGAAATGTACTTCTTAATGTAACTATTACCTCAAATGCTGCAGCATCTTTTACAACTCTGACAAAGATATTTGGTTTTTGTTCTTTAGCAGCGAAAGTCTACAAATGAAACCAAATCTTCATCAACTTTAACTTTGTATCATTGTACAGCTGTGTCCATAACCATAATGTAATTATGACTCAGCAGTCTGAATTAAAACTCTTAAGACTTCACAAATCTATTGTGGATGTAGATCATGAGATAAAACAGGGGGTTAGCAAAATGACACAGTTAGGACTGGTCAGTTGTGGATGTTGTGATTGCTAACCTGATTTCAACTTGAGGGGATAACAAATGATGTGAGCCAGAATATTTGTGGTGTTCAATAAGTACTTGAATTACCTTTTGCAAACTTTGAAAATTAAATGAATCTCATACTGCTCCTTCTACTTTTAAAAACCCTGCAAAAGTCCAGATTCTACTCAAATGCTTACCTTTACTAAAGACGGGACTGTTTATAATTTCTGCTCTTTCAGTTGTCTTCTTTAAACTAGTAATCTTAGAAACTATGAATAGACTAAACAGTTATTGACAAGTGTTAGTCGCAAATAACCTTCATTCCAGCACTTCCTCAACAACATAAAAAACGTCATCAATACAAAAGTGTGGCAAGATAACATTCCCCAATGGAAAATTGTGTTTAAAAAAATGACTTTTTCAAGTTTATTCATCAAGTCTGGATATTCATAAATTACCACTGTTTTGTGAAACATGGTAAACATATTTCAGTAAAAAAAAAAGACCAAAAATGTTTTGTTCTTGCAAACTTTTCTATTACGTACTGCTTTATGCCCCTAAATTGACCATCTTCTTCTGGTGGGTTATTTCAGAAACTACTACAATTATTTGTCCATTATCAGAACACTAAGATAGGTCTTATGCATTAATGTATTGAAGAAAATAAATTCTTGTGTAGTTTCAGAAATCCATCAGTTGTCATGCATGTCTACTGCCCTGACACACAACAGGGTCATTTCATATCGTTAGCAAGAAAGAGCCATGCAAGTGATACACAGGGTGATTCCAAGTGAGAGAAGCAAACAGTTTATCAACTGCTAGGGAGAGCTTGTGTGTGAAGTGAGAAAAGTGCAAAGATGCATGCGTGTCTACAGAGGCATGTCTCAAGTCTTCAAGCCCTTCCAAGTTCTTTCAGCCACTTAACACTGCCAGAGGGAGCTCAAGTGGCTGGTGTTGTAATGTCTCAGGGGTAAAAATACTGAGGAATCAGACGCTTTGAAATGAAGAAAACAACCACTCTTTAGATGTATCAGTTCTCTGTATCGGAAAAGAAAATATGCAGTTTTTGCAATAGTGCTTCATTAAGTGTTTTATCATTCTCTATTTGAAGACAGATACATAGAGGTTATGATGTGTCAACTCTCTCCTTTCACATGAAAAGACGAGAATTGCTTAGAAGATGCACAACACAGTTATCCAAACTGGTTCCAAAGGCCAAGAAACATTTTTGTTTTTGCATCATTTTTTTATGTGCTTTAAAGTTCTGAAACCTAGCATCATTATGTATCTCAGATATCACATATCTACATGCTTTATATGTAGATTACATCAAGCCCCAACTCAACTGTAGAAATGAAAATACGCACCATAGTGGCTTATCTGCGAGGAGCAGAATACTATAAAATCCCTCAAATTAATTGTCATTTAAGAATAATTTATTTTAAGGTTTATTACAGATATGTCAAATGAAAGAATGTTCTGTGCTTTTACTGAACATGAGCAAAATTGAGCTGCTTTAAGTGATGGGAAAGATGAAAAAAGTGTTTTAGTAAGCCAAAGGCCACTTCATGTACATCGCTTTATAAAAATTTAGAAATGTGGCTATTATTTGGAGATCTGGTGCTGGAATGGTCATCTTGACCTTCTGCCACCTGTCCAACTGTAAAACACAAGACAAGACACATATCTGTCCCATACAATGTATAAAAGATATGAACAAATATGAATATAAGGGTGTCACTTATGTACAGGATGGAACTAAATAAATGCTGCATGTTTTCCTTAATGAGTGTTACGTAAAGTAGTCAGAGCTCTAAAAACTTGTTTAGTCAGAAATTCAGTTTGGATTATTGCTGTATTAATGGACAATAAACAATTTACACCCTTTACAAAGCTATATAGTCCCCTATCTGGTTATATGTAGTAACAGCTGGTGTGATGTATTCTAGCTCTGACACTGTATCTTATTCCAGTCTGGCAGTGTCCCTGTGAAGGCACCCATAGCCTTGAACTTGAATCTTTTGCAGGCCCTCACCCAGCTTTAAGGCAGGGTTTTCCCTATTGGTATCAAGCAAAAGATAGGACCATGAATGTTGGATGGGTGAGAACCCCGTTGGGGAAAGACGAAAGATATATGACACTTTGGCTTTTGCTCAGACCTATTTTGATTTACTTGCACTTTGTCACTGTCTTGACTTACAGATATAAAAATGGAGCTGCCGTAAATGCTCTGTCCATAACATACAGCTAAGGAGGAAAGAGAGCGCACTGACAGACTCAAAAAGACTAAAAGAAAATGGAAATGTAACTTAAATTACATCCAGACCTATAAATGTAACTTTGAGCTGTAGTAATGGTAATCAGAAACAGAACGGTCCCTCCAGGAGCCAATTCACTCTCTGTTTTTCATTAAAATGCTGGCCAGTACTTCTCACATCTCGCTGTTCATTTAAATAGTTAATGGACTGCCCATCCGCTTGGCTACTGTAAGTTGGGGGGGGGGGGTTGAGGAGGTGGGATAGAGTTCTTCAAAAGTTTTTCTTTCACATCAGAAAGAGTGACTTTACAATCTTGCAATATTCATGATGTGTTCAGGAACTCTATACCCTTTCCTGGCTTTGAAGTTTAAGCAATACCAGATTTTATCCCTTCCTCAGAAACCATGGGTCCCTTTGACTGGTCAGTAATTGGGCACCAATGTAAATACATAGTATAATTTTTTTTTACTGCTTTTCTTCTTCACTGCTTTTCTCACAAGTTAGGCGTAAGGGTGGACCTTCATGTGCTAATTCCAGTTTTATTTTGGGAAAGCTGCTTGTTGGTACACTGAGCACGTTACCCTGCATGTTTGTACATTCATGCCAGTTTGACTAAAAGTTTTTAATGTGCTGGCTGAGTCCTTTACCCCTGTTCCCTGGACTAACCCAGCCAAATCAGGCTGTGGTCATGTATCCGCTGACCGTGTTTTAAAGGCTTTCTTCTCAGAGGTGAACTGCCCAGTCACTTTTTGTCAAAATATACAGTAAAGCGGAAGGAGGTCAGGAAAGGAGAGAAGGTAACTCTATACAGTATTGAAATACCTGGTAGGAAGTCTGAATTCTTACTCTGAAACCATACAGAGTCTTTAGTACAGGCGGCAGAACCTCTTTGAAGGAAACCATAAAATATTAAGGGGAAATGGATACAGTACCTAACTTGGCTTAAAGCAGACGAGTCAGGCCACACATAGGCTCAAAAGATAAGAGCGTTTTTCCTTCCTATACCTTTGAGCTATAATAGACTACAAGCAAGTTTTTGTGCCATGGATGATCTCACTGTAAGCAAACACCAGATGTCCACAGACATTTTGTGTTGGACCATCGTTGCCCTCATTTAGCTCAATAAAAGAATACTCAACACTGGACTTAGTTTAACTGGTCTGACACACTCCAAATTTATCCTCCCAAGGAAGATGTATTTCCCCTCCCTTGAATGTGACGGCTTTTCAGTTAAATGAAGATGTCGTTAAATGATCATAGGCTCAGAGAAGATAGCAAATTCCTGGATCTTGTTATAGTCCTTCTTTGCATGGTAGAGTTTTAGCTTGCATCTGTGCATGAATTAGCAAAAAATATCGACTGCCAGTGGGTTTCAACAGTGCCTTATCCATATGCACGGAGATTTCTTCACAATTTGTGAACTGCTAATAATGAAATGACAAAAATTCTGAATATTTTGCCTCTTTGTTTCTATTTTTTTAATGCTGATGTGACAATGTATTTGCCTTTTTTTCAGATACAGTATGTCTGCTCCATCAAATCTAAAATGAGCATATATTAATAAAACAACAATTAATTATATTGTTTTATGATATGCTGTCTTTCTACTATTTTTAGTTAAATATAAAATTAAAATAAGTAATTGTAATTATGTTTATGACTACATTTGACTTGGTGATGTGATTACATCAATTCCTTTGCCTGTTTTATCCTATTTAGAGTGTTCATGTGGTGGAGCCTATCCAAACTGTCACTGACCAAAAAGTTGGGCACAGTGTGTCAGTTCTGCAAAATTCTAGTTCTGAAACACAGATGTGTGTCAGTTTCTCAGTTTTATATTTTAAATTGTACTAAAAAAGTGAGTCATTGATGAAAAGTCTTCCTTATTTTGTTGTGGTTTTAAGAGAAATATTAGCTCTCAAGAGTTAAATGAGTGAGAGATAAGGATAGTCATAAGGCATGTTTCTCAGAGTGCTCTACCCAGAGTTGAAACTGTTTTGCCAATGAAAATCTGTCATGTCAAACAGTGTAATGACACTTTCACCATAAAATTGAATTAATTTTCCAACACAGCAAAAACAGAGCAGAGGGAAATGATAGAGAGCATAAGAAAAATGGCAGGATGCAGGATTCATTCATCAAATTAGTGCTACTTTGCTTTGGCTGTTTTTAACCCTACAGCTATCTACCCCTCTGTCTCCATCCATCCATCTCCCCTCCTCCTCATTCTTGCGGGACTGTTCAAAGTTACTGATACACAGTATGCCAAGCCAGATGGTCAGCCGCACGGTCGAAGCATGTACCACTCAGTTTCAACACCCTTTTAACAAACCCTCCTCCCAGCTCCAGATGGCATGTATGCCTGGTTCTGGTGCCATAGGGGGGACTGCGGCAGTATCGGCATGACTCAACTGCCTGGGGGCATGGTCCTGGTGCATTTGTGTGCGTATGGGGTTGTTTCAGTTTGGCATGCAAGCATGCTTGCTTGTCCCTTAAATGCGCTTGTTTGGGTGTGTGTTTTAGAGAGTCCCATGATAAGATGATTTTGTTTCATGGGTTGCTAATTTCTCCCTTTTGGCCAAATTTGTGTGCTGCAGTTCAATATGGAGTTCCACCTCCAGGAATCCTTTCCTCTGAGCCTCACTGAATAAGTAATTGCTTTCAAAGGGAAAAGTGGAGCCTGTGAAATGTGTACATATCACATATACATTTCACCCTGCTATCATTTTTCCTATACAAGCCTGTGTTCATCCAGGCAGAACTCTAAAATTTTGTTTTCGTTAGCCGTTTTAAGTTTTACCATCAGTGTAATACAACAGCCACATCACTTATCAGTTCGCTTGTGGCACTCATATTAATATAAGCAAATTTTACGGGGTCACAGTCAGTCTACACTGGTGTTTGATTTGGCTGTGTGCCACATACAGTCATATTAGTCAAAAACACGATCTTTAATGTCATGTGAAGCAAAAAGACACTATTGGAGATGCACACTTGTAGTTGTGCACTCTCCTGCTGTGTGTATCCTCTTGCTTTGCCCTGTGAATGTCAGGAGGCAGTGAAACATGGTGAAAGGCGAAACCAGAGGAGAAACTTTCCCTCTGATCTGGGAATATTTCTGCTGATCACCCTTCTAAATTAAAAAGCAGTTATGAATAATCCTCACTTGAGACTCTACTTAAATTAATGCCTCAATTAGATTGGGAACATTAAAGGTAGTAATGATTCCACTCCTCTCCATTGTAATTTAAGGCCTGCTTGCTCTTCCCCTGGAAAGCAGCGCTTTGCAGTGAATATATTAGAGCAGATTAATGATGGGAGGATACGGAGGTGGCTCACACTGAAAGCCAGGCCACTCTGCATCCTCTCTTTCCACACAACCTTAATGGCATGGAAAGAGGAGCTCTATCAATCATGCAGTCTTTGTCAGTCAGTGATTGCATGAAACAAATCTTAAATGTAACTTTACATAAATGCCAGCTCCAACAAAGAACAACATATACTCAAAAGTAATATTACCTGCCATCTGGGCAAGGGCACGATTCAGTCAGGACCATCACCTCTCTGTGGTGCTCTGAGTCTCACCATGGCTTCACCTGAGCATTGGGGCGGGGTTGTAACGATCGCTGCTTGTAAGTGATCCATCCCTAATCGATCCAAACTGTCAGCATGGACTAGACATTCACCTTTGGCTCTTATCTCTATCTGTAAGGAAGCCTGCCTTGGCCACGTCAGTAACCACAGCCTAACCTGTCTAGTCAGATGCAGTCACAACCTGCTTTTGTTCATATAAGTCACCTTGTAATATCTAGCTAGATTATTGTGGGTTAGGAACCAAGTCCCAAGTCAGGTTCAACTTTGGTGAAATTAACACTAAAGAGATGTTGGCTGGCTTATATTGTATTAATAGGTTAAATCTTTGGTGACCTTATTTTTGGTGAGGCGGCGTGATAATTGGAAGTCCTGCACAACTCTGGGGATTACCATGTTTATCCTCCTATAATCCCCATAAACATTAAGACACAATGAGCTACATGCTGATTAGCGTCAGGCAGGAGCAATCAATGAAAGAGGGATAAATAGCTCCCTGGCTTTCTATGCACACGAAAAAAGGCAAAGCAAAAAGATTAAAAAATTACTGCTAAGGACACTTTTTTGCTCTTACCACCTCTACAGACAGCTTGTGAAATACATCCTCTACAGTTAACATCTACACTAGAGGCAATAAATCTTCCTAATAGTGCATTTTTCTGTAATATTTTGGGTGAAGTTTGTAACTTTAAATTAAAGTGGATTTTTTTTTTTTTAATGCAAGTAACTCCGATAAATAGACAATTCTTTCCATAACTCTCAGCTGACAATCAAAAGTGTAAACATTTATCACATGCAGCAGGCCTGGGAGAAGGATGGCTCCTTTGGCAGACAGGAGGCCATTTTGCCATGCTGCATATTTTCCTATTCAGTCAGGGAATGGGCAGAACCCCTCAAGCAGAACATATTCAGGAGGTGCGTTTTGAGGACTTCATGTTTGCAAATGACTTGCAGGTACACACACAAACCCCCCTACCTGCTCCCGATAAAGAGACTTGTTGAAACCCAGACAAGCGCGGCTGCTCAGCGACTCTAACCAGATGCAGTCTGGAAGAGACAGGTTGTGTGCTAAGATGGAAGAAGGAGGGGGAGAGGGGTGCATACACTCTTTCCTTGTCCGTGCGACGCCACGATAAGGAGACACTAGAGCTTGTTTACATGCGGCAATGGGAAAACAAATTGAAAATCCCTGCCGGGACGCAGATGCATATCAAAACAGGATTATTTTAGAAATAATCACCCATGCCACAAACTGTCACCAGCTAATCTCCACTTTGTTAGAATTCAAATTACTTTCCCATGTTTACATTGCCATTACTGCAAGGGCAGGGACCAGGGACTCTATGGGGGCCTATTTGCACAAGAGTAGCAATAAAAAAAACTGATAAAATAAACTTTCCATAAATATTTTAGACCAGAGGGAATGCGCAGGTCCTGTTGGTGCAATAGACATATTGAATGGGACAAGCTTTTGGAATAATGGAGGCTGAAAAGCCAAGCTATAAAGAAAAAGTAGAAGACAGATTAAAATTGTGATGGGTGGTCTTTGTAGTGTTAAAAGCAAAGAAACAATCAGAAGTGGACAAAAACTACTGGTATAGCTTCTGCTGACCTCCACCTGGCCAGGATGTGTAAGCCTCAGCAGGAGCGAGCTGAGCAAATCTGGACTTGGCTAAGAAGAACAGAAGTGCATTAAGTTTGAGCTCTGTCAGAGGCAGAGGCGTCTCTTGTCTCTGGATCAGGTTGCTGGTGTTTATCACTTCTAGCTGTGCTGGCACTGAGGGCAGACACACTATCCCTTATCCAGTGCTGTCAGTCAGTGGGCTGATCCATCTCAGTCATAGCAGCCCCAAGCATCAGCCTGCTTTAGTGCTGGAGGGACTCATGGAAAAACACACAAGGCTTTTTGCCCCACATCCCAACCAATCAATGGGGCTTGTCCTTAAGTGAGAACGGAAGTTCAAAGCTGTGTGAAGCAGTTCTCATGTGTCAGAAACGCTGCCAAGTCATTACATTGTTAATTCTGAATATGCAGGAAAAATGGGAAAAACAACCTTACACCCATCAAATCTAATTATTTAAACAAAAAGGTAGCCATGACAAACAGGATACAGGCTTCTGTGCATTCAGAGTCCCCCCCTAAAGCAGCAGCAGAAGCAACATTGTTTTGCAAGCTTTGTGAACAATTCCTTTATGGCAATCAGAGTCTCTGCTGCTCTATTTGTTGCTCCGTAGTGCTCTCATAAAGATTGGCCTTATGGTTCCCAGAAGGATAGGGGATGTGTCTTGTGGTGAAAACCACATTGTGCGACAGACACAGAGGAGACATGAGGAAAGCAGTTCTCATCTATGTTCACAGCAGCAGTGGTCACATCAAAGTCTATTAACTTGTTTTCCTTTGGTTCCCAAAAAAGGCTGACATTCTTGTTCTAAAAAATCTCAACAAATTCACAGGCAAATTCATTTTGTGGCCTAAATATTGGGTGACCAAACTCATATTGGTGAGTTTACCCAGAGTATTGGGCTTGCAATGTTAGCCCTAAGTTGTGAAGCAAAGCATGCAGTCTGAGAGGAGACAGTGAGGTGGTGGCTCGAATCCGAGACTCTGCTCTGACATTGCTCTTATGTTCCCAGCTCTTGCCTCAGGCGGCAAACGGCTTTGCTCACTAAGAGAGGGAGGACAAGCAGTGTGGATCGGGATGGGAGGGGAAGAGCAGACAGACGTAGGTTAGATTAGGTTTGACAGAGTAGTGCTTGGGAAAGAGGCCTCATAGATGATTTTTCTTTTTCTGGAACACCTATCCATGATGGGCCGGTGCATGTTTCTATTAAGATGCTACGCTCACTGCGGTCTGCCATGCCGCATGTCCCTCCTTTATATCTTCAGCCTCTTCATCTTTTCCGGTGTCCCTTATGCACTCCCACTGAGATGCATTCATGAAGGTTTTTTGTGAGTACGCCATCTCCTTTCAATTTTCAACAATTAAAGATTCCCAACAGATATTTCAGCAGGCATTTAAACTTCCTCAAAGTCAGCACGAGAATTAGTGCCCGCATGTTGCTGTAAGTAAACCAAAAGATGTGTAGTTTTTAGGTGGTTTTTTTTGTTTTGTTTTTTTTTTTAATTCTTGTACTTGTCATCTCACCATTTTGGTTCCTGGCTGCAGCACCTTGTGTGGGAGGATAGAAAATTAAATTGCACTAGTACTGGAGGATGATGGAGTAAGTCAAAAAGGAAACCTCTTAAAGGATGAATGAAATGAGGTAGGTGTTCAGTGATTGCAATCCTGAGCTATTTGTTTGATCTAAATGAGAAAAGCACTTCAATACTTATCCCTTCTATTAAAATATATACAATGTAAAAGAGTATATATCTTTTTTTTTTCAATTTGCTTTTACAACCATATCTGAAGGCATGAGTTCAGAAAATGACTTCCTGTGACTGCAGCAAACCGAACTGAGAGCAGTGGTTTCAGTTAAGTAGGGTCAAAGTTGAGTAGGAACATTTGATCAGCCTGTAAGAGAGCTGGCACTGCTTGGACAAACCAAAACAGGAAGTTGCATTTTACACTGTGAGACTGACAAAGATAGCGACCTGGAGAGAACTACGATGTGGTTATAGTAAGATATGGATGCCTTCACTCAGCCGGGGCAGGAAGGAACAGAAATAGATACCATTCTTTCCGCAATGCTGGGAAGGTGCACTTCATATCGGACAATCACATTACCAACTAAAAACGTATGCAACTGTAAGACAAGAAATTAGACATTTGGTGGTATATTCTCACAATGAGCTTCGGTAACACTTATTCAAAGAAGAACTGGATTTACACTGAATATAGTTATTTTATAAGTGATCACAGATTTCCTTTTTTCTGCGCTCTGTCACAGTTCAAGTCCAGCAGAGGAGACTGCAGTCATTAATGGCCATTTGCTGAAATCAGAGGATTAAAAAAAAGGCTGTGTACATCCTTCATTTTAGTGATAAAAGTGGTGATTGTTCTTTTTTCATGTTGTTTTAAGTTTTGCGTTTTTATATTTTTGCAGTCATTTGCTGATAGTTTCCTGTGTCTATGACTTTTCTCTCACATCTCATTTGTGCATGCCCTAATCTTAAACACATCTATACAAACATTCCTGCAAACTTTTACTTAACTACAGATGTTGCTAGCAAGAAGTGAATGTTTTCATTTGCCCACACGGCAACAAGATGAGTTTGTATTTGAGTCATGACAGCGTTGGCGTACACGGTGCCAAAATGCTCTACAAACACTGCACTCCATCCTCATCCTCATTTGTTTATAGGCTTTAAAAAAAGCAACCACGAAGCAATTTAATATACTCCTTTAACATTTTTCCCTTCTTCTTCTTCTATTTTTTTTAAATGTATAAAACACTATCCCACAATGCACACAAATGTTGCACATTTGTGTAAGTAGATGCATTAGTGCTTTGTCTTTAACAGAAGAAAGCCTCGGTCACCATGTACTGTTCCAATAAACCCAATTCCTTTATTGTTAAGACAAGTGAAATCTGAGAATATTTATTTTGTAAAGGATGCTCAGTGGAACATTTGAATGGGAATTGTAGATGTCCATAGTCTGTTTTCTTTTGCATGTCAGTGACAGAAGCTGCATCAGTCTCACATTCAGATAACTTTTAAGATCATGAGAAATGATACGCTCTGATCTGTGCTTTAGAAACTTAACTGACACCCTCACTCTCCATTTTCTCTACCCCTTTCGGTTGTTGGGCTGTGCTCTTAGTTGCTCTCTAGCTCCCATAAATACAATATAACCCTTCCACCCATCTATGAACTTTACTGTGACCAAATTAACCACAAATTCACTTTGAGGCCCCATCCTCCCCTCCCCCGACCTCTTTGACCGTCGGGAGTCTTTCTGAACAGGTGGAGGAGCTGTGGTTTTACTTGTTACATGCGCCACTTCAAATCCCTTATTAATTACTACTATGCATGACATAAAAGCCTTTCAAATGAAATCCTGAGGAAAAAAGAAAGTTCCTTCGTCATGATCAATACAAAGTCAAATCTGCAGAAAACGCCTGACCTAAATATCAGCCTCAATTATTTTTGTCATAATGCAACACTCTTGAACAATAAGCGCAAGATGAATCTACTTCCGTTTTCAGCAGTGAGCATGACAGAAACAGAGAACAAAAGGGGGCGGTCTAAGGAAGTGGGAGAAGAGAGTTTAAAGTGCTTGCCTTGGTTAGCTCACATATTACTAGAAAACAAGGCCATAGCGGTCGCAACCCCCATATTGTGTTCCTGAGAGAGGAGTGTGATGATGATGAAACAACAGATGATTCACACTTTACTGTCAGAGGGTGTCAAGGGAACACTCACTGACATACTTAAAGAAACAGCATGAGATTGGGTCATCATGGCTGGCGTTGACTACTGTATCTCAGCAAGTTGTATTTAGTCACATCAACTGAGATGAATCTGTAGAGCCTGGCTGTGTTTAGATTAACATTACTGCAAATAAAATATCCTGAAACAGCCCTCTCGATGCAATTTGCTATTGTGCGTGAGAACTATATGGGAGCACACATGTGAATTAGAATTTCTGTTCAAATGCTGAAATGTCTGCATTCCATCAGTAGAAACAGATGCCTATTCAGGCTTGTTGTTTTTGCACTAAAACCTGTCTGTGCCCCTTGCCTCAACCTGGTCCCAATAATTCCAGACTATGAAGAGGTTAGGACAATGTGGATTACTCTATAAAATGCTATTACTCGTCCTGCCAAGTGGCTCACCTCCAGTAGCAATGAAAGCTTGGAAAGCATGGGCAAACATACTGTATAAGCAATCACAGGCCAAGTTGCGACATTCCTCTGCCTAATGATGTTTGACACATAGAATCATTTCAAATTATGAATTGACTAATGATTGTTTTTTGTAGTCATTCTCAATGCGAAGCATCCTGTGGCCCCGAGGGCAGTGTCTGTGTGTCTGTCAGGCTCATTGGTGTCTGTCTAAACACTGATAGAGTTCTTCCAGAGCTTCCTCCTGTCATCTAAAGACTTGGCTGCTAAAACAAACAATGACCCATGCATCTGTCAGTGACATGCCACAGGTATGTGAAAAGCAGGAAATAATATTTTCTTTGCGTGTATTCTCATGTTCTTGCATGGATTCGTGTTTTTGCATGAATATAGTTGCAGACTTGCACTTTGTGTGTGTGTGTGTGTGTGTGTGTGTGTGTGTGTGTGCAGAACGACAGTCAATTTTTCTTGGAACTATTTCATGTACATAATTGCTTTTAAGAAGCAACCCTTAGCCAGTTCTGAAAGAAAGTGACTGTCACTTTTGCTAATGTGAATGGGAAGGCCTAACTGAGATAAGACTCACCGCTGACCGAACAGGCATCCTGTCCCTGTCCGCCATGCTTTTCTAACCCTAACCAAGGGAGCAGTTGAGGGTCTGAAAGCCTGTGTCTTTATGTTCCCCCTGGGTTCATAAACCTGCCAAGCCCAGGATGCAGCACACTCCACCATCCACGTCACTCCCTGGTACCTCCATATCAGTAGAGTCTGCTCATGTCAAGTGTGGCACAGGAAGTTTGATGGTTGTCTCTAGCATGCCATGGGGTATTAAGATAACAAAAGCAGGTAGTTTCTCACCCCCTCGCTCTGCAGCAACCTCCTGGAAGCCATTTACCATTACTCATTGCGTGACAGAATGGCAGGGAGGAGCAGAAAGGATGAGGAGGCAGAATAAACAGGGTCGTAAAAAGTTTTAAAGTAGGTGGATGGCAAGCAGGTAATATCTTTCTTGAAGATATTTTAGAGTGTTCCACTGCACACCCTCTACCTGCAATCACTTTTTCTTCATTTTCTTTTAGATTTCTCAACTTGTGTTTTTAATATTCTTTTCAGTCTTCATGGAGACTGTTTTTGTTACAAAAAAGTACGCACACACTCACACATATATGTATGTATAGGTAGATAGATAGATAGATAGATAGATAGATAGATAGATAGATAGATAGATAGATAGATAGATAGATAGATAGA
>JAOWBL010000018.1:11828996-11840591 GCA_028564865.1 Zenarchopterus dispar
ATAGATAGATAGATAGATAGATAGATAGATAGATAGATAGATAGATAGATAGATAGATAGATAGATAGATAGAGTTTTGCCATGCAAAGCACTTATAAACTCAAATAAAGCCTTGAATGCTTGAAGATCAAGAGGATGAAGCCAAGAGCCCAGAAAAGACTCCCAGGGACCAGTATATGTTACAGCACAACTGGGGACCAGGCTCTAAATTTTCTTCAGGCACAAACACGCACATATGTAGCGATGAACCACAGGCAAGCCTCATGACCGCAAACTAAATTTGTGGTTTGATTTTAATGAGTGTACCAGGTTCAAGCTTATTCTGGAATGCTGTTGACTGACCAACTGAAGAGGATCCTATTGATAGAGAGCTGGGTCTGGTTTCTCTTTAATTAGTAAGCAGGAGAAAGTTTTTTTTCCTCTCTTTCTCTCTGTCACACACACCCAGGTACAACATGTGTCCTGACTCTCCCTTTGGTGCACAAAATGAAATCTAAATTTACTGTATAAAGGCCCTTGCATAAATAAGTTTGTGATTTGAAATGGAATATTGGACTCGTAAGAAAGCCATCAATGTAGTGTACATCTATATGTGTATGCGTGACTCACCAAAAGAAAGAAAAAGATAATGCAATAAATACATTCAAGACAGACCATCACATAAGGTTCATTAATTAGGGTTCATGTAAAACTTAATCACATTAATTTCCCAAAGACACTTAGAGTGGACTTTAATCTCACAACAGTGTTTTTAGAGTCACATGCCACACCCTAAGGCTTGACGACACACTTCATTGAAAAAGAGATTTTTAAAAGGACCACATCAATTAGAAGAAAGAAAAAACAGATACAAGACTAGAAGAAGGAGTAAAAGAAGGAGAAAGAAAAGAGCTGAAACCCCACAGAGAGTACATTTCAAGAAAAGCCTTTATTCTGAGCCTGAGCTTGGCAGCCCATGTGATCAATATAAATAGCACCAAATGGGTTGTTATAAAATTGTCTACAGTTGTAAATGATCCCCAAAGACAAAACTGGAACCTAAAAGAGTACCAACTTCAATGCATAAGTACAGACATGCAGCCAAACATGTATTTATCTATTTTCAGAGTGTGCAAGTGTACTGTAACCCATTTCAAGCAGCGCATTCAGACACAACTGATTTCTGATTGGCTGACCAGTCTGAAATGTCATTACTGACTCATTTCTGTAAAAAGAAAAGTCAACAAAATATTTTTTTCTTAAGCAAATAATTTTGTACAAGTAAAATGCACACAAGTAAGTGAACATGTATTTTTTAAAACGCATGCATACCGACATACACACACACACGTACACACACAGACGACAGGTTAAAGCTGACCTAAGGCAATACTTTTCCTTCAATGATGCAAACAAACATCTTTATTGCTTTGTTTGGTGAATGGCATGATTTATGAGAAAAATTTCTATTCAGCAGTATTTCTGTTGCCATATGCCAGGGGACAGTGAAAGGGCTGACTGTAAGGAAGAGTAAAAGGAGATGCTGCAGTTGAGCACCTCAGACATGCTGCAAACGCTGCCCCTTGTGGACTCAGAAAGATTATTCATTTCTAAAACTCATTACAGATATTTTTTATTATTATTTCTTTTTAACTATGTAGTTTATTTTATCGTGACTAATTTAAAGTTTTAATAATTTTTTTTCTTCAATTTCTTCGCCTGTGCTTATCTCCCACAACCTATTCATACATCTCAGGTAAGTGGAAAGAAGAAGATGCTGTGATTATAGGGACTTTTTGTATTATAACTCAACCAAAGATTAAAGGGAGAAACAGGGGTGGAAGAATGAGGGAAGGCTAAAGTGCTGTGCCGGCATTTTACAAACACAAAGCCTGTTTTTACTGCATATGCATCCCCCAATTCTTCTTCACAAATGGGTGCACCTTGAGCAAATATATTCCAGGATAACTTTTCAACTAACTTTTGAGGTAAAACAGAAATGGAAAGACAAAAAAAAAAAAAAAAAAAGGAGTGGGATTCCGGTTGACAACAGAAGAGTGTGTGTGTAACCAGTCGGTGCACCCACTTCTCCAGAGTGCTCCCGGTGATGGTCGCTTACGTTAGCAGTGATCAGGCGGATATCACACAGACTGACTAATGAGCATTAGCATTATAGCTAAGAGACGCACAGGTAAAAACACAAAGGAAGGAACCTCCTGAGGTTATGTCTAACTTTTTAAATCTCCCTTTTTTCATTCTGCTTTATTTTTCCCCCTAAAGACCATTAGCCAGTAGATCCCACCCACCTCCCCTCTCCTTCCCTTCATTCTTTCTTTCAGCACAGTGCAATTAGCACACTCATTGAATATTGAAGGTATGAAGAAGAATGGGGCTTTTTAGCCGTTTCTCTTCCGCTAAGACCATAGCTCCACTGAGGGATGGCTGAAGGCTTCGACTAAATCAGGATGCTGAGCTACAGCAGCAGCACTTAGAGCCAAACAATCACTGATCATTTATTTAGTCAGCCTTATTTATTCATCCCCATTTGCTTTTGCTCAGAGCTGTGATTATTTCACTTAGGATCATTCTCATGTGTCTTTTTTTCTTAAAGCAGGCAAGTCTTATGATATCCTGAAATTAATTTAACTCCTGAAGCTTTTGGAGATGATTTTAAAACTGAAAACTGATCTTACTGTTCTGAGTAGAAGTCTTTCTTCAGCTGAAACACAGATTTTATTAGTCATACCCTTTTTATCTCCTCCTACTGTGTCATTATGATCTTATTTTCTAAAACAAGTTGCTCTTTTGTAAACCCATAGTTTGCCGGATGTATTATATCTCAACTTTGAGTAAATCAGAACAGAGAATAGCCGTACTATGCTCTGTCGTGTTGTCTGAACATGTGCCTGGGGGCTGCGTAGCAGGTTATTGGCAGAGAGGCCACTTTAGATCTGCTCTTAGACCTCTTTGGTTAGTCTGCCTGGACAAAACATTATCCATAAACTCTCTGTGCCACATTATCAAACATGATCCCGATTAAGACAAGCCTTCTCCAGCTATGTGTAAGCATCCACACCTGTATAAACACAAACACACACACACACACACACACACACACACACACTCCAAATTAGTGCATGATTTCTTCTAAATTTCACATGCACAGACACCAGACATTTATTCTCACATGCAGTAGATTACAACGGCTCATTCTCTCACTGTCTAATACCCAAGCCCAGATCACATTGCATGCTATTAATACATTTAGAGACTTAGCAGGGCTGAGTATCAGGTCTGGTATGCTGCTGAACTTCACCACTTGTTGGTTGGGGGGCAGATCTCATGGCAAGGCTCTGCTGGATGGATCTGTCAGATGATGAACATGTTGTTGTTCTTTAGACTTGCCACTACACGTTGAAGTTACAGTTTCCCTTGTCTGTATTGATACAAATTTACTCCTAACTATGTGAACTTGTATTTAAATAATTTTAAACTAATTATTAGTTGATTTGATGAGCAATTAAGTAAACATCTCTGCTTTTTTGAGTTTATAAAGTGATAATTGCTCAGATCATGATCTGATGTTATGCAGCAACACTGAACACACTTAAACACAAACTGGTAAAGGAAGGAAAGTATTGCCGTCTTGTGTTTTTTAACCACTTCCTTTCATATAGCTGTGGTAAGTCATAATGCATAACATAAATGCACCACACAGAGATGGTGATGCACATACAGGAATCAGATACACACACAGTGTCGTTTCCAGGAAGTCATGTCTCACTGCAAGTGACTCAAGCCACTGCAAGTGGCCACAGGCAGCAACAACAGCCGGCACTTTTCATTCTCATTTCTTGAGATTTGATGTGTCTCCTTAGAGCGAGCAGCGCTTGCTGCAGACGGTCACATTCGACCACATTCAAAACACCACAGCGGTATCAAATCGCAGAAGGAGTGAGAGAAGTTGAAAGGAGACAGGTAGCAGTCAGAGAAGAGACTTCCTATAGGCAATGGCCAGACCGCAGTTGTAGACAGGCTCCAGCGTTCCTTTACAGCTCCATCAATGTTTAATGCAATGGGACAGAGAGGTGGCTGAGCATGGGCTGCCACCCTCACAGTGGAGGTCATCTCTGTAGTACACTGGCTGTAGTAAGACCACAGTCATTTGGACAGGAGACACAGGTCTGTCACACAGCATCCTGTGGGAGATACTCCTTCTAAAAGGGCTTTTTTATGTAAAGCTTTATCTCTGAAGTGAAATCCAGCTGCCAGATGAGTTTTCTCATGTGTAACATTTTTCAAACGAGCAAGTGTATTTTGAAGAAAACTCAGCACCATTAAAAAACGTTCATTGGCAGCATATTGTATTTGACTTTCATTTCCCAGCTGATGTGACTGATTTTTTGACCTAAAGACACAGTCATGTAAATCTGTTAGAAGCCTTCTTATTGTACGACTATCTCCATATTAAATGATTAAATGATCGATCTCTACTGCAAGAACATACATGACAAACATGCAGCATTTACCCTGCAGGAGGGAGCATGACAGTGTAGAGGATGATACTTTGTCACTATAAGCTTTTAAAGTTTGAACCTCTTTGTGAGAGGACATCCTGCAATGATAAACACACAGCATCAGGCTGTGGTCAGCCACACACTCGCTCTGTGATCAAAGCAGGAAAAGCTCTGCTTTCTTCAAGTTCTTCTAACTCAGTGGGACATACTCCATAGTCATCTCCACTCACAGTGTGAAAGGCCGCACACACTGACAGAGGAAGCATTTGCATGTATTTTGAGAGTCCAGACACCTGCAACCTGTGATTACCTGGACTAGAGTGTACTTTCCCTGTCATTGGGGCCAGAAGCTGAAGGAGGCTGGGTGCATTTAGAGGGGAAGGGTGACAGAAACAAAGTTGTGTGGTGACCTTCATCTGCTGTGGCCACGGAGAGGGCTGTGAGTTGAGACAGAGGACAGACAGAGGTAGAAAGCTAGATAGCTCATCATTGAGAGAGGTACAGAAAAAAATGTGTGATACAATCCCCTTTGAAAACCCAATTTTCATTTCTTACAAAAGTTTTTTTGAATCAGGTTTAGATTTGCTCAAATCAAACCAATAGCAGCAGCAGCAGGAGCATGGTTACACCTAAATTCAACATGCAAACATCCATCAATGCTCATATTAGTTCAGGCATGTGTCCTGAAGGGATGTCAGACCTGCGACATCTGTGGGTGGCAGTCAGGCAAGAATGGAGAAAGGGAAAAGAAGAGGGAAGAGGGAGGGAAAGTGCTGACTCTGACACCGTCTCTGTGTGCCGCGAACACAGGAACCAATTAGCTGGGAGCCAGCTTCCGCTGCCTGCGCTGTTATAGGACCTCCTCTCTGAGTCCCCAGGGCTGACTGCAGCTTCAGGGCTACGGTGGCACAAACGCTGTATACAGTAGAGAAGCTATAAGAGAGACAAAGATACTTGGTAGACGTGGCACAGACAGGGATGTGGTTTGGCCTTCCAGACAGAAAAGGACAGATGAAGGCAGACAGACACAACAGGTCAAGCAGGTACAAAGCACTGCAGCAGAGTCAATGTTCTGACGCTCATAAGGACAGGCTACTGTCAAGCTCTTGTTCAAATGTCGTAACATTTCTAAGAACAACTCAGAACATCACACAGCACACTGTCGGCAACTCATTTCCTCTCATGAAAAAGGCCTGTTTCGCAATTTCCACAGACTGATGATGTTTATAAAATGAACCACTTCTTGTCACCTCACACCTTATCATATAGCCACATAGATTTGGATGAAAAACAAATGTTAACAGGCACACTTGTGCTCAAAGGTCTATAGGAGACTTGTTCTCTCAAAGATGCACATATTCACTCAGCCTTGTTCACGCATCAGAGCACAGCCAAACATTTACATTTGCACACACAAGCCTCCTTAACCTACACATCCCACTGTACTGTCCTGTTCTAAGAGGGCACCGGGTGACAGAGTCTTTTTATGACGATTATTGATCCTCTGAGGCGCAGTAAAAACTATCCCCAGACAGACAACAAAAATAACTGTAACCATATAACAGCTTCCTGCCTGGGGAACGGATCCCACAGAGTGGGCACGTGACCACACTATTCCTGGAGCATGCTGTAGACCCCTAGTAGGCCCAAAGCACTGACCAGGCATGCACTCACATACAGGACGAGGAGAAAAGAAGGTTATAGAAAAGTGTATATTCAGAATTTGTCACTTCTTGAGGCTGAAAAATGAGCATTTCATGTATTTCTGCTCATTGCAATGCTTTCAGTTTGATTGTTTATGTGCAGCGCCTCTCCTTCACCATATGGTGTGACGCACTTTTTAATTATGATAATATCAAAGTCTTTGTCTTGCATAGTCCATTTATGTAATACAATTCTCTCAATGCAGTGCTTCTTACATATGCAGCTCTTTATACCCACACACTCTGCACATTTCCTTCAGTAAAGACATAACTTATAGCGGTTATACTATTTAGAAACCTTTGGAGTGTCTTTTGAGTGCTACGCTGCAAAGGGAGAGGAACCTGAAAACAAGTTATTTAAAAAGTAGAAGTGTATTTTTGGGTTCATTGTTTTGAATTTTTTTCTACATGGATATTCAGCAAGATAAGTCAGTATTTCTCCCACAGAACAATCTGGTTGTCACTTTAGATAAATAATAGAAGACAAAAGACAAAATCTAACAGTTTAATGTTGGACTAAGTAACACACATGTACTGTAGGTTGGGACAAGGTCTGCACATGTGAACCTTGACAAGTAGGAATGATGCTCAAATGCTGGACATCTTGAATAAACACATGTAGGAATATTTTGAAAAGACAGCAGAAACTCTGCATCTAAACAAAGAAATAGATAACAGCATGGCGGAAATGGTCTGCATGCAATATGGACTCAGATACACAGCAGAAAGCTGGCTGTCAGACAGGCAGAATTCAGTCACGTCAAACTCAGACACTCCACAGTCCATATTAGGGTCTGGCTCCCAGCCAGCCTGGTGACAGAAACCTCTCATCAATGCCATTCTTCATCTGTCCTCAGAGGCCCATTGTCTGCCGTGCTTGGACCACCTCAGCTCTGATCTTACTTCAGACCAATATATATTACAGTCACTGAAGTGCTGTGGGGGAGTGCTGTGGTCTGTAGCGTCACACTTTACACTCAGAAAGATGCTACTGAACATGACACAGCAGGAAGCACTGTAACATAAAAACAAATAGATAGCAAAGAAAGTGGCTAAATAGATCTAATTTTTTAATGTTCTTAATAACTTGTCGTCATTCGTGTTATTGCCTTGTTAGTGGTTGCGGTACAGGCTCCACTAAATGAGGTGCAAACTGAATAGCGCTCTGTAGCTCCGCTGCCCCTCTAGGGGAGCCTTCAACTGGGGAAGGTCTGTTTGATCTCAACACTTATCTGCTTCATTTCTGTTCTCTTATGTGGTACTCACCAGCCATCAGTTTGATTTGTGGTCAGGCTCAACTCAAGTGCATTAACCACGTAGAGCTCAGATGTGTGTATTTAGCTACATAAACATCCATACAAATACAGATCATCAAAACAAAATGGTCCACTTATAAACCTCAGACCGAGTGAAATGAGTATGCTCTCTTGACAGTAAATCAGAAGTTGCTTGTTTAGACTTTAGTCATGTGTTGATGAAGAAAATACTGGAATACCATTATTGTCAGTGCTGTGTTACATATTTCAACAAGCCCAGAACCAAATCTATTTTTTTTCTGCTGCTAGAGTGACTCATGCTCAGCATTCATTCAGACAATCTGTAAATTGCTCCCTTTCTTGAAACCAGATGCCCAATCCCATAATCATTCCAAATTAAAGTAAATTCCTCCCTTGAAACTTCTGCTGCTCTCAAACATTGAAAAATGCATCACATTTAGCTATGCACAGAGTAAAAGTTGTAATCTGTCCATCAAAATCCATTGTGTTTCTAACACAACTGTGGACACAGACATTTTTAAAGTTCTGTCATGTTCAAATAATTCACCAATACCACATTCACAGTGCCTCACATGTCCTATGCTGAACTCATAAAGTGTAGGCAAACTGCTATTTTATCATTGAAACACTGGGAAGAAGTGACTTTTGTTGCACAATGTGCTTGTGGATACCAACAGTTGCCCATTTTCAACCTCGGGCCCTTATGGTGAAGTAGGATTTTTGAGGTAACTTTAGGTTTACATAGAAGTTTTTCTGTGTCGCAGTAACGCTTCACCTTTTTACCTGGGTACATTGCCATGATAACTTAGGTTTGAATTTGAGATTAGAAATCAGCACATTGAAAAGTGCTGAACACATAATAGAGAGTATCTTAGACAATGAGAGCCTGAACTTTAATCTTCAATGTAGCTGCAGGAGGGGAAGCGCAAACTTTTTGTTCTCCACAGAGCCACAGTAAGGTTTCCACCAGGTAAAGCAGTACTAAGAGGTTGTAGTTATTTAACTTATGAGACCCATCTGATTTTTTTCTTTCCTCCCCATAGGTTGCATCAAAAAATATTAAGGAAATAAACAAAGTCTACTACTTTCTGTTATTCAGTTCTAGCCATATAAGAGAAAGTGAAAGCATAGAATGCATACCTTTACATTTTTTAAAATGATTAAAAAAAAAAAAAAAGAGGCTGCTTCGAGACTAGTCTAAAACTTAAAAGACAGGGGGAAAAAAGCAAGCAAGCACTAAGACAAATAGATTTAGCCAGTGGGTAACCAAGACACATTGCAAAAGATGGCCAATGAAAATGAAAGCATACCATTTCCCTGCTCTATATCCCTACGCTAGTCCTGTGCAGTAATATGTGAAATAGATTTGTTATGCCATCCAGAGTCCTTCACGCTCCTTGGTAGTGGCGTTCCTAAATATAAAGGAAGGGAAGTATGCATGTAGATTAGGTCGAACACAGTTAATGCACCCCTAGAAACCCTTGGTCTGTTTTAGTGGAGAAAAGTATTTTCTGATGGAGGAAGAAAAATGCTGGAGGGAAGGCTTTTCTGCAGTGTCTGCACTAAGAGTGTTAATTTTTGGAGGTTTTCCCTTGCAATGGGGGTGGGAGGATGTTAAAGAGTATGAGGCAAAAGGGGAAGATGCTAGGTTTGGGGTATGCTGGGGGGTTCTAGTAGTAGGTTATCTGTTTAAATAAAGCCTTGCAGAGCTGCATGATTGGGGAGAGAAAAACACACACAAATGGGAAAAAAACAAAAACTGAAGGTATTCCTGCAAGCATTCTTGAGCACATGCATAAAAAAACAATATTTTGACTTTAACACAGCAGAGGTCACACAAAAGCAACTACAAACACTGCATTTTTTCAAAAGTATTTTTACTTAATTCTTCCAACTTATAAAGACACTGTGTTTGCCTGCTGTGTGTTAAACATATTTTATAGGAAGTTTGAACAATGGTAAAAGACTGAATTTGTGTAGACAGAGGTATGAAGCAGTAGGATAGAATCCCATTAAGTCAATCACAATAAGTTTTTTCTATCATCAGTGAAACATGGTCATACAATACAAGCTGGACTTTCCATAGGTGCTAGATAATGATTTAAAGCACTAAAAAAATGTTCTTTTGATTTCTGTATGTGAGAAACATCTTGACATAAATGAGTTTCTACTTGCTTATTATCCTCTCACTTATCTTCATTTCTGCAAAAAAAAGGAGAAAAAATACAGCTAGAGGAAGAAAGAGAGATAGCGAGAGAAAGAGAGGAAGAGACGCTGAATGACACACACGCTGAATGACTATAAAAGTGTTGTAGATAAGGAGTGGAGATTTCAGATATAGCCTTCAGCAGTTCAGCCATAATTTCGGTTGAACACAGCTGTCAGACCCAGATGGCGAGGTGTTAATAACATTCAGAGTTTTGCAGTGCACCGTTTATTTTCTAATAATAAAACTGTTAGCGCTTGCTAATAGCATAGCCATTGCCTGCCAAGCACACGTTCCAGCACACCACTCTGCTGCCATTTACATGCCACGCTGCAGCGCTTAATGGCTCAATAGCTGTTGACACAAGCAGACCAGAAATGAGTAACCATGCAAGTTAGACTCGTCAGGTTGATGTAACAATTATAAATAACAAAACTAAATACAAATATGCTTTTGTAGAAAGTCATTTTTGGTGACATCTTTTTCTATAACTTTGCACTAACATTGGCTCTGAGAAAGCCTCAAATTTAAAAGAGTGGCCTTTGCATATATTTGAAAATCAATACATTTTCTGTTAGTTTGGGCTTTTGGAGGCAGCAGTAGCTGCCTAATCATTAGACAATCAAGCTTGAGATCAAAGGGTTTATGCTTCAATCCTTTCATTTCCTGTGAAAAGTGAACAATTTATCCAGCCAGTAACAAATGCTGCTGAGGGGTTCTTGAGCACTCGGCCAAAGCCCCTGCAACGTTTTTGATTAAAGAATATTTTAGAGATGCATGACATTGGAAGTTTTGCATTATCAGATAATCCGATATTTTCCAACTTATCTTGGCATATGCAAAAGCCACAATGTATACGTATTATCTTGTCATAAGTGCAGAGAACAATAAAATCTTTCTTTTAATGGATTTAAATGTTACAGTCATTTTAGGTCCACTGTGAGATGCAATACCTCTTACTTGGCAAATAAAAAAAGCAAATAAATCACAAGTATGATTAAATACATTTACTTAGTCAGATGAGAGAAATCTACTTTTTGTCCTCACTATGTTTAAAATTTCAGTTGCCATGAAATAACAAGAAATTTAAATAAATTGCTTAAAATGGTGACAAGTAAAAGACCTAAGTATATTCAGCATAGGGACAAAAGTAATGGATATAAGTTTCTATGTTTAACCCCTTGAGACCCAAGCTTTGGTTTTACTTGCATTTTAGATTTCTTTTAGCTATTTAGGCTCAAGAGGAACTAATGAATCTAATTTTGGTATTAACTATAACATTTATTTACAATACATTTTATATTTAATATATAAAGTACCAGTTGGAAATTTGGACACATCTACCCATTAAAGTTGAAGGGGTATGCATGCCCAAACTGTTGACTGGTTCAATATTACACACATATATATATATATATATTTTTTTTTTAAATGTATTTTTAAATAACATTTTTCTCATATGATACCACCAAATAGCAGTCTTAAGTGTCCACATTCATGTGCAACATGTTCTAGTGTCATCAAAATAAGTATGATGGTGCAGAAAACCAAAACTATGATTTTCACATATGTGGAAGTTAACTTAATAAATTAAATTAATTTTTTACATGTACTTGTATCAATTGAAATAATTAATTAAAGTTGTTTAGAAGTTCACTTTATCACTGGAACTCCTATTGTATTTATTCCACTATTGAAAAAGACTTTTATGTCTGCATATGAGATTGGTCTTCCTCCGCATAATCCATCATACTGCACTTCCATGTTACAGAGAAAACAAGCCAAACACTGGCTTCTGGACTTCACCACTAGATGTCATTGCAACTTGTACGGGAGACCTTTAAAAGTTACTGTATACTATAATTCTAGTGATGAAATAATTACAGACCTGCAAAATCCAAGAAAACAGCTAT
>JAOWBL010000018.1:11840691-11860128 GCA_028564865.1 Zenarchopterus dispar
CATATATATATACACACACATATATATACATACACACACACACATATATATTATATATATATATATATATATATTTTTTTTTTTTTTTTTTTTTTTTTAAGGAAAAATGTCACTGATGAAGCTTGTGTCTGGCCTATAGTTCTGGACAGAACACCCACAGTCCCAGGGACAAAAACAAAAGGTGCTATTCTGCAAAAGTGCGGACTCATCAGAGTGTGTCCTACAATAGAGAGCGGCTGTGGCGTGACACAGTATGTCACTGACCCTAAAAGGCTGCTTTTTTCTTTTGTAGTCTCCCATTTAAGCTCATTTAAGGTCAGATCAATAGTCTGCCAACATATCTTGCTCAAAAATCTTAAAGTGAACTACTAACTATGTGTACATATGCACACACACATATATGTGTGTGTGTGCGCGCGTCCATGTGTATGTATATGTGTGTGTGTGTGTGTGTGTGTATAATTTCTTGACCTATATCTGAACAGTATTTTTAGTTTAAATGTCATTGTGTAATTGCGTGTGAAATGTCATTGTCAAACAAAAAACAAAAAAAAAAGAAGAAGCCACATTTGTCACTATCATACAGATCTTTTTAATTTCATCTCTGAGGTTATTAAATAAATATGCAATCAGGTACCAATTTTATGTTAAGTGTCAATACAGCGTGTCCTCTCTTGGGTATGCCTTCTGACTGTAAGGCAGACTGTAAAGGCGCATCACCACACACATAATTACATAGTAGGAGCCTGTAGAATCTATCTTCCACCCCAAATAAGAGAGGCTGGCTCTGTAGCATTTGAAGAGGCATGTATGTATGTATGCCAGTGATCTCCAATTGAACTATCATTACAATGCACCTTCATTTTGGTTTAAACTCACTGAATAAATGAAATTACAATGATACTGAATGCAACTACTTCACCCGGATGGACAAAAGAGAAATACAGGGTTTAATTGTTTCAAAATAATGGCAAAAACACCTGTCTACATGAATTAACTGCATTAACTTAATATAGATGGAGGGACTCCAGCTGTCTCATGTGGCTGAGAGCAGAAACCTGTGTCTGGGGTAATTGAGCTCCCCTCTGCTAAAGTTCTCATTATGCAGTGAAATGTAACAAGAAAAAAAAAAACAACAACTAAAAATGGCTAGATTTGCCTTAGCCCTGTGCTTCAAGAAATTGACAATATTTAAAACAAAGTGGAAGATTATTGGAGGACAGGGGACCACCAAGCCATCTGTCACAGCTGTGGGCTTGCTATAGTATATGTTAGAGGAAAAGTGGGGGGTTGGGAGGTTGGGGCGGACCTAATGAAAGTATTCTTAACTAAAAAAAGAGGATGAAATGATTTGTGGAACTCCATGAGACGGTTGAAGCACTAATGGGTTGTTAACATGGAAAAAAATCTGGTCCGTCTGTATACCTGCATATGTTCGTGTGTGGTTGTGAGCACACACGTTTTCCTGTGTGTGTGACAGAAGGTTCTGGGGCTGCTGTGTGCAGTACCGGCTGGCAGGGTGGCTGTCAGAATGGCCCTGTTTCCTGTGTCAGCTCTAAAATAGGTCCAAACACAGCAGAGACGTACGACACTCTCTGGCTATTTACAGCACTCACACAGTGTGTGTGCGGAGGATGCTGCCAAGTGTACGGAACCAGACGTACTTTACTATATCTGCTCACAGACTGAAAAACAACGCATTCTCTTTAAGTGGTATACAATGTAACATTGCAAAAGAAAAGTTGCAAGAAAAAAAATATCTTCAAATCAAAGATACACATTGTGAGTATTGTTATGTGGGATGTTTTAAAGCTCAGGAAAGTGTATGTGAGAACAGTGTATGCCCTTGACCTCTCCATAGATGTTATGGGTTCATTGTGTATGATAGGAGCACAGAGTCCTGCTTATGTCACTGAGCCAACCTTCTGTTAACTGGAATGTTGTGCTCAGTGTGTCCGTGACAGCCAACAAACCTCCCCAAAAATTAAGATGCACCTTGCTGCCTTGCCATGGGCAGAAATGTTTTACATGTACATAGGAGAAGCTTATTCTTTCACTTCATCGTCACATCTTTTGGTCAGATTGATCCTAAACTCACTACATTTCATCTCATTGACCCACTGCTCTTGGAAAGTGTGAGTTCTTTTTGTTCTTTCGTATCTTAATTCACTATTATCTTTTCCCCAGAAAACATGTAGGCTGACACTTTGGAGATATATGTGAACAAAAGAAGACAATCAGTGTTCTACACTTGACTTAGTCTTTAAAGAGCAGGCTGAGTGTATCACACATGGCACAAGTGTCATTGGCCATTTCCTGCCACAACTGCTAACGTAAAGCAGATGAAGATCTGTCGTCGGTTGTCACATCATATTGACAATAAAGGCAATTTGACCACAGTGAGGACACCTTAGACTTTAGGAGTAGATAATTTAAATAGAGTGCTTTGTTTCAAGGGGGCTTGCACTTCTTAGTCAATTTCCCTTCTCACAAAGAGAACAGTTCATAACTTCACAAAAAAACCTTGTTACGTCAGTATTAACATACACCTTTACTCGTTTACACTAACCAGCACAGAGCCGTGTCAAATAATAGAAACCACAAAAACTCCAGCGCAAAGAACTGTGTGTTCTTCCAGACACTCTTTGTTGATCACACTTTTTGATTACCAGCACTACTGGCCTATGACAACCACAATTCTCCATCTTTATACGTTACCAACAGAGGGCCAAAGCGCTATTCACAGCAGAAGGTCCTGCTTTGAGCAAGCAGTGTGAGAGTGGTTTGTGTTTAATCATCACTATGATATTGGAGTCAGTAGCTGGGTTCCCAAAGATATGCCTTTTTAGGGGAGGCACCTGCTTTACCATTACACTGACTCAAGTCAGGTTTGACACAGCCTCAAGATAAATTTTCACAACACACATCTGGGAGTGCCTTGTAGTCGCTTGTGTTTTGAGCACATCCGCCCCCACTGTTCCCAGGCGACAGAGCATGAGTTGATCTAGTCCCCTCCACCCCCCAAAAATATTAAAAAATAAAAAATGTAAACAATGCAACAACTGTCATTTCACTTGGGCCATAACAACTTAAGCAGTTCTTTTTGCTGCAAGTTAACTTGCACAAGTTAAGGTGTTATCAGCAGCTATTTTTAGTTTTGAAAGTAACCTCCTTAAATAGAGGTAACGTTAAGTTTCAGGTCGTTTCCTTCTGCTTTGCAGGCCACCCACACTTTCTCTATGTGTGTGTGTTCCTCCCTTTCACTTTGTGTATTCTTTTAAATGAAAAATTCCATTCCAGTTCAATTTAAAGAAGTAAAGGCTTAATGATTATTGAGTATTGAGGTGCAAAGTGAGTGAGAAGATACAGAAGTCAAAATACACTTTTTTTAAGCATGCCATTGCAGAACAATAAAAGTATTTTGCACACTTAGAGATATTTAAGTTAATCTACCTAAGTAATTTCAGGAAATAAAAGCAACAAGACACACACTACTGAGATTTGCTTAATCTTATTCATAAATGAGGTATTTGATTTGTTCGTCAAACCATGTACGCATTTGTGCAAAAGGAAGGGCTAAAACTGAACTTAACTGAGTGTGGAGGAGGCAGCCATATGGTTGCACTTATCTGTATAAACTGTCAGATTTCAGTCATGAGGCCTCTCATACACTTAGTTGAGGAGGTGGAGGAGGAGGAGAAGAAGGGAGAGGAGGAGACTTAGCTGGGAACAGATAAGACAGCTCTGGCCTTCTTCAAATTATACCGAAATAATTTTAATTGCTAGTGAGAGCAACCGAGCTTTGAATTTTATCTCCCAGTTTCTGTTTGCCTGCATCAGTTTCTCTGTCTCTCTGAATCCCGCCCCATATGGCCCCCCTCCTCCTCCCTCCTGACTCATTACACCCCATTGTATATCAATTTTTCTCCAAAATATTTTTTATGCACATGCAACTGTCAGACTCCATCTGGGGCTGCTGAGAAGGGAGCGTGAGTGCTTATTTCTGTCAGTGTTCTAATGTCTCTGTACCTGTGTGTGAGCTCAGAGCGTGTTAATACACAGAGGTCATGATGCCAGTGTTAAACATCCAGACACCATATAACTGAGCTTTGAACCAGAAAAGTGAACCAGCAAATCCTGTCATCGTCGATTTGTGCGCACGCTCACCCACTTTTAAGTCTTGCGTGCACTTGTGCTTCATGAACCATGCAGCTTGGGTCAGATGCTTCTTGTGCTGGGCTTAAAGCTGCTTTGAATGGGCCAGGCTGTGCTCATCTTCTATCTAATCTTCCTCCTCCCGTGAGTGTGGGGTGGAGGAGAAAAAAATCCATAGTCTTTTCATCCTTCTGTGACCACTGCGCCTGTGAGACAGCAGCCGTGGGAATGGAGATGGATACCGACGGCCCTGCTTCTGACCTCCCTCGACTCCAACACAAGGGTGGAGATAAACAGGGCCACAAGGATCGCTAACATCTTTCTTTCTCAGGCACACACAGACATAATGGCACACACACACAGACACATACTTGCTCACAAATGGCGCAGACATCTCATTAAAGCAATAGTAGGTGAATGTTGCAAAAGCAGTGTGCCACTGGGAGAGAGGTCTATTAGGGATACTATCAAGAGACGAGGCAGGGAAATGAGAGTCAGTGCGCTCCTCCTGTGCACATCTAATTCTACTGTGACATGTGTTTGACGTATGTCTAATTTTGACCCAAGGGATCCAGCCCAGGAGCCAGTATTTATACTTATTGGCTGAATCATTATGATAATGTCATGACGAGAGAGTTAATAAAAGAATTCATACAGTAAATATCTATTTCCCAAAGCATGTGTGTGTGTGTGAGAGAGTGTGTGTGTGTCACTGTGAAACAGACTTGTTCACATCACATTCTGGCTCCAAAAGTGAGAAAGACAACAGGGGCAGACTGTCTAAGAGAGCATACTGTAGGCAGCTCATTCTAAATTACTCTTTCCTCCTCTCTGTGTTTCTTGGGGATTTTGGAGTGATACTCCCCTCCTGTTCCCTCGCTCCCTCAGCTGTCACAACCCGTCACCACAACTATTCCACTTCAGCTGCAGGGACAGAGGGAGAGCTTTGGCCCTCTCCATCACCCTCCTTTCACATCATTCTCACTAATGGCAATTGTGGAATGCTGGCTTGTACTTCATGTTTTATTTGCTTTAATCCGTGTGTTTTTTTTTTTCTCGAACAATGACCAACTGGTTTATAGATACAACACAAAACTAATGATGTTTTAGATTTTGCTGGGTTTCTCATTGCAAAATGTCAAAGTGGAGATTAAACACAGCCATTCCTTTGGTTATGGCTCAAATCCATAGATATACAAGGGTCTAATTTTGGTTTGTTAGGGGTCATTACTGTAATTTAAGCAGACAGACGTTTGTACTAGATGTACGCCACAGTATTCTCTTTCTATTTGTGTCTTTTTCTGTTTTTTCACTTTAGCATCTATATGGAGCCACTTCCGATAATGTCATTCTATACTGTTCTCCGCTCCTCGCAACCAGACACTACCAGCTGTGAACCCATCACTCTCCTTTAAAGACCAGGTCACAGACAGGAAGAAGGGGGGAAAAACAAACTAACAACATTGCAAGAAGAGAAGATGTTGTATATGTACAATAAAGGTTCTGGTCATTGATGTGTGCAGGAAAAGAAACTGTTTAATGAAAAAAAAGTGAACAAACCAAAAAGTGGAACAGTTACTGAGAGGTCAAAGCACCACAAAGTGAGAAAACATGCAAATCAACATAATACAAAGAAATTAGTAAAACACCATCAAGTGAATGACTCATGTGCTCCAAATACTCACAACACAACCAAAAAGCAAACACTACACATCACCATGGTGACAAATACATTTTTTAAGTTAACTTGGGATCACTGAAATAAATACAAAGTGTTTTTTTAACTTCAATACCCTGACTCCCCTACTGTCATATAAAGTCATATGACAAAAGCAAACATTTAAGCAACATTATAAGTATTTATTTTTGAAATAATATCAAAGTCCTTTTAAGCATGTTGAAAGGTATTTGGAGGAAAGTCATAAGACTAAGTGATGATGTCTCAGTATTAGACCACTGTGGGACAGTTTTTTTCTTTTTTCATTTCCTTGTCTTTCATTTTCTTTTTCACACATTGCTTGCTTTGTTGGAAGCAACATCAATTTCTTGTTAAGTTTCAGTGCTCATATTACTCAGGCAAGCTTAGGAAAGAGTGTCTCGCTCAAGCATATGCAGCTTCACAAAATGAATTCAGGATGTTGGATAATGACAAAGAATATACATTTTCATTTGGATTATCAGTTACACCAAAACCTGATGCATTCATTTGTGAGAGCAAAGTGGTATATGTGGTAAGTATGTGTGTGCGTCAGAGTGAGAACTGGCTGACATAAACAATAACAACTAAGTAAAAAAGTCACAGACCCCCGAAAAAGAATGCATGCTGTTTTTTTCTTATTGTTGTTTTTTTTTTTTTTTAACGGCAACCTAAAGAGCTGGTCAAATGTTTTAAAAGCTTAGGACAAGTGCTTTAGACCTTTTTTTTTCTTATCTCCTTCAGCTTTGGATACACTGGACTATTCTTTATGAAAGAAGCTAACATGTCTTATACTCCCTTCTAGTACCAACAGTCAAGGTAAAACTCAATTATTTTCAAACAGTAGTAGCTCTAATTTATCCAGGTGAAAAGTATTTGTTTCTAATGATAATTTGACATTTTTTATTATATTTTTTTAAAGACAAAGCACCTCAGCTCTCATCCCATGAGATTTGGGTTCCAGCCTAAAGAGAGGATATCAAAGTGACCAACAGAGGTTTAGCCTGATGTCTCTGTGGTTTCCCTTCACAGAGTGAACATGTGACAGATGGACATGACCTAAGGATGTCACTTTTACAGCAGGGACACAGAGAAATGTCCCACTTCAGAGCTTTCACTCTTTAAAACGCACTCTTCAGAGTGTGTCTACACAGAGCCCTCCACTGTCAGGTCCTGAAGGCCATGTACTCTCCAAGGGTGACACTACCACTAACTCTGTAATTATAAAACGCAAAGAGCATTCCTCAGTCTGGTTAACCAGAACTATGAGGGAGAGGGATACATATCCCCCCACCGCCACCCCTTCCTTCAGTTAGTCCTCCTTTAACGCGCCCCCATCTCAGTAATTTAACAGTAAGAGCAACTCAGCCTTGTAAACACAATAGTTATGTCTGCGCTCACAGAGCCATGAAGCAGACACACAGGCTCCACTACCCCTGCAGCTAAACTACTGTAATACTGGCTCCCCTCTGCTCTCCTCTTTCCCTTCACTTTTTCACTCTTTTCCATCTATTTATCTTACAATTAAATGAAGCATAAAATATTTATTTTTGAATACAATAAATTAGGAATGACAGCAACCCTGTGGGATCTCTATTTTTAGGAATGCTGTATGTATCTTGGGTTTTAATCATTTCTATAACTGGATGCAAAGTCTTCTGAAAGGTGAGAAAACGAAAATAAAAGTTAAAAAATATTTAATTTAAATTGTGTTTATTATTTCATGTTGCCTCACTATGTTACCACACTATGTTGTCTGCTAAAAAGTGGGGTGCATTTAAAATCCTGATATTTCTGTACACAATTATATGCTGTTCCAATTTTTGTTTGGATTTGGGTGTTGGACTAAATACTAAGGGGATTCTGACTACAAGAGGAGAAATATCTAACCCCAAAGAGCAAGAATATGGTCAAAATGTCAAAAAGAACTGCACTCTCCTTCAATTGTAAATACTTTTCTCTGGTCTCAATGGAAATCTTCCACATGAGTCTGAATTGGAATTCCTACAGTCCTAAAGATAATCTTACTGTGATTTCAGGCTCAAGTCACCAAATTTTGGATGTTGTTTTGTTGTAGTGAATATACAAAGTACTAAAGGAATAAATGAAACAATTTTCAAAGTAGAGAAGTTGCTCACACTCTCTCCTTCCACAGACACTGAAAACTCATATTTCTGGTCTAATGAAACCCAGTTAGACTAACTGCATTAAAACAACAGATAATAGTGTAAATATTCATTACGTATATAAATTGTAGGACAAATGATCTAGCTTTCATTTGTGTAGTTTTGTCATAAATAGATTTCTGAAGTTCGACTACCTCTTATCAAAGCTGCATCTGTAGGTGTTTTCACATAGCGTCTTTAAGTAGTCTGAGTTCAACCCTCTTCAAATTGTAAATTAATTTGAAGATGTATCCTGTTCTCTTTTGCAGGACTTCAGATCTGATGAGGATTTAGTCCTCTTTGTGTTCACACTAGTTCCTTCAGAACTGTCCAACCTTTGCTGATATGAATATGAATCAGAATACAGTAAAGAGTTTTTGCTCAGTTTAAGCAAGTTGCTCTACTCACTTAAACAAAACCAAACCAATCCAGCCTTTAGGTGGTCTCAGTATGAACAGCTGAAAGGAACCAAGTGAGAAAAAAGTATGTTATTCTTTGTTTTATGACTAATCTGCAGTTCTATTATGATGAGTTATCATCTTAGACGAGACCAGAATTTCAAAAAAAAAAAAAAGGCAAACATATGTTTCCCCAAAATACTCAATTTATCAGACTGCTGACAACATTTCTTTCTGGAAATTTTTTTCTAATATTGGTTGTCTATGAGGTCATGAGGTATGAAAAAAAAAGTCCTTACATGGTCATGTAATTTAAAAATACTAATAAACATAATTTTAACAACATAAGTTTACAATTACACAGCAAGAACAGAGTATGTCATCGGTCCCAGCAGATCTGTTAATGCTTTTTACAAAATATTTTGCTTTTGTTTACAAGATGTCCAAAACAAAGTGGGTTTTTTTGTTTGTGTGTGTGTGTGTGTGTGTGTGTGTGTGTGTGCGGGGGGGTTGACTGCAGCTTCTTTTTCCGAGATATCAGGGAAGAAAATGTGTTTTATTTTTTACACACCATATCAAAGAGGACTGGATCATGAACAATATTCTGTGTGCTGCAGGGTTTGCAGGAAGACTAAAGCTGCATGAAAGGATTATGGTGGTCGTGATCATTTACATGAAATCTCAAAAACATAGCATTAATAAAATTGTTGTTTGATGAAAACATGTCTGATGAGCAACAGCAACAGTCGTGTGCAATCATAAACTGTTTGTGCTGTGCATTGGCAAGCCTCCAGGAATTTGACCTATTACAAAGAAAAAGATAGAAAAAAGCTTTATTCAAATCTGATTATTTTCAGAAAGAGTTTCTGCTTGTGAGCTATGGTGAGCAGAAATCTCTCAGGTATCTTGAAATCTCAAGACACCTGGCACTCAAACTAGATGACTGAAAATCGGCATTATAAGGACACTAAATATTTTGGGGTTTTTTTCCTTAAATTTTTTTCACACTCTGCAGATTTTCAGGACAATGTGCAAATAATCGGTTGTGCAGAATATCCATTCTCACAGCTGCATTTTATAGCAAAATATCCACCTCTGGGGCTGCATTCCCCACTGCTGGAAATACTCCAGAATGATATTTGACTGAAGTATGCAGGAGATGGGACATGATGCAAAAAGTAGACTATGGAAATCATACTGTTTTGTTTACAGTACATCTTGATAACCGAGGCACCTTTATGACTGTTTGTGAGTTTACATCAATATCTATATATCTGGAAATATCTATAATATTGATGGTGATGTGGAAACAAACATACTACCTACAAAGAGCAGAGTATGAAGCAGAAACTTATATTAGCATATACATGGGGCTTGGGGTAAATTTGTTATTTCACTGCTGGATTCTTGCTGAGGAATTACCTGATCTTCTGGACTTCTTAGACAGCTGAATAGGTGATTTAAAAAAGATGTGAGGTAAAATACATCTTTATTTTTAACATATATTCCCTCCTAAAAATATCTGGAAAACCGCTTCAGTCGGCACCTTTTTGTGCAAAATATACTTTTAAACATGTTGTAAATCTGTGTGTTGCATCAAAAGACAAATGTTTAACTCGTGCATATGAAGGAAATCATAAATCACATTTTTCTTAGATGAATGCTGCAAATGGCAAAAACAAGCTAAAGCATATTAATTACCTAAAAACTGACTTTAAGATTCTTAAACTTCTATGAATAGGGGGCAGAACATATGTACACTATTCCTTAAAGACTCAAATACCCCAAGGCACGGGAACTGGGTAACTGAGTGCACGAGAAGCTCAGGATACTCAAAACAAACATGAAGGGTTTGACTCTGCAAAAAGTCATATATTTGCCCTCAATCTGTGGATTCAAACTCTAACCAGGCAAAGCTGTAGTGAACTAAGACATAAAATCTCTGTAGGAGTTTTGGCACATTAGTCTTCATTCTCTGCTGTCACATCATGACCTTTGTTACCCAAGTGAGACAGCAGTAATGCAGCATGTTAGCATTTAGGTCAGCGCTAACAATAGCTAATGTTGATGTAATGTGTAATACTTGGATTCCAGTATTAAATGTGGCAGCCTGTAGTTTTATACCATACAAAAAATATCAAATAAATCTGGAAGCACTTTTCCAAAACTAGTTGGCAAGAAGCTGGCAAACAAAAATTAGACTTGTGAACTTATTACTCACATTTAATGATTAATTCTCTGGGGAGTTTTAATGTAGAAGCATACTGTTAACATTAGCTAGTTACCTTCAGAAATATTGCTTGTAGTTTACCTTTGGAGCTAAAGATTTGTCAAGTTTCTGTAATTGTATCATTGCAGATAATTAAAAACCAGGATAAGACCTGTTAAAAGATCATTGTCTTGTTTTACAAGTGTCTTCTTCCCACCACATGATTCACGTGCTCTCCCTACTGATATTTCAATGGCCATGCACTTTTATGGCAATGGTGGTGCTGTTGCTATACTGTTATTGACAGTTTTACTACTGGTTTTAGCTTCTTTTTTTAAGTATATCTGTTTTTGTGTACATACGCTAAAGCACTTTTTAATTGACTGTCTTGAAATGTGATTCATGCATGGATATGACAGACTACTAACAACATAAATTTCCTTCCACCAAGACATTCTTTTTCAAACACAATGAGCACATGTATATTGTAGGACAGCTCTACATAGCCAAATCCATGAATTATCAAAGTGTTAGGCAGATTACAATAAATTTCAGAAGGTAAATATCTGTTCATGTAACATAAAATGTCATTTTAGTTGCCGTGGATAGCAGGCCTTTTATTTGCACTGTAGAGACACACAACTTATGTCATTGTTGAGTAAAGGATACTCCACATGAGCTTTTCTTTAACACTTTGTAAACAGGGTAATGGTATTTTAGACTTTAATTTCTCTGTCAGTGCAACATTATGCTGATCCCACTTTGAGTAAATACTGTAGCTTTTTAACTTAATGCATAAAATTGAAGAACAACTTTTTATTCCAAGTGTTCCTGTCTAGTAGTAAGAAATTAAGACAATTGTATTTTTTCAAATGTTATTTGTGTCCAGTGTTAACAGGCTAACACGAACCATTAAGACTGCAATGTAAGTAATGTGCACTTAGACTTAGAGCCTCATCCAGACAGCATAGACACTATCGTTTAATGTGTAGCAATAACTGCTGAAATGCTGGTGCTCATTGTCTCTCTTTCTCCCTGCTTTTTTCTTCTTATTGTCACTCTATGTATACATCTCTTAAATGGCATTGGTGTAAAAGATGATAGATAGGGGAGAATTACAAATCATCTCAGAGTTTTTTGCTTTCTATTATTCTGTGTTACTGTGGTCAGGTTTGTGCATGAAACACTAAAAATACTCCAGGAACATCTGATATGATGCAGTGCAACTAGATGGCTTTTATTTTTGCTTTAGAATACATCAAAGCATGTGTGGATGCAAGAGTAGAGCTCAACTCTATCAGTATAAATGCAGACTTGGCCTCCAATGAGAGCCCACACCTTGGGTGAATGACTGCGAGAGCCGCTGTATGGCAGGATGAAGTGTGTTCATTTCCTTATTTATTGACTTACTTGCTTTTCTCAGAGTGTTTGAAATTAATAACAGCCAGCAGAAATCAGACAGAAGGATGAAAATCAGCACTTTCCCTGCAGTGAAGCCATTCATCAAGCTAACGAGGGGGAGAATAGACGCAGCAGAGGAGAGGAGGGGAAAAGTGACGTTTGGAGAGGGAGCAGAGAGCAGGAGGGAAGCAGGTGCAATGTTAGGTAGAGGGAGGGAGGGATATGGAAAGTGATGCTTAGAACAGATCAGGAACAGAGGCAAAGCGAAAGAGGCGAAGTTTATTTGAGACGAGAGTCATTTGGAAGATAACAGGGCAGATGGAGGGGAAGATGTGTGTCAGTGTGGAAAAAAGTTAGCAATACAAAAAAGACGAGTTTGACAATAGAGAAGGAAGGTCTTTCTTTCAGAAAAAAAAATCACAATGAGGTGTCGATACTTTTAAACCAATACAATCACTAAATGGTTATAATCTGATGTCTGTTTCATTTTTTGAAATACCTACTCAGAATGGTTTCTGTGAGTATCTGCATTGGAAAATGATGGAATTATGTTTGAACAACTTGTGATACCACAAAACAAGACTCGTCCTGAACACAGCTCTTGCTCATTGCCCACCACGGGAGTATTTTACTCTGCTTCCTTTTACTGATGGGTGATGATTGGCCTGCCCTCACCTCTAACAATTCATCTTGTGTTTTATTTGGTTTCATGCAGCTCTGCCTCCTCTGCAGTCCACCAAAGACCCAGCAGTATCTCACATCCAGAGTCGGGCTGACTAAGCACTTGCCACTAAGCCTCTTCTCCAAACGAGAAAGGAGTGCCACACTGAGATCTCTGCCACAGGAAAATAATTAGTAAAGTGGGGCTCAGCCCAAACACACCGGACTAAATCTAGAGCACTTTACAGTCAAATGGAGACATAAATCTCACCATTTATTCCACTCTGTTACTTTTTTTTTTTAGATGTTTTTTTTTTTCTTCACAATCATCAGTAAAATTTTCTGTCTAATTTTACAAGTGATATTATTTGAAGAACTTATCCAAGAAAAATAAAGGATATCTCAATGAATTTGGCAACCAGTGAAAAAGAGTTCAGAATGTCTGGCACTCTTTTCTCCATCTGAGTGAGAAACTTGTGCTCTGTACCCAGTAATGATACAAACTGCACCATCTCACTGTACATGATATCTGTATTTTTAACTTTAAAGTTGGACCACAGTGTATTTGGTCACCAAGGCTAAATATAGTCAGCTCCTTCTGAGCAGTCTCCAGTTTCTCACTCCTTTTCCAGAGGCAGGTGGAGCTGAGAAGAGGGGGTTGGTGGGTGGAGGGATAACGCCCAGCGTTGAACAGATCATCTCTCGACTTTTGACCCATATGGAGGAGGAGGTTGTTTTTATACTTCTGCACTGCCCCTTCTCTCTTTGTGGCCTCTGCACCCCTCGACCTCGTTCATTTTCTCCTCCACGACAGTTTGGTCTAGATCGATTTCATCTGCTGCACTGACAGAGACCAACATCCTGGTACACAGAAATAGATCGCTTTATGATAAAAGAGCTACCCATTATCTTTATTATGAAGCTGGGAAGAAGGGTGTTAAAAAATTTTAGAAGACTTAATTTACACAAGAATTAATTTGCAGCCGGCAGAAGGACACCATTTTTAAAAAATTGTTAAAATGAGAAATGACTCACTGTGATGGGGCATGATGACTGATACACCTTCAGCAGATTTTACTGAAACCTTCCTGACATGAACTTACCATGTGATTTGTGACCTTGCCTACCTGTTACATTTATGTGTCGGGACTGCACACATGTACAGATTCACATTCACATATGCATGTGCGCCCAATCTATATTTGCACTCAGCCCTTTTTCTCACAGCCTCTTTCTTACACTTACGGTGCATATACACACACCTGGCATTTCATCTTTGTCAGCATATTCTAGGTCCTTCAACTCCCTGCTGGGCTCTGAACTCCAGCATCCCTTTGCAAGACAAACCCCCGAGGTGTGCGTGCCTGTAAAACACACACTCACCAGTCGCAGGTGAAACACGCTAGTAACATCGTACTAATGTTAACCTCTATTTTTCTCCACCTCCAACTCCACAACTCCATATTTTGCAGAGTAAATGCCTTTGTGTTTAGACAAACATTTTTCTCTTGAATTAGTGCAGTAGAGGCGAGGCGACATAGTGTCCTGGTGGTGTCTCGGCAGTCCAGGCTGGAGTCAGGACACTCTTTCCCCAGGCAAGGACACCAAGACCTGGCTCTCCATCTCCATCATTCAGCTTGTCCTCCTGGAGCTACGTGGCCAGACTGCTCATTCCCACCTTCACCCCCACCCCACCAACACATGCACACACCCAACCCCCTACTCTTGCTCCTTATATGCATGGATTTGCATACAACAAAGGCATGGCTGTGCCTTCAGTGCCTGCTACAGATGAAACCACCACCAACAGGATTGACCAGACCACACTGCATAGATCCCCTGTAGCTCAGCTGGCATGTTGTCAGAGTGCAACATAAGTATATTGCAGCAGCATGGTAAGGGAACTGAGATTTACGAGGCTGAGTAAGATAGACACCCTCATGGTTTTCCACTTTCAATCGTTTAACATCCGTTCCCTTGGCATTGTTTATATTTGACACCCCTTAGCGGTGAGCAGAGGGCATCTAATTCATGGTGATGACGTGGGAGGAGAATCAAAGCACTTAAAACACTTCATCTAAAGATGATTTGTCCTTGTCTTCCCTGATGGCTTTTGTCCCGCTTCCTCTCCTGAAGTTAAGTAGATCTGGAGAAAAGCCAGCTACTGATCCCACGGCCCACCCAGACACAATCAAGTAAATAACGGTCAATACAAACACATACACACACTTATACAAAGATATATACATACACTACTTTATGTTGGTGGGCAGAAGGGATGTAACAGCTATGAAACAGAAACCAAATATGCAAAATCAAGGTCCACAGACTTGTGTGGCAGTTCTGTCTTCAATGCTGTGATCATTCATGACATTAGAAGTACCGATAGGACACCATCACAGAGAAGGAAAGTTGTAAAACTGAATCACGTTCTACAACTCTGCAACAACACAAAGTATGATGGCTTAGAGATTTCTGAAGCACATGTATATTTAGTTTACTGTTTGTTTTATGTACAAGCTAATTTACTTAATTTGACAGAATAGCATTGTAGGTTGTAGGTATAGTAGATTGTGTACTTGTGGAACTGCTAATCCCACTGTTTGAGTGTGAGTGGTGGACTGGTTGCTGCATTTTGTGAACATCCTAACCACAAATATAAAACCACAGTGAAGTCATGTCTTGTCATGGTCTTTAGTGCTTACTCTTATCCTTAATTTGTTCTTTTAATGTTTACATTACATTGCACATTTCTTGTCTGTTTTTTCTTTTTGCTGTTATTCCTGTTTTATTTTGAAATTGGTTCTTTCTTCACCTAACTGATCTTTACTTCATGTTTCTTTTTCAGAGCTTATCTTTGTGCATTCCACTTGGATCTAGTTCCCAGTCTTGTGTCATCTGAGGTTTCAGTTGCTTACTGCCACACTCTTGAGTTACGTGAGGCACAAGTGTGCATAGACGTTCTTTTCACCAGATGTAAAAAGTCATGCATACTTATGGTTATTTTTATTTATATCTCAGCCATTGTGAAATTGTTCCCAGGACTGATTTCAGCTCTTATGTTTAGCCAGTAATGGGTACACACAATACACTACTTAATCATATAGTTTATGTAAAAACATTTTTTTTTGCATCACAACTTTACCTAATGTGTAGGTAACATATCAATGAATTCCAAAAAGTCATTTTATTTCAAGTTTCAGTTCAAAAACCATGAGATTAAAAAAAATTGAATTAATTTAAAAAAAAACAAGGATTTAGAAATGATCAATTCTGAATGCTCAATGCAAAAGACCCCTCCAAATAATACAGAAATGGTCCCATTACAAGCATTAGAAGCACATCAGCTCTCACAAGGAGAGCAACTGGGGCTAGAGCTGACCCATATCTTTATGCGGCCCAAGAAGAACAGTCCTTGGAAACCTAAAGCACCATGTAAGCCAAATGGCATCTTGCCAGAAAATCAGAATGAACTTTAAATGTGCGTTCTCTTCTCACATTAGCAGTGTAGTCTAACAACGCCAAAGAAGTTATCCTTGCATGGTCGTTACACATCGCTGAAGTTATTGATGGCATGACCATAATATAAAAAACATTCATTCCTAAATTTCAAAGGGTAAGAGGTGCACTTTCACATCACTGATTCTTCATCTAAAGGGACAAGTTTTGTGTGCATGAAAAGACATATGCATGGTTTTGTGAGTACACGTTGTTCATGCATCTGGTCCCTGGTGGTCATAGCGCCCTGTATATTGCCTTGTCATTGTAAACAAAGTTATGCGCTCAAAATAGCAAGTGTAAGAACAAAAGTACAATTTGAGACACAGCCACACAGACATAAGGAGGATCAGGCTTTATGATAGCCTTATGGTGGAAAGAAGAGATTGACTCATCACTGGCGCACTTCAGGGATGGATGGTATATTAGCTGGGCTTTAGGGTGAAATACAGAGTTTAAATGCGCTTGTTTGATTTTGACTTTTGTTTTCTGGTTGGTTTTATCATTAATGACATAAATGCATGAAGAAAGAGCAGTTGAGCAATAGCTTGGGAAATGTGAATTCATTTTCATACATAATTTAATAATGTTTTTTGAAATGAATTGAATTGAGCTGAATTAAACTGAATACCTCATTCACTAGCTGTCAACTGTTACTTCAGCCACTTAACCTTGTAATATGCTGGTGTATGGAAAACTGCAAGTTTATTTATGTATTTGTTTTAACAGAATATATTCTTAACCAGTAGATTATACTTCTTAATTTTTTTTCCTCAAACATATTTTTATTTATTTGTTTGTTTAGTTATATTGTATGGGCTTTTCAAAATTATCAAAATATCCACAGATTTGTGCACATATTTAAAAGAACCCAGTTTATTTAGTTGAGTCATTTGAATATTACCGTGGGAGACATTTACAGAAAGGTTTGAGTTTATTGTCTCTATTACTGCACATGAAAAAGATGCTGACAACCAGAAAAAAATATTTTCCCATTATATTTCTGAATAAATAATTCAACATATTATTCTGTGAGTGAAATGACTAAACTCCTGAAACACAAACAATCAAAACTTTAAACTTTGCATGTATATGTGCTCATGATGTACAGTGTTAAATAATAATTATAAAAATAATAATAATAATAATTTTTAGCAAGGAGATATACCCAATAAAATTCCACATATTTCAAGTGAAACCTGCATGTATGGCAGAACTTTTTACCAAGTAAATATTAACATAGATTAAATGTGAACTCATATAATAAGAACGAAAAACATATTTTAAAAAAGAACAGTTTTGCATGAATGTCCAATAAACAAAATCTTTAAGAATTAATACCTAAATGTGTTTTTAAAATAAGAAACAATAAAAGAAATCAAAAGGTGTGGTTTGCCTGTACACACACTAGCAAAAGCTGAACTAAACGACAGCTGAAAAATCAAGAGTTGAACCAAAGTGAAATTTAAAGACTGGTTCTCCATACAAGCTCAGACATAATTTAACTCTTACGTGTTATGACCAAGTGAATTCATTACAGGAACAATTAGGTTTGCAGAACATGTCTGGCCAGGTTCCTCTCTGTCACTGTGCATTGATTTCAACCCTAGAAGCTTATTCTTCCCTTTTCCTCTCTTGTTGTCCTAGACAAAGACATCTGAGCAGATAATTTACATTTGAATAGATGGTTATAATCCGCTGGTTGTGCTGTTGATCCTGGATGACTGAAAATATGTGCGGGATTTTTTTTTTTCAGCTTTGAGGATTTGAATCAGGTATGAAAATGTGTACAATTCCAAACAAAGTTCTTGCTCAAGGAAGCAGAGAGAGACACGATAGAGAAATATTTGGGATTTCCAGCATTCAGAAATTGTGCTCTCTTTAGCATATGAATGGGAATTTAAAAAAAAAAATAGAGTACATCATGTGTTCAATGTGGAGAACTCCTGTATGTGTGCTTTATGCTTTAAAACATCCGGTACTTAAAGGAGGAATTATTTTCCTCAAATGTTAGCGTTACATTATTCATTTAATTGGCAATTAACACATCTCAAAAATATAAACATAATATCAATTATGCTTTTCAAAGAAATAAAATTCACTGACTTCTTAAAATTTAAAGAAATTAGGAGGAAAAATAAGAGAAGCTGAAAGAAAAAAGTATTTTACCTCAAAGATCCAAAGGTATGGAAGAAGGTGGCGTGAAATCACAGATGGAGGAATTTTCTTGATGACCTAAAGAAACAGATAAGATTGGATGTAACATATCAGCGTGGATAAATTGATATCAAGGAAGATATGCATGGTGTCACCTTTAACTCCCTCTTCTGTTTCTTTGGTGTGTGTGTGTGTGTCTTTGTGTGTCTTTGTGTGCCAGACTCACATGCAAATGATCACAAAGAAACTGTTCTGAGTGAGATTCCCTCTCACCTTGTCTGTCTGCTGATATGCACTGCATGTAAGCATCTGACATGGGGGGAAATGTAAAAATTTGCATGCAAATAGATTCTACAGGCAGAACTCATATATCAAAACACTGTAAGCACAGGAAACAATACTAAAACATCTAAGCATATAGCGTTCCATCACAGAGGAAAGCCAAAAAAAAAGGCCTTTATTCCTCCTTGTTTTATGAAATGGTATAATTAATTGTTCTGGAAAGAAAGGGATTTATCACACAGACACAGTGGAGGAGAATAAGGTCTCCTTTTCCTTTAAACACCTGAAGAAACTTTCAACATCACCCCCAAGCAAAACCTACAGAAGTAAGTGTGTTGTTCATGGCGGGTCCGGAGTTACTCATATCCTTATAAATGCTGCTAAACAAGTGAAAGCATTAGCAAAGCTGTCAGCTCCATGTGCACTGATGCCAAGTAGAGTCCCTTTAAAATAGTGTGGAAAATGACAGTTGTGGAAATACTTTGCCAATGCACTACAGGACAGGAAATTTTAAATCACTGGATTTTCAAATAAACGCCACATAACTCACATCTACAAAGTACACACACACTGCAGAAAAGCTGCAGAAATGCTGCAAGATGATATTAGTATTGCAGCAGTAAATACGTCATTGTGTCTAAATCATAAAGTGTAGACTTTTATGACAGTTTTTGAGGTATAAAGTATGCTTACTGTACTACACTTTTCTCAGTAACAATGCTAAAGCGAGTCAGCATGTTGGACACACACACACACACATATATATATGTATGTATATATGTATGTGTGTATATATATATATATATATATATGTAC
>JAOWBL010000018.1:11873545-11901499 GCA_028564865.1 Zenarchopterus dispar
ACATACATACATACATACATACATACATACATACATACATACATACATACATACATACATACATACATATATATACATATATATACACATATATATATATATATATATATATATATATATATATATACACATAAGTCAGAGGTGCTGAAAGCTTAATGTAAATGATTTGTTTTCGCTTTAATTTCATCAACCCAAGGTCAAGGGAAATAGCTGCATGTTCACAGCATTTGTCATCCCCTATATAAGTTTCTGGCAAGTGTCTAGTCTCCACCCTAACATCACCATACTTGTTATGCCCTAGAGCTACTGTAGCCTGGAACTGACAGTAAAAATAAAGTACAGTATTCACAATTGCAGAGTGTCAGCATGTTAATTAGAGCATAGGCACAAAAAGCCAGTGACAGATCAGAGAACAGGACTCCTAAGCATCCTTGACTGATTTATATTGTAAAACGTCTTGCCCTATGACCTGTTGAGCAAATGATGTTCACAAGAGAGGAAGTTAGTGCTTTCTTCTCATGTGCTCATTTTTATTCAAAGATAGATCATCTTTATTTTTGTCAGTACATATCCTACAAAACACACTGAAATTTGTCTCTTGTTTTTAACCCATCATTAGTTAGACTAGGAGCACTGTGCTGCTACAGCACGTGGAGGTCCCATGCTCACTTCTGTTAACCTAGGGGATTAAACCTGAGTCCTCAACACCCAAACCCACCTCTGTAACCACTATATTACCACTCCCCTCTCATTGGATGGCATGTAAGTATGATTTTTTCATGTTTCTTTCTTTCTTTCTGTACAGTGTCTGAGCCAAATGAACAGGAAAAACAACAAGTTGCTTTTAGATCTCATTTATCTCACTGCTGCAGTAGCTTCATGTGTCAATGACACATGAAGCTACACATATTTTACAAGCTTGCTAATGCCTTCACAAGTAAAAATTAAACAAAAGCCCATTATAACAACCCCCAAAATGACTTGGTTTTTGTGGTTTTGATAACACTTCTAACTGGGGAGTATTTCCAAACATTGACTTTTTATTATACATTCACACAACATGGACAGTTAGTTCCTGTCATTTATTCCTCCCCACTGTGTTGTGTGAATCACACAGAGGCTGAACAGTGTAATATTTAATTCCACCACTATTGCACCTTTTTCAATTTTGGGAAGAAGTAACTGAGCCAAAACAGGGGCAAAATGAGTTCTGTGTGAATTAGCAATAAGAGAAAGGCTTATCTGAATGGCTGCAAAAACTGGCCTCAGAGAATGAAATCATGCCATCAAGGATGCAGTGAGAGAAGGCCCAGAGGGCCTTCTGCCAGGGACGTTCAGGTGGTGAGCTGTCAGAAAGCCTTGCCAAGTGACAAGCCAGCTAAAGATGCTGTGGAAAAAAATAGCACCAGGTTTTCGACCACAGTGGTTGGAGAGTCCCACTGGGGCCACTCCAGAAAGAAGAGAGGATCTCCAGGACATCTTTGTGAGAGTGGCTTATGTTATCATAAAGGGAGGATTGTTTTTCCAATATGATTATATTTTCAAGAGCCACTGTGGTCATTTGATTTAAATGTATTTATTTGTTTGTTTATTTATTTATTTATTTGTCTGTCAGATTTTTAAAAAAGATTTTAAAAAAGATTTTATTTATTTATTCTTTTAAAAAAAATTTATTTAGTGTACCTTTGTGCAAACTTCATGTGTACAGTGGTCAAACTTTTAAAGTTGCTGGGTCTCACAGATTGTTGCTCTTCATCATGCTTGCAAAACAAAAAAACAAACAAACAATCAGAAGTCCAGACCTCTGAATATTTGAAGTTATACTAGAGAAAAAAAATCACAGAATTTCAAGTTTCAAGTGCGTGGATGTATGTGTACAATTTTAATTAAAAAGGAACTTAATAAAGGCCAATGATCTTCATTTCCAGTATATGAGAATTTCTCAAGTCCACTGGCACAAATCGGATGTTGAACTAAATTATTAGAAGTAGAGTGAAGAGCACAAACATTCAGAGAAAAAAAAAGAAAGTTTTGTAATGGTTTGCAAATATTGTGTTGATTACCTTCTTACAATGTGACTTTTTTCAATCATTTGTCATACATAAGTATTTATTGTAAACAAATGGTCTGTTGGTTGCATGGGCATGCAGTGTCTGAAGCAGATAGTCATGCAGGAGCTATCGGCCCAACATAAGCACTCTGTTCCATCTCTGCATCACCTGGGCATAACAAGGGTGAGTGGTTGGCTGTAAAGACCATACAGAGGAAGAAATCAATCAACGCAACTTGGGATGGTGAAAGACAGATCATTGTCAAAACAAGTTTCCAAATAACATCAAAGATATTTCTGCAAAAGGGACAAAGCCCAGCTTCAGGAAAAAGAAATCAAAAAACAAACACCACAAGTTTTGCAACCATAGTGGTCTGACTGGCCATATTACAATGATTGTCACTCGACTTGGGGCAATAGCCACTCAGCCAACCTTGTCACCTTGCTTAGCAACCTGAAGGAGTCATCATCAACTGAAACAGACCCTGTGTGTGCCACCTGCAGCAGTGAAAACATCAAAAGCTCTAGCAATGACTGCAAAACTGAGGCCAGGGCTGCTGTGAGTGCTCCACTGGAACAACCAGGTAGAAACTTCAGTTTTTCATAAAGGACTTTATGTTGGGTCTGGACTTTGAAGATAAGAAAAAGAACTGTCAGTATTGCACTTATGTGAAATCATTGTTAATACACAGCTGGAGGGTGGAGGCAGAAAAAAGATGGCATCTCTGACACATCTTTAAACTGCAATTACTGTGTGAAAGTGGGTTATGACACTCATGACACGTGCATATCAAAGAAGTGGGCTGTTCTTTAAAAAAGAAAAAGAACTAACGCTTTAAAACCAATCCAAGATATTTCTTAAGGGTAACCAATAGTATTGGTTTCTTTTGGAAAACTATTTCATTTTAGTCCTGAAACAGAACCAGGTAATTATGCTGACTAAATCGCAATATGTAATCCCCGAATTTAGTTATGCAGTGAGTGAAGCAGTGACATAGCAAATGGCATCTATGACTTTCCTGCTTCCAGCCAGATTATGAGAAACAAAAAAACAAATGAACAACAACAACAAAAAAAACCCTCAGGTTTTCAAAGTAGTGTAAAGCCCGACCTTTTAAAGACACGAAACACCTTTATAATACATTTACTTTTATATTTAATGAATTGGTCTCATTTATATAAACCTGTATATCAAAATTGCAATATTACACACCAAAAGATATAAAACAAGCAAATAAAGGGGAAAAACATATTTGGTTCACATTCAATCCTGAAACTAATATAGTGATAATGATACTAATAACATTTCTCTTTTTTTTAACCTTTTCAGGCACATTGCCATTTAGTGATAAAAGGTGTCTACATAATTGTGTATGGGAAATCAAGATGTAATTTGTCCCCATTGCCTCACATTTTTCTATATTTGCTATATGATCGGGCAAACAGCACACAACCAGACACAATGACGCAAACCCCTCCCCAAAGGCATGCATACTCACACATATGCACATACAGATACACGCCTGCGCATGCCCACAGCCTAATGAGAAATTTTCTGACCTTTCTTTATTTATCCTCTGAGAATATTGATGAATCCCCTTTTAAAAATAACTCTTGCTTGTAGGGTCATTAAATGATTTACAGTTATTTCACCAGCACATTATTAATGCATTTATTATGTTGGACTGTTCAGGGTTGGGCCATTGCGGTTAGGAGGTGGTCCTTTGAACACACTTAAAATCTGTCTTCCACATTAATGTCAAAATGACAAGAACACAGTTTACAGTTTTTCTAAGAGGTATTATAAGACCAAACACGTGGCTTTTGTGATGCAGTGTGCAATTAGTGAAAAAAAAAATCCTTGTGGGAGTAAAGGTGACAGCACAAAATTTCAGGATTTGGCTTTGTCTTATCATTTTTAACTTTGCTACAACATGCTGTTCCTGTAAAAATCTGATCTTGAATCTCTGCCATTTCTAATCAAAGGATTTGCAATGACATTTCAGTCTTTAAGTGTCACACTGTCCAGGCCTTTATGAGGGCAACCTTTGCCCCAGTGAAACGTGCGTGGATGAGTTTTGTTCCCTTCTTAGATCTTTCTTGGCACGCATGCCAAATCAGACATAATCTAAAACTGTAAATGATCTTATCTCAGGTACAGTCATGATTGCTCTCATGGCAGAACACCTAAGCACCGCTTTAAAACTGGTTATGGTTATGGAAGTCTTTGAATCATCTCACCACTTTTGATGTGCAAATTTGCATGACCTATTTCACTGTGCTGCCAATAATATTAGGCCGATTGTATGTTTGAATGCTGCAGTCTGAATCTCTCCCTAATAAAATATCTTCTCAACTGTTATGCTTCTAAGCTGGTTAAAATGTCATCTAACTGTGACTGTGAGCGCAGCCCTTCAAACACTCCCAGTGGGTGATGTACTTAATGTTCATTTGAGCTCTGTGTCGAACACGCAGCATTAAAACCCAAATGAAGCCCAAATTAAGATGATTTGAAGGAACTCATTTGAGGAACATTTAATTACCGTTGGAGCATAATTGAATGTTTCTCTGAAGTGCTGAGTGATTCCTAATGAAATGAGAAAGACTGAAGAAATACTGACGAGGCTGAGCAGAGAGGTTGATAGTCTGAACCTCTCTCAGCCCACAGAAGTGAACGACAAACCAGAGAATAACCTGATGGATGAATAAAAAGATCACTACTGTGTTGGCCTAAACTGCACAGAGCAAAATCATGTTGCAGGTTTGCTCTTGCTGGAGCTGTTATATGTGAAGTAGTTTATCTCCAAGTGAGCTCCTGGTGTAGAGATCAGTAATGTAGTAGACAATATTTACAGAGCAGTTGTGTTGCCTGGCCAATAAAAGTCCTTCCCTGTGGATGCATGGTGTTGAGGAAAGGCCGCTATTGGCCCTGTATTTCACAGCTTTTGGAAATTCCCAGAATATAACATCCTCCTCACACCTGCACCACCCATTACAGGGATTCTCATCCTCCCTGTCCTCTGTGTGTCTTTCTCTGTGTTTGAAAAGAAGAGAAAAACGCTGACTACCTCCACGTGTATGCAAGTCATTGTGTGTAAGGCTTTACGAGTTGTAGAAGCAGCAGCTGCATTCTTCATGATCCTTTTAACACTTAGAAGGCAAAAGGCCTCAAGGCAGAAGATACCAAATAAATATATCTTTCAGTTTCAACTAGGATTGGACCAGAACTAATGAAAGTACAGTTGGAGTTCTTAAACACATTTATTTTTCCTTATTAATTTTCTTCTGTCTCATCTTTTCACAGAGAACCTGTCACCTTGTTTGTTGAATCTCTTTTGTATATGAGATGAGGTTTCATTGTCGAGCAAACAGAAGTTGGTTTTTGCATTGATGACGCCATCATAAGGTTAAATCTAGAGTATACAAGCCAGCAGTCTGTTTATTGAAAGCATTTCCTGAGGAACAATGTGTCTCAAATGTTGTCTGACAGAGACAGGGCCACAGAGGAGATAGACGGAGAGAACGAGTGCGAGACAAACAGGGAGAGATTAAGTTTGCACAATATGTTCATCTACATAAATTCTGCTTGGCAACTAACCTGATAAAGTTCAAATTTCCATATCACATGAAAAACACATGATGATAATTTAGTCAATATAGTGATTAGCTTTTCACAGCATCTTGAAATGATTTGTGTCCTGGTGTATAAATACACAAGAACACACACACACACTTAAGCTGTTTATATGGGGGAAGTCATCCTGTGTTAAAATATTTCTATTTGATGATTGTGTGGGTGCTGACTCCATATTCTACATCCTTTACGCATGTGTTTTGCACCATCAAACTCACCTTACAATACAACCAGATTCTTCAATCTCAAGAGATCCTGAATTACTCTTGTTGGGCTTGAAATTGTTGTAGGTTCTAGGTCTGATAATGATAAACCATTGGGACTTATTTGTTCAGGGTAATTTGACCTAATTAATTTGACTGGTTGAAGTTTGCTTTTGATTTGATACTCAAATGTTTCATCCATTCAGTAAATTAGTATTTCTTAAAAGTGGCCAGCCTTTTGCAGATTTGCCAGTTTTCTGAAGAAAAAAAAAATCTCCCCAATCTCTGCTTAAAGTCTTGGCTTCAGCAAGACTTTGAGCTTACCAGGTGGCTCTAACTGTACTGATTTGTTCATTTGATTTGGTTGAAGTTCACTCATGATACAGAGATTCAACCAATCTCTTTCCCAGCATGATTCTATAAGAGCCAGCCATACCCCAAATATTTTCCATGGATAGCTGTTCAGAGGGTTATCTATGATAAACCATTTGGCATGCTAGATTGAATGGAAACTTTTATTTCCTACCATTATCATTGAGAATAAAAGTGAAGAATTGCAAAGGATTTGTTTTTGTATAAAACATGGGGAAAGTCAGCACTATTATCACTGGAGCCTGGAGTCCAGCCAGCTATTGATCCACTGTAGCTTATCCTACTCCATCCAGAGCAAAGGAAGAAAGAAGGGGCATTTAGAGTATGTCATACTGAGTCACAACATATTAGCAGTGGTTTGATTCACTTTTGTAAATATAAGGCCATAGCCAAAAACAAGTCAATAAATGACCATAACAAGGACATTTACTTGTGAAGGCAGCCATCAATTAATGCTCAGTAACTTAAAAGGCAGACAACATACCTACATTATTTCTGTGTGTTGAAAGCCAGCAGCTCCATGGTAACTGTCATAAAGAGGCTGCAGAATTTATATAACATTGTCATGTGATTTATGCATGTGATATGCATTAGGTTTTTCTTTCATAAAAATAAGACAAGTTTTTAATTAGCGCACAAAAACATCCCAGCCCTTACCACAACCAGTCACACACACATATGCTATGCATGTGTGCTACAAGAATAAGCTTCGTTTTCAGGGTGCATATCACATGGTTGTAAATTCAGACAAGTCAGTTGGTCAAATGGCTTACTGTTTTCTGGACGCTCTTCCCATGGAAACATAGGATCTAAATTGGCTAATAAAAGCTCATAAACTAAATTGGAGTTTGTGACTCCAGAGCTCTGGCGTTGGAGTGCACGCGGACAATGACACCCAGTAGTCCGAGCACATCCTCTAACCTTGGCTGACATTCCAATCAGCAATTACAGCACCGAGCCCACCAATCCTGACCAAAACACCTACTCACAAAAACAATGGCATCAGTGTTCACACACAAGAGCAAGTCTCATTCCTCTGTCTCCTCTTCCCCTGTGCTCCCTGTCCAATCTTGTTATTAATCTTAACTCATTCATTAGGAGAGTCCTCAGTCATTACATGTTCTCACATAAATGTAATGACCAGGGCAACAGGTCAAGTCTTGGTAAGTGATGTCAAGCTAGCTACGTCTTGGTATGATTTTCAAATTCATCTACAGCGATTTGCCTACAGCTCCACATCTCAATGAGTGCTTTTGTTTTCTTTTGGTTTTCATCATAACAGCGCAGTTATGAGAAAGCGCATCGATTGTGTAACAGCTTTGTAAGAGTTCACAAGGCAAATGCCCATAGCAATATCCACATTTCTCAGTGTTTGTTATAAAAGTGTGATGGAAGCTGTACCCTTGTAAGCCATAGAATTGGAACTTTGTCATCTAAGTAAACAAAAAACACACAAACAAACTAAGAAAAAAAATGTGCATACGTATGTGCTTGGATGCATCTACTTGTACCTGACACTATCTGTTTATTTTATGAGTTTCTTCAAGGCACATGGAACAGAAAAAGAAAGAAAAAAAAATCAATCCAGCTGAACTGCTTGTATTTCATATACACAGCCATTATACACACCACATAATTATGTGTTAATGGCCCGCTCTGCAATTTTGTGTGCAAAATCTGGTTTGTAATTCAGTGTGAGATGAAATATCCCAGATGTAATGGAAATAGCATCAGGCCCACTGAGGAGCTGAGAAATGTTTCTTTAAAAGCAACGCACGTTGACTAGATTTCACAGGGTGATGGTTTACTCCAAATTAACACGTAGCATAAAACCCACCAACAAATCCAGCTCTCACAATTGAGTTAGGGGTAATGGTGTTGAAATATTGAGGCTGATTAGTTCCCTATTAAGTAGGCCATGTCTAAGCTTCTCCAATCCATACTGATCAATGAGTAAAATGATTTGGCAAGTGCTCAGCCACAAACAAAGTGAAAAATGCAATAAAACAAACACTGATACCACTTCTCTAGTTGAGTTGCATCACAAATCAATGAAAGAAGACATGTTTGCCACGAGCGTGTTTGTCAGTGGCTGATTTTCAAACCATCTGCAGCAAAGCGAGCTCATTGCTCGGCTGAGCATGAACCTAGTCTTGTGCAACGCTCCCTTAAAAGAACATTTGTTCACCATCTGTGACTGCTGCTCCCACTCCGTGTAAAACTGAAGTGAAGACGCAGTACAACTCATTTTCTTACCGCATAGATTAAGTGGCAACTGATTTTTTTTAAACAATCTTTTTTTTCTACCAAAGTATATCATAAAAAAACAACTTTAAGTTAACTCAGGTTATGACCGCAAATTGGCAGCCTTCTCAGGGATCATGAAAACGCAGTCACTGCATAAATTAAACGCAGGATTTTCCTTTTTCTTATTTTTGCGAGACCCCTGGCCAGAAGAGTGTGTTTTGATGACAGCTATGTGTTTCCTGTTGCACCCCATTCAGGCTGCAGCTGGCTGTTTAAGACATTAGTCCAGGATGGAAATATTGCAAGAGTGCCAGTTAGACTCGCATGTCCGCACTGAGACTCATAGACAAACCTCAGCCAGAAAGCAGCAGAAGAATAAATCCAATTGAGACTTCTACATCACAGTCAAAATGCATGAGATGTTATAAGCATTTTCAATTGCACAGTGCTTGATTTAAAAAAAAAAAGAAATAGAACATATTAATAGAGTGTTGAGTTCACTATAGTGAATAGTAAGATATCAGACTAGAGGACCTTTTTTGTGACCTGAACACATGAGACTTTGCAGCAGCATGAACACAAAGAGCTGACGCAGGCATGCTTTATTTCTGTTTCACCACACATTCACACATGTCTAATATATACTGTGTCATTGTCCAACATTATGGGATCACTCAGTTCTTTTCTTTTTCTTGTCTTTTGTTTGGGCAAGCAGGGGCCAGAGGTTTGGTTTTGTCTGAGTAGGTGGAGTTCAGAGATATGTGACTGGTTTAATCTGCCTAGTGACAGTTTACTGAACACCAATTGGAGGCTTTGCTTGAACTGGGAGCATATATCATCACATGTCTGTTGAATCAGTGCTTTAGAAAACCATGGTGTCATCGTTGACCATAAAGCCCACTGTCAGCACAAAACTATTGGAACAAAGTAGATGGGATACTTGTCTGAATAGTACACATCCAATAACAGTCATAAGTGATGATAACTGAATTAACAAAGCAAACAACCAAAGTTCATCCTTGCTTGTATATATTGATTTTTTTTTTATTATGTTCGTTTGGTTATGTACTTTTATTCTGGTGAAGACAACAAGAGATTGACTATTTCATTTGTAGTTGTAACTATGAGGGAGTCATACTTATCCTGTTACCCTCACTAGTTAGTTTATTTCATATTATTCATTTTCATTTTACCATATGAACTCAAGGCTCAAGAAGAATCCCTGTATGTTTATCAGAAATATGTAGCAAAGGAATTAAGTTGCCTCCTTTATTGTTATTGCTGGAGCTTATAACTGATGTAAAATTTTAGATAACTTGGATTATAGTGTCACAAAATGTGTTCCAAAGAAAAGTACTCAGATAACAGGCAGTAGTAGTATTATGAATCACCGTGTTATTAATATCTTTCTTATACTTCTCATTCTTTTTGTATTATTTATTTATTTATTTATTTTTTACCTAGCTTGTTGGCACAAATTTACATCTCACTTTGTATCTGAATGAATAGTGCAGTATTTTGTTGTGCCCGTGTTCTGCCTCAGGAATTAGGGACAGAGGCAAAAAAAAGGGGGGGTGTGTAGGAGGTTGTGTGCAAAGAGCAGTCAACATTGCAGAACACCTTTTTACCAGCAGCACTCCTTGTCCGTGAGGCCTTGTTAAGACCTTACACTAACGTATCCTGAGGAATTTGATCACACGGGCTAGCACTTGGCAGACTATCCATACCTGGCAGTAAAATGTGTATCCACACGTGTCTTAACTGATCAGCTCTTACTGCTCTATGTATGACACCAAATATGATGTTATTTTTAAGTACCATAGCTAGAATGTGGAAATAAAGTATAACTTGTAGAAAAAAGAAGAAGCAGCCTGAATTTAAAAAAAAAAAAAATGAAGATGGATTTTTGGACCATTTTCTAAGGCCTCCTTAAACCATCCAAATAAGAATCCAGCATTCGTAGCTCATTTGTAAGTTTGTGGCCAGGTGGTCATGTCTAAAATTTTCTACTAATGCTCCATGAAAAGCCTTGTTGGGGGACTGCCGTATGAATGCCTTAGGAACAACCTAAGAGAACAACACACAATGTTTGTGGATTATTTTGGGTCATATAAATCAACCATAATGAAATACTGTTGTTTCCAGATAACTACACTTCTCACCTTTCATGATGTGTGGGCACCATGATACAACACCTCAGTAAGGCTGTTATGGTCCATCTGGAGGTACACCACTTCGTGGTCTAGCTTATGCAACAGTCTTGTACTGACCGTAGAGGTCTCTGTATCCATGACTGCATCCACCAGCAGCGGCTACAACCGGTAGAGCTTCTTCATCCTGCAGCTGTAGCTGTAGAACATGCAGCTGTAGTCTTCTCAGCATTATTGCCAGTAATGCATAATAGTTACCATTATTGCACATAGGGGTGCCGTATGGCTACCTTACAACAACAGTTTTTGTAAGATGTCCATAAGTATATGGTAGATAGGACCCAAGGCACCCCGATGAAGAACATAAGAACTCTATGACCAGCATGTGGCAGAAAATCACCTAATTTTCTCAAGAATGCCTCAAGTTGCTTCCCTACTACCTAAAAAGGCTGTAGGGAACTATGCCTCCCTCCACAAATGTCTATGAAATCCAGATTTTCTAGGAACTGGGAGATTTGTACAAACCCAACATTTGTAAGAAGCTATGTGACTATAGCTTTTGTTAAACATAGGATGGATATCTACAATGCATGCATACAACACAATGAAATCTCTGTGACAAATACAACAAACAAATTGACTAACAAACAGGTTAATTCTTACACAAAATCAAATATGACATTGCCTAAGCTGTTGATGTTAGTTTATGATAAGGTCCTTTAATTTGTCCCAGGATGCTATAGACTACAAAGAGCATGTCAATCCAAGTGTCCTAGATGGAAAGTGGCATGAGTGATCGTATCTGAATGTGTCTTGTAATGTGTTCAGACCTTGCATTAAAATCATGATCAGATTTTCTAGGATGCATTTTAATGAAAAGGTCTGAATAGGGTTTCTCATGATTCCATGAAGCTAGCATGCTATGATCAGATACCAGTGAGTCACTTCAATTCACTCACTTTGATTTACCAACTCAGAGAGACTGAATTACCAACTATATATAAATATAAACAGCCCTGGCAGAAACAATGTGTAAGTTTTGGTGATACGATGGTTAAATTACAGATTTCAACCAATGTAATCTACTGCCCAGCCCCAAAATTTTAAAAGTGGACCAAAACAAAGATGGGCCAACTATGAAGTGCAAAGTTAATTGCGAATTAATGTATTTGACATGTGCTCTGCTTACTGATCTGCTATTGCATTACTTCAGCATTCCCATAGGTAGTGAAAATATGAAGTGCATCAAAATCAAAACCAAGGGAAGATAATGTTGTTACTCTTGATAAGTCCTAAGGAGATTTTGTTTGGATCCTTGAAGGTGTAACACATTTTGGCAATAACCACTCCAACTGGGGTCTGCTTGACATGATTATACTGAAAGTAATTAAGATTCTTAAGTCTGGATCAAGTTCAAATTCTGAACCAGACTTAGATTCTGGGTCAGAATTTGGACCAAGACCATAACTTTTCACCTACACTCACAACAGTGAAGAATAAGTCTTTTTTTTTTAAATTTAGAGATCAAGTTGTCACATTTCTCAATTTAGTAAATGTATTAAGTGGTACTATTAAACATTGCGACAAAGTGTCATGCACAGTCAATTATTTGTATGAGAATGCTATTCACCCTAAGAACTGTAGAGTAACACGCTGAATACAAAGCTTTTTTTTTTTTTTTTTTTTTTTTTTAAATCAAGTTAATACTATGTCAAGGACAGGCTTATAATCTAAAGAAGCAAAGAATGAAATTTGGGCCAGAGGAGCTAGTAACTAGGAAAGGAAAACCAAACTGGTTTAATGGGAGGTTAAAGGTCATTCTGGGTCAAGTACCTTGCTTGGAGACTACATGTTAAACACTCTCTCAAGGGAAAAACAGGGACAGTGCAGTGTCTGACAAGATCAACAACGGTGGCCTAATTAGAGCAAATACAGACCCCAGGAACCATCCATCTTTTCCAAAAAAAAAAAAAAAAGAAAAAAAAAAGAGAGAATCTCCTTGTGTTGCTCTTATTGTTTTGAAATGAACTTATTTTATTAGACTTATTCTCTCCTTTCTAGTTAGTGGTATAGTCTTCACCACCAACTTGGATTTACCGTCTGGAGTGTAATTTGGAGAGGCTCCTTGAGGAAACATTCTCCTCAGGGGGAAAGACAATTAGTCCTTCAACAAACAGCACGGATCAGTCACTTTAATTAAACACCCTCCCCCATCACTGCCCGGTCCATCTTTTCTTCCAGTCCTTCCCCTTCCTTTCATCTCTATGTTTTTCTTATCTTTTTTTATGTGAAGGAGCCCGGATTTAGATCCACAGCAAGATGACACCCTAATAATTTGTTGTGGGGCTTGGTGAGCTCCTAACCAGTGGATTAGATGGATATTGGTCGGTGGGGTAGTTTGTGGAGTTAGCGCTAACAGGATTTACCTTCTACTGAGTATATCAAAAGCAGAGTCCTTTGCTAAGCACTAAGCACTTCACCAAATTAAAAAGTGACCCACAGGTGGCCTTTCTGCACTGTTTGTGCCGATGGGCCATGACGCTAATTGCTTTCTAACTCTGTTACGAGTGCCATAAAATTACACTCGTCAATTAGAGTGAAGAGGAGTGTACAGAGGGTCTAAGAGCTTATCCAAGTGATCACTGTTGTGTGTTTTACTTCATTCAGTATTGCACACTGAGCATTGTGCCACAGACAGAGTAAGAATTTGACATCTTTTCTGGAAAAGGCTTCTGTTTTTCTCATGAATTTCAGATATCCTCTTTGAGAAACTGTTGAACAATCAAAAATATGCAATAATGCACATATAGAATAGTCAAAAAAAAAAACCAGAAGGCGGTTAGAGAGGTTAATCTGCAAACACAGCAAAGAAGAAAAGCCTAGAAAGTAGGTGAAGACCAGTACGAGATAAAACAAAACTGAAAACACACTACAGGAACAAAACACCACAGGAAACTACTCAATTCATAACTTGATGTGGGAATACTCTCAAATCTAAGTGTGTCTGTCGTGTGTGTCTTTCTTTATCGTGATGTGGTAAAGCAATGAGAGGAAGGCAGGATGTGATGCGCATGTTCATACATAACATCCTGTGATCTTGGGGATCCCCAGTCTTGTCTTTCACCTAAAGTTGAAGACTGCTGAAAAGCTTTAGTATTTCCTGTACTCTTCTGTGTCAAACAACCATCTGTGAGAACAAGTCCTTGACAAAAGCTTTGATTCCCCCAAAGCCCTTTTGAGGTAGACATTGAACTGTGTTTTCCTAGTTCAAGGGCAGCTGTAACAGCACTTACTCTGCAATTCCAAAGAACATGCAGGGAAAATAAAAAATATCCAGTCATTAAAAGTGAAAGTACACCATCTTTCGTTTCTAAATTTTGAAATACAACAACAAATTTTTTGGTCCTTTGCATGTGTTGTTGTTGTTTGTTCTGATATGTTGCATTTTGTTTGCTTCCAGTATGGCACTGTGAGTTATAGCCAAACATTTCCACTTTAGTCTCATCTTTGCAAAGGTTCCAGAAGATTTGTGATTCACTCAAATGTGGAAGTGAGCAAGAACAGGCTTTTTCCTGGGAGCACTTCCAAATAAATCATACTAGTCCTGCTTTTTCTAATTGTACATTGTAAATTAAATATTTAACATGCTAAACATAACCCATGAAGTCTGAAATGTAACTTTGCGTTTTTACTTTTTCTCTGAGCATTTCATAGTCTGATATCAGGGAAAAACTGCTGGGATGTCCACTCTTGCGAAGATTAGCAACAGTCTTGAATATTTCTCCACTTGGCAATAATCTTTTTAAGTATACAATAATGGACTCCAATTGTTTGCAAATTGCCTGACCCCTCCCATATTCAAGGAAGGAATATGTTATTTCTTGAAGATGATTGCTTCTGTCCTCCTTTGCATTGTGTTAACACATAACTGAATGTTTCAGACCTGAAAACCTCTGCTTTTCTAGATGTGGCTGTACTTGCGGATGATCAATTAATTATGTATATTATTAAGGAACAAGTAGGTGCTACTTAACTTTTAATGCCCATGAAAGCATTTAGATAGTACTTTGTTTTCCAAAACACTGCTTCTGCATTTTGTCTCAGTTTTTTGTTAAATACATGAATAATACACTGTAATATGATAAACCTTGGATATGAAAAAAGTGTCAAGTTCTTTTTGGTATGACTGTGCAATTTGCCTGATAACAAAACATCATCTGCAGTTTCACTTGTTTTAGGAATTGTATCTGTTTGCTTTATCATGCAATCTCTATCATCACTGCTTTTGCTGAGCGAACATAAAAAGTTTCAGGGAAGTTTTGTTTGTTGAACCATAACCTCAGTTTAGTGAGTGACATGAGCTGGGTCGATGGATGGGGGTGTGTCATCTGCACCAGTTGCTTTACTGGCATTGCAAGGCACACCTTTCCTGGAAGAGAGAAAAATAATGGGGGGGAGAACAAAGAGAGAACTCAGTCCTTTAGACATCTAGATCAAACAACACACCTGTAGCAGGAGATGAGCGAGCTGAGTGGTATGGCTAGGGTAGTAATTCCACTCTCCTCCCTTTAGGCACAAATTAAGCCCAGCAGTCTATGTGAATTAGAAGCAACAAGTGAGAGACACAAATGTGTAGATATGTCACTGCTGGGGTGAGAGACTAAATTGACAGCAACTAAAAGGCTAATGCAATTAGTTGAGCCCCTTATTTTGTGATTGCATTAAAGACCAGGAAACTGCTTCCTCTCATTTTTCTCAGTTTCACCCTAAGACGTTGCATGCAGAGCAGCTGTTCCTCTCTGCCAGTTTCAAGTGTTGAGGTTTTCATTTACTTGACTGCTTCAGGGCTCTGCACCTCCATGTGGCATACCGCACGTCTGGCATAGTGAGCGGTGAATAAACAAAAGATCCCTGTTATACACCATGCAACATATTGCTCACATTTTGAAGGGGATAGAAGAAGAGGAAGGAGGGGGAGGAAATTAATCCTTTGCCCAAATTAGCAGGTTATTGGGACTCACCTTTTAACTGCATGTGGAGTGACATTTTTATCTTAGCTGTTACCAGTATCTCCTGCACATTTTGACGCAGTATGATCAAGTGCATCTTCACATCTTTATCTTCTGCTGGTATCACCTTGAAGTATCACATAGGAAGTGTTATGTTTTACTTATACTCTGGGTTGATCAGGTTCACATTATTAAAGTATAACTCCAATTCCAAAACAGTTGGGATTCAGTGTAAACTGTAAACAGACACAGAATGCAATGACTTGCAAATTTCCTAAACCTGTGTTTTATTTGTAATAAAAAACATACCAAATACTGAATGTGAGGAAATATACCATCTTCAGAAAAAAAAAAATTACAACAGACCATATGCATCTGGGAGCTCAGGAGACCAGTTGCTGGAAGTCTCAGAACGAAAAGCTGTCCTGTTCTTGTCTGTTATGGGATTTGAGCTGCTTAGGTGCCCTTCGTCTTCTTTGTTGTATTTTTCTTTTTGGGATGCAACAATTGTTTTCACTTGATGAAATGTCTCAACTAAGCATTCATTACAAAGCCATGCTTCTGTAATGGATGCAGAATGCTGTATAACATCGACACATTGAAAGATGCAAAGAATTCCCTGAAATAAAAAAGAAAAAGTTGTTTAGATTGGAGCCTATGTTGCTTTAAAACCTGTATATACCTTTCAACAATGTTGCTCCCTTTCCCAATGGCACTAATGCACCCACATACCATTGGACATTTAGGCATCATATCTGAGTGCTGATACCATGCATTCATATTATCATATGTCCTTGTCATTGCAGGATATAGCTTCAACCTTCATTGGTGTATGGCGTGGTGAGCTATTTTCTTAGACAGTGATTTCTGTGGGGAGAGTCTGAGCTGACAGCGAGCAATCTTGCTGGTAGTGCTGGTAGTTTCTGGTAGTCTTCTTGATCCCATGTAGTAATTTCCATTACAGAATCATGCCCATCTTTGATGCCGTGCTGCCTGTAGGCCTGAAGATCATGAGCATCCAATATTGATTTCCAGCGATTTTTCCAGATCTCTAATTCTTTTGGAAATAAATATGTATGGTAGATGAATAGCTATCCAAAGTCTTTATGAGTCCATGCTGAGGAACATTATTCTGAAATCAGTTCCTGATTCCTAGATGCAGTTTGATTGGTGAATCTCTGCTTAACTTTACTTTGCGTAAAGACCAAGGCTAGAAGCTACCATTGGATGCATGTAACCTTTGAGGCCTTAGACAACATGGTATGAGAATCAGAAAACTGTGCTCAATATATTCTTATGGACTCAGCACAACCATCTAAAACAATTGTCACTCAAGACAGTCCACTCTTATATCCAAATGTGTAATCTGGAACTATTATGGGAATTATCTCCATTCACTATAAAGCAGTGGTGGCTTATAGACAAATTAAGTCATTAAAGAAGACCTTCTAAATAAAAAAATACTGAAATGTTTTATTAAGCCTCTGTAGCTTCTGCCTTGATTCTGGCATAATTATTTGAATAAGAAAACTGAATCCAAACTGGTTTTTAATTTGCACATTTCAGCAATTCCTTGAATAAGAAATTGCCAAGTACTTTTCTTTTTCTTTTTTTTTGTTTCTTTTGCATTGGAATATGACTTTAAGTCTCTAGGTTCACTAGTTTCACATGACTTGACAGTTTGCAATTTGAAGAGCTGATTGTTCTTGTGTATCAGAACAAACTGATGAGTCACACAAACACCCCTATTGTAGCATCTTGAAATATAAGAAAAGCCAAGTAAGAAGAGAATTTGCGGGGGTGTTTTTGCACTTATAGTATTGTAAAATGTGTGTCATATTATGTGCCTGCATAACAATACTGCTAAGCAGATGTTTCACACTCTGCACCTCTATGTGCAGAGGCAAGTCCTGGTCCGGGACTGGTGCCAAGCTAGGAAGTCTTAGGGTTAACCCATTGTTTTGAGAAGGTACTGGTGGGAGCTCATACACAAAGAAGAGTAAAGAAAAATATATTTTCAGAGGGAATAGAAAGGGTTACTGTCTCAGGATTTACAGTACTAAATGACCTGATATCTCCTTGATCTTTATGGTGCCATGAATATGGCCTTTTTCAAATGTTGCAATTTAAAATATACAAGGGCTGTGACTGTTGAAAACTGTAGTTTACTACAAGTAGCACTAACACGTAGGATAGCCTGTAAAAAATAGCTTTGAGTTGACTCACATTGGCCTACACTCTGAAAATCACATGCACACTATTGATCACATGTATGGTATATTTCACACTGAAATATATATAATGATGACATAATATATCTGAAATATGTCATAATTTCAGGTAAATACATTCTAAAAATTTGATTTGCCAACATTTTAGTAAGAAACACAGTTTTGCTGTCCAGCAACTTTTATGCAATAAAGGTGATTTGAGTTTTATAGTAAAGAGAATGTGCTTTACAGTCCCATTTGTGAGCATCAATTTTTATCAAGCACCCACAATTCATGAAAAATAAGTAAATAAATGACTTTAATGATGAGAAACATAGCTGCTGTTTTACCTACAGCTATGAGTTGGCCATGGAATTTCCATTGCCATGAATAGTCTTGACCATGGAAATTCAATCTTTCCTCCTCTTTGGCTATTTCTATCAGTTCTTTCCCAATAGAGTATATGAATTTAATAGCATAATACATTTCTTAAACTGCTGCTTTCACTGTTTGTAAACAGCCATAGTTTCTCAGCCCACTAAAATCGACCTTTGTGATGTTCTGTTTTTGCTTTGTGAAGTGACCAAATAACGTTTTAGAGCTTTTCTTTCGCCTGGATTCCAACAAGTCAATATCTGTATATCTCAAGAGCAGTGTGATGGGAGAATGTGCCATCTATTTTATTTTGAAAACTAACCAGATTCTCTATGTCTTTGCTGCATTTGACTTTCTTCTAAGTTGAGCTGGTCTGTGCAGCTTGAAAGGGCTTTTATCTAAATAAATTTGTCACGCCCAGAATAAGCTGAGGACTCAAATGCAGGAATACCATTTCAATAATTTATTAACAACAAAAAACAATCCCACAGGACAAAAAAGGCTATGAAACTGATACTGGAACTAAACATGAAACCTAAGAAACTTACAAACAAAAACTAACAAACGAAGAACAGGCTATGGCTTTGAGATGGCTTCTGTGAACAACGAACAAACAATCAAAGACACTTCGGCACAAGACGAGGGGAGACGCAGACTATAAATCTATAAATACACCTGGAGGGAAATGGGGAACAGGTGGACACAATTAGGAATCAGAGGAGACAATCAGACACCTGACACATAAGGAAGGGCAAGTGACCTGAAACGAGAGGAGAATTAGGATTTCAAAATAAAACAGGATATGCATGCTAGACAAAAAAAACCCAGACCAGACAACTTCACCGCTGTGACAAAATTGGCCTTGTTTTTTCTTCCTTTAAAAAAAAAAAAACTGAGTAGAGAATTCTTTCCGAACAGAACCTACCTAATGAAATCACGAGCCTTGACTAAAGTAGTAAGGAAGAACTCTGCCAGTCTCATCACAGCTGCAATCCAGCAGCAATTAACACAGTCACGCTAAGTTGATCCCCAGAGATAAACAATCTAAAAGTCATCCATGAAAACTTTCCATAATGCCTGTGTTTCACACAGAACATGATGGCAGCCTCTCTGACCTACAGACTGACACCAGTCTGGTCTTTAAGGTCTCATTATACCTCCAGTGACCACCATAACAAATAAAACCAAGCTCTCGGCAACCTTTGTGGTTTCCAAGTCTCCAACGTCAAAGTGGTGCAATTTGTGTACATACATTCCAACGGCCTCCTTTTGTTCAAAAAGATGTGTACTCTAAACAATATTCAGCCAGTGTTTACACTGGTCATTCCATTTTAATAGGAAAACACTTTTTTTTTTTTATTTAAAAAGGACTTCTAAATGTCAGGGTGCTCTGACCTGTTTCATATTTTCTGTTATTATTCACATATAAAACTGGATTACAGACAATAAAAGATCTTTTTGTTGGCAGGCTGATTTCAGCACAGAGTAACACGGTAAGACACCAACTCATGAGAGGATGAATGATAAATCAAGGGACAAGTGACTGGATGAATGTCCTCTTGCCTGTCTCAGTGTGTATGTAACTAAGCTGACAAATGACCACTCTAATCTTTTATGCACATTGGCTTTGAGACCAGCTGTGGGACATTTTCATACTCTGGAGCCTCTGTTTCAAACGTTATGGCAGGAGTTTAAAAACAACATTATTTCATAAGGAGAGGAAACTGGTTATAATTTAGAAGTACATGATTTTCAATCAAATTTGTAAGCAAAACAAAAATAAAAAAGCAAAGTCTGAGGCCTATAAAAATTAATTCTGGACTACAGTCTTTATGCAGCTGGATTTCTTTTGGCAGATGGACAAGTGAATTCATTTGCACCTTCAATGTAAGAAAAATATGACCAAGGAAGTAAAAATATTACACAGAGGCAGTGGATGTCAATGGGAAGTGAGACAAGAGAAAGTTTGGATTTACAAAGAAATGCACTGAATTTGCAACTAGCGGTGCTATAAGCACACCACAGTGACACATTCATCTCACATCAATGGTGTCCCTGCTGCCTGGCAATAACACAAACATGAAAAGAAAAGAAAAAAATAACAGTGAAATGATCAAAGAGCCAGAACACATTTATCCATTTGGATGGATTCATATATCCATCCAAGTCATGCTCAAAGTTCAACTTTTGCTTTGTAGTAACCAGAACAGAAAACACCACCAATCAGAAATGTTTTACAAAGATTATTAACTTAAATCAGATTCATAGTTCATCAATAAGTTGCCATATTTCCTCAGATAAAACCTGAAACTTTTATTTACTTCACCTCCTTGGGTTACCAGGCTTTCAATAAAGGAAACCATGCCTGCTTTTCAATTACTCATTCATCATATTTTTCTACAATGACTTATTCTTGATGTCTCAAAACAACATCTGGAACAGTGTGGGTAACAGTTAGAAATCCTGCCTACTGTTTTTCTCCACTAAGATTTGCCTTGAATACCTTGAAAGATGTTACTAAAAATGTCACTCTGATATGGAGCATGCATGACAGGATTTGAGGTCATTTAAAGGAAATGTTCAAAACATAGTACCGATCATGTGTAGATGTGTGACAACAGCACTTGTCCATGACCCATTAGTTCTTCCCATTGGCAAACCTCCAGGAATTTGACTAATAAAAACACTTAGGCCAAAGGTTCTTGTTTTCATGATGAGCCTCTCTTTGTGACTATCAGCCTTTGTCTTTCAGAAATAATTACATGCTTCTGGAGACATGCTGGAGGCATAGCTAGCAGTACCATTGATTGAATTTTGATGGCTTAAAATGAGCCCAATATGATCACTTTAAAACTCATGATAGCAGAAGAAACAAACAAATGCCAATTTTATCTGACTTACAGTAGTACTATGTGACTTTTTTCTGAATGCGTCAAGCTTGGCAACCTTTGTATAAAGGCCCAACAGACTGTTTTATGCATTATCTCAAATATAGCCTGATTCCAAGAGACAGACCTCAAGAATTATACTTCTAATTTCTCAAATTAACACTGACAAACAGAAGGAAAAAGAAAAAAAAAACTATCCTTGCCTGGATTGTACATATAAAACTGGCTAATTGAAGGAGATGTAATGTTTGTCCTCATGATTTGGTTCGCTGCCAAATGCTGAGCATCAGGGGGCACGCTCCTCCAGGCCATGAAAGCTCTAAGATTACCTCCTTCTGTTAGGTTACATCTTCACCAGATTTATGCCCCTCCCATCCTTACTCTACTCTTTTCTTTCTCTCTACATGAAGCCAATTTGTTGTGGCAGGCGTGCGTCTCAAGGTCCAGATCTTGTTACACAAATTTAGGTTTTGCTGGAAGATTTGAAGACATGATATGGGCTCTTATGTTTGATGAGATTTAATAGGGTGGTCTTGTGTGATAAACAACCAGCATAATCTGTTGGCTATAATGTTGCAAATCTCACACTAAGTGGCATCTGAAGAGCATTTTTCCACAGCGTTCCACTTCATGGTTCAAATGACCACCCAAAAAAAGCACATAATTGAGCACAGATACAAATGCCGCAATAAAATGAATCAGTCTAAACTTATACAAAAACCACTCTTTCTGTCATTTCAGCTGCTCTTTATTTCAGCTCTCTTCATGACAGTCCTATGGCGTTCTTTTGCAGCTACAGTCAAACCCATCCCACAATGACCACAGAACAAGGATTAGCTAAGAGAGTACTCATCCTTTCCTGGATGAAATCCTGCTGCAGTCTCCAGCACAGGAAGCAGTGGTCAAAGGTTTTGTGCTCAAGAGGAAGAGAAGCTACTGTGGTTTACACAGCTCTGTTTTTATCTCCCCTATTGTTGTTTTAGGGATTGGTTGGTTGATGAGGTTGAGCTGGGGTTGAAGTGTTGAACAGGGATGTCCGGCCGTGATAACCATCTCTAGGCAGTATATTGCAAGTTTGATGAGGGTGGTGAGGCCATTGCAGATGAGATAACATGTCTTTCATGGTTCAGTGGCAAACACATTGCTAGTGTAAGCTGCACTTTTGTCAGGAACTGTGTTCATCAAGCTACCTAGTGCAAAGCCTTGCCTGGAGTGGTGAACTTCTAAGAAAATTCTCACTCATTATGACGATTTCTAGGAAGTTCAACTCATGGTTAAGACTAGATTCTATTAAAGATAAGCTTTAGGTGTATAAGAGAGCCTGCAAAAGGAAACCTAAAGGGAGGGGGGCATTCTAGAGTTTAAGTTTTTCTGAAGCAGAAATTACAGGAAGAAAGTGTTAAAGACATATTTTTGCAAACAAATGACTCAGTTGACTGTTTAATGGTGTAGAGATTAAATCATGTAGGAGTAATGGTAAAGATGCTGTTTCTTGCTTTTCCTAACTTTAACTGGTTGAAAAATGTTTTGTAGTATCATACATCCCTCCTTTCTGCTCTCTAGTTGCATTTTAAATGGTATATGAGCAAATAAACAGTAAACTAGTTATAGAGCACTCAAAATGTGACAACCACAACATGTGGTTGCAGTCAGCGCAGTCAAAGACAAACTCAGCTAGAGAAAGGTGACCCACTGAGGAACATGAGAAACTGAGCATACCAATATATCATGATGGTACTGTTTTTTGTTTTTGCTTTTTTTTTTTTTTTGCCTGCAAACGCAGTTTAATGCTGCACTTAGTTCCAAGTGTAAACATTTGTATTTTGATTCATAAAAGGCAGCAAAAGGGCTACAAAAAGACTTGTAAAAGATGAAAAACATTAAAATACAGCTACCGATTTGCAATCATTCGCTATTTTGCTTTTATTCGGTGTGAGGCTGTGCTTTGCCTATACCTACTTTATCTCTTTACAGAGTACTTCCTTTATCTAATACAGTGTTTCTCAATTCCAGTCCTCGTGGGCTGCTGTTGTGGATGTTTTAGATGTTGCCTTGCTTCAGCCACCTGATTCTAATTAATGGTCATTAACAGGTTGTCATCAAGGTCTGAACAACTCTGTCAATGACACAGCCACTTGTGTCATGGTGTGAAGAAGCAGGGCAACATCTAAAACATCCAGAACAGCGGCCCACGAGGACTGGAACAGAGGGACACTGATCTAATCAGTCATTGTGGCACATTTATCAAAATTCCCCCTTTAAACTTGAAAACACTGTAAAGTAAACAAAAGTGGCGTGTAAGACTAAAACGAAATCATTCAGTTGCTCATACTAGGGAGGTTCAAGGAACCTGAAAGGCACAACAAACTAGAAAAAAAGAGGCTGTACAATCTAGTAAACTGTGCATTTTAGGAGTTGCTGTCTTACTAGATGATTGAAATACCTTGTCAGAATTAATTCATTGGAAATCAGCATAAATGAACACCTTTCATGCTTACTATCTACATATATTGCAAAGTCCCAACCCAAAACAAGCAACAGGCTAGCAGGCATAATAATTTTCTGAAAATGTTTTTTCACTTATCAGGTAACTGAAAGTATAAGGTTGCAGTCATAAAAACTGATGAAGGCTGGGCTCATTTTGTTTCGTTGATATTGAATTGATCAGGTATTTGGATGTTCCAACATCCATGTCATGCACAGAAACAGGAATGCCACCTTTGAACCCCCAAGACTCAGCAGATTGGCTTTCGCACCAACTTCCAAACCAGCTGTGCAGTTTGAGCTGCATGTGATGGAGGAACACACCATACTGCTTGTTAACATATCAGAACATGCTCGCTGGCTGTATGACATGCATGTCTCAGTCGTGGATTTACGCTGAAGCCATGTGCCATCAAGAGTTTCAGTGTGGTGTCCATATCCTAGGTATGTCTTGGAGGCAGTTTGCACCAAAAATACACATCTAAACACTTGATTGTCATCACACTTTTCCCCTATTAGCAACAGTATGACACACGTTTCACTGTAATTTCATTGTGCAAGCAATATATTGCAGATACTTGAAAATTAACAAGCACGTTAATACCTGAGCATTTATATTACATTTCAGCAGCTGCATGCAAATAATTTCATGTTACAACTGGATGAATTATATATATATACATTTAATCATGTCATCCAGATGAAACTAAATTATTTAGCTGAGTGTTTTTATATGCATGCAACTCAGAAACTTACACATCATGGAGCTATTGTATAACTGAAATAAACATTCATATTTCAGAATCCACAAGTTACTCAGAGAGAGATCTTGGTGTCCACATCCTGATGGGTCTTACTGTTTCTGTTCTGCCAATAAAAAGGGCTTCTAAACCACATAAAACTAGTGGTTTTAATGTTGTGGCTAATCATATGTGTCTTATGTGTTTAATGTTAGCTACATGAGGTTGAAAGTGTACTTATTTCACTGGGTATTCATTGAATATACTTCACTATTATGTATTGTCATACACAACACTTGCCTTCCTCAGTTTGACAGATGGTTTAGTATTCTCTACTTCTGCTATGTATGCTTGATTTTGTAGAATACCCCCAAATGATCTTACCAAATCAACTGTATTTGAAATTATACATATTTTTTTCTTTTAATTTCATGGTCACTTTTTTATGTTTACAACTCTAATTTGTACTAAATGCCAACTCTGAAAAATAAATCACCTTGGAGCCATGCATGAACTATTTTATATATCATCAATGAAACAACAAAACTGCAGTTCTCAAAACATTTGACAAGAGTTAAGTTGCTTTTAAACCCCAGCAGTTTGGGCACAATTAATATGTGAACTTACACATGATACACATGAACTTCTTTTCAGAGTAATTTAATAATGTAAATATTCTCAAATTAAATTTAAAAGTTAAGACTATAATGCAACCTTGGTTATTTTGCAGCAATGGTGCTTACACACAACCTGAAAAAAGAATACTAAATCTCATTGAAATATGTGACCCAGGATAAATCACACAAAGACAAGATAAAATAGTTTGCAGTATGTTACATGTACCACACTGTGACCAGCCACTGATATTCCCATTTGGATTTTGAGTTTTTGAGGGACTATGCTTATAAAAACTACAGCTGTCCAGTTCAGATTTCGAGAACGTTGAAAAAGCAGAGGAGGACTGTTGCTGTTCCAGCAGAAGTATGGGGAATTCCATCACTTTGTCCAAGAACTCCATCTGAATGAAACACATGAGGACTTCAGCATGTCAACATGGCAGTTTGATGTAGTGTTGTATCCTCCAGCAGCAACAATTAACTTTTCCTCCATGCCGTTTTGGCATTGCAATGACCGATCTTTTTTTTTTTTTTTTACTTTTACATGCAGCAGACCTTGAGCCTTCCCACTGCAAAGATGCAAGGAACAATGTCAACTTTGACTGAATGACTGCCTCGTGCTGAATGCCCTAATTTAATTAGATGCTCAATGCTCATAGACTGATTGACTGGCTCATAGGCTAAAACAATGGAAGAAGCTTTGCTTAAGACCAGTTTTGAAGCCCATTTGTCTTTGTGCATGGTACAGCCATGTTGTTTCAGAAGCTGAAGGAAACATGCCTACTGTATGTGAATCAAAGTTTGCTTTGCTCTCAGCACTATCAGGTGAAGCCCACCAAAATATCTGCAACACTGGCGTCAAACGTTTACAGCACAATATTTATCATGCTTAACATGGCTTTGTCTGCAGCAGTGAGTTCAATGTGGTGAAGGAGAGAAACTGACAACTTGGTTGCTATTCTGATCTGAAAATACACAACAGAAAAAGAGAGAAGTTTAGAAGTATTTCGAAAAACACTGGCATTTCTCCAACTACAACAGATCATGGTTGGTTCACTAGCCACGGTAGCATGACAGTTAAAACTGAGGAAGTGATAGCAGCTAGCCATTGCCTGAGATGGGAGTCAATCAGTCCTATTAGAAACAAAATTTAATGTGTTTTATAAGTTCTCCTGGTATGGTACAAAAAAAAAATCATCCCCCCTCAGAGTTGTCATGGATGTGAAATCAAATGACTGAGACCAAAACACTTTTTGAACCAGGCTGTAAATAAGCTTATTTCTGCTCTAAAGTTGGAAATCTAAATGTGGAAATCAATGAAGATTAACTCGCTTTTGCAGGCCAGCCTCTAGTGGCCAGTCAATGAACTGCATGAAATCTTAGTTCCACATGAGCCTCACAGTAAGGTGGTTGGCACTTGGCAATGCTCAACTTTTTGATGCACTACTCAGACACTCTGCCTTCCCAAGATCTCTTATGCAGGTGATAAACACACCTTGTTATGTTTCATAGAAATGAATAGGATGAATAGGCTAAGTGCCATGTGAGCGATGTGCCATGTGCAATGGTCCTTCGCTGTAACTCTTAATGAGACTTTTGTATTTTGACCCAGTCTCCATGAGCAAACTGCTCCAGCTCTCTCAAGTTTGAAGGATCTCTTCTCGAGACTGCATGTTTCAGATCTTTCCACACATGTTCAATAGGATTTAGATCACGATTCATCGGAGGACATTTCAGAATAGTCCAATGTTTTATTCTTTGTCATTTGTGGGTGTTTTTAGTTAAGTGTTATTGGGTCATTATACTGTTGGAAGACCCATGACCTACAACTGAGAACAATCTTTCTGCCGCTATTCAACATATTTTGCTTCAGAATGTCTTTATAGTCTTGAGAGTTGTACCCTTCACAGATTCAAGACACATTGTGCCACATGAAGCAAAACAACCAGAAAATATAACTGAGCCTTCAACATTTTTCTCAGTAGGGACAGTGTTCTCTTCTCTGAATGCTTCATTTTTGCATCTGTGAACACAAGGGATGATGTGACTTGCCCAAAAGTTCCAGTTTTTTCTCATCTGTCCAAGGCACATTGACCTAGAAACTTTATGGCTTGCCAGTTAGCATTTTGACATTTGGAATGGAAGATAACCAATGAGCCCTCCTCAGTCATCTTCTAGTAAGTCCACTATGGCTCAAATCACAACAGATGGTGTAATCTGACGCTGATGTACTTTGACCTTGGAGTTCACCGTGGATATCTTTGGAAGATTTTTTCTTTGGTTACCATTCATATTATCCCTCTCTTCAGATAGTCATCAATTTCGCTCCTGTGACCATATTCAGGGAGACTGACTACGGGGGGAGGTTGTACCCTAAACTTCTGAATGAAACTTGCAACTGTAGTCACTGGAACTTCAAGCAGCTTGAAGATGGTCTTCTAGCCTTTGCCCTTATCATGCTTGTCTAGAATTGTCTTTCTGATCTCTTCAGACAACTCTGCACCTTGCTTTCTCTCATCCATGATCAGTGTGGTAACAATAATGATACCAACCAGCAGATGTTACTTAACTAACTGTTCATCCTTTAAATAGACAGACTGATTTTCAGTAATGTTGATAGTAATGTTGAAGACACAATGATAATTACAGGGCACACTGAAGTTTAACTTGTCACTGTGGTCAAACTGTTTTCAATCTTTGCCAAGGGTACCAACTACTTTCTTCAGGCCAGTTTCATTAGTTAATTGTTTTTTTGTTTTTTTTTATTGTACTGTTGAAGCAAAATGTATTAGTCAGCATCTGGTCAATTATTAATGTTTTTGTAAGGTTTAAGTTATTTTTGTCACTATTGTGACATTTTCTTTTCTTAATGGAAGTGTACTGACAACTGTTTGTGTGCGTATGTATGTATGTATGTATGTATGTATGTATGTATGTATGTATGTATGTATGTATGTATGTATGTATGTATGTAT
>JAOWBL010000018.1:11953196-11971932 GCA_028564865.1 Zenarchopterus dispar
ACACACATTGTGTAAGTGTGTGAGCATATGCATACCTACATGTGTGTGTATATGTGTGTGAGGCACATTCACACACAACTCAACATTTGTTCACAAAACTCAAATTATTTGACTGCAGTTTAGACACTGAATAAAAAAAAATTTAAAAGTATATAAAAATACCTTTGGTGAATGTCCATTTGTTATGTCATTCAAACTGCTTGATAAAGTCTCTGGGTCTGTTCTGTTAAGAAAGAAGCAGAAGCCATTAAAAAAAAAAAAAAAAAAAAAAAAGCTAAGAGATACTGGAGTGATCCTCTGACTAACAGCTGGTTCCCTACCTGGAGTCACTGTCTTTCATGACTGATGACAGAGATGCTTGTTGGGAGGAATGGCTGTTTGTTGAAACCTGTGACAGTAAAATAAATTTAAAAAAAAAATGTATATATATATATATATATATATATATATGTATGTATAATTGTTTGGAAACAATGGAATTACTTTCATGGAAACATTTAAGAGACTGATATGATCTATCAGCTTATTTGTACCCACTTCAGACTTCACATCATCAGATTTTGCGCTGGAAGAGTCGGCATTCTTCATCAGTGCCTGGTCTCCTTCCTCACTGCTGACTGATGGAGTACGACCATTTGACAATGACTGAACAGCAGAGGGAGCTACAGTAACAAAAAGAGGTTTTCTCTCTCTGGCTCTCTGAAGAAGGAATCTACCTGAACACAGTTGCTCAGGTCATATAGAACCTGCCAGGTAATAATATTTAGAGGTGAAGGAGCTGATTACCTTGTCTTGATGTGTGAGTGACCTCTCTGAATTGTCTGCACTGATTAAGAAGCAGAGTGAGCTCCTCAATACGTCGGTCCTGCAGAAAACAAGAGGTGAGAGGTCACTGAATCCAAATTAGGACTTTTTAAATCAAAGCTTAAGAAACATATAGACTGCCCAGCTTTGCTTTGATGCAATGCAAATGTTCCCCATCCACCATATGGTCTTTATATCAAAGTCGGGAGGGGGTTGACACAAGCCTGAATAGAAGTTTTAGTTGTGGTAACCAGCTGCATGGAGAGCGTTTTTGAAGTGGTGCCTGCGCCTGGTTTTGCCATGGTTGTCCTAGTACATCTCAGTCCAAAATTAGGTTCAGCAGAGCGAGGCCTGCTTAAGTGTGGCTATGCCTGAAATGGCTTGTCTTGGGGTGTGTATGCACATGTGTGCTCACTGGTGTGCCACATTTAGGCCTGCAAGAGCTTAAAGTCCAAGATACTGTGGATGGGAGAATACAAAAGACTCTTTGTGCAACACATGGTTGAAGGGTGGTGGCTCTGAGAAATAACAGTATTTAAAAAACAGCTGCTTTTTTTGCCTTTTTAAAAAGTACTGATGATAATTTGGACCAAAGAAGAAGAGGGAAAAAAACAGCCCATGTACCAACCACATTATAAACAGTATAATAAAGATCACATATGTGCTAATGTTTGGATAATCATCGGCTGTTTTGAACAGAAAAGAAGACAGTATATTTTCACACAACCATAACTTACCTTTTCATCATTGGCAGCTATCAGTGACTTCATTCCACTCCTCAGTTTCTGCAGTTCTTGATCTATGAGGAGAAACCCTACACTGCTCATTAAGTTCTATAAAACAGCTGGTCATGCTGCAAACATTTGCATTTTGACTATACATGCTAAGAGGAACATGGTTATTTAGAAAGGTAGGAGGTATTTATCTAAAGGAACCACATCTCTTGATGATTCTTTTAACACATTTTTCTTGGGTTTTGTCAAAACAGCTTTTACATATTTTACATACTTGGCTAGAAACAACAAGAGGAATTAAGCCAGCATTTTGAGTAAACAACAATCATTCTACAGAGAAAATCCCCTAGACAGATATTTATTATTAAAAAGCATGAAAGAGTCTCCACAAACAAGATGCTGTTTCTTCAGAAGTCCATAGGTCAACCAAAAAAAGCAAAAGGAAGTGAGATAATGCATTAAGTCATTTTAGAAACCAACTGTAGATTGTTAAGCTTCTCCCCTCAGAGCAGAAAAAAGTAATAAAGGTATAAAGGATGGCAATAAATAAATGATTATAAAGGAAAGTGACATCTATGTAGAATGGAAATAAATGAAAGATTAATAGCAGACATGGCTCATGGGTTTGAAATAATTTTCATTCAGTACTGGAGGGGCCTTACGTTTGGTGTTTAGTCTCTTCCTGTACATCTCCTCTGAGAGAGACAGAAACCTTTGATGAGGCAGTTTATAAATGGCCATGTCAAACTCTTTTCACAATTGTTCATTTAAAAAAAAAAATCATAAATTGTGTGACCTAGGAGCACAGGTTATCCAGGGTTTGAAGGTGCATGGATGCTTTGCTTACCTCTGTCTGAGCTCTCACTTGCTAGAGAGGGTCTGGTTAACAGCTGAGTGTGCAAGCTCTCGATCTCAGCATTCTTACTGAGCAGGAGCTGCTGCAGGCTGCTGATCTCTGCCTGTGAGGAAGTTCAGCAGATCACAATTCTACTCACTGCACATGCAGTGAATGCATAAACATTCACATCCACAAGACCTTGTATGTGAGAAGAAGAAATATAGTCATACTCTTAAATAAAACTAATGTTGTCACTTGAAACTAAAAGTTTATTTCTTTTTTACATTATTTTCTATACATGAAACACCACAACAAAGAATAGAAATGTTGTTCCTCTGAAGAACAAATGTTAGGCCACATCTGTTCAGTTTTTATGGTTGGCTTTAAAGCATGCTACAAGAGGACCACAGATGACAAGTTAAATTCATGCTTATGTAATGGGCAACATATTGTGTCTGTGTCTTACATTAACAAAAATATCTGTTTCTGATATAAAATGCACCCCTAGACAATTAATTTTTTTCTTGAATTTTCTAATTTAAACATCTGAATCTGTCAATCTAAGAATAACCAGGGTGTGATGCACAGTCAATTTTACAGTTATGCTTGTTATGCTTCAAACTGAAAAGTCCAAAACTGTTTCAATAAATATAGGCTCATTTTGAATTTGATGACAGTGACTTTAACACTCTTTCACATTACATAAACTTTAATCAAACCTTCAGGACTTGGAAGCTGGTGAGACCAGTTAATGTAATTTCAAAACAAAACGTTTCCATGTATTTGTTTTATCGCTGCTAAACAGCTGGGCTCATCATTTGATGAAGTTTGTTGATGGGAGACGGGCCTGAACTGCAGACAGATCATTTTAGCCACTGAGCTACTTTATAATAGAGCCATGCTGGTATAATCCATGCAGATTACATCAAATCTTTCTCTCCTTCTCCTGCTCTCTTTGTCTGAATTTCATATTATTATATCCCATGTAGTTTGCCTTGTACAGATGAATTTAAAAGTAAACTGGCAGAAATTACCTTTAAAGTCAAATGAGTATTGAAATGAACAAGTATATTAGCCTCATTAAACTTTTGTAATACACTTACACATGTAGTTTTTTTGTACTGAAAATGGCAAAAAGGAAGATAGGACAAAACCAATGATATCATAACAGAGGGCATTAGTTGAGAACAAGAGAGAAAGTCTGGGAGGTAAATACCAAGGAATCATGCCAAAGTAAGAATTCATTAAAAAAGACTAAGCTATTATTAAATCTATTTCTACCACACTTTAAAATAGAGAGCAGAGTCAGGCTTCCTAAGAAAACATAGGTGTCTGAACATAAGAGAACTTGTGCAAAAGAAAATGACTCACTCAACTGGCTGGAACATCGAATTGGACAGCGTTTAGGAAAGTTGAGCGGACAGTTAGCACTGGAATTTGGGAACTGATGGCATATAGCAAAGTCTACAAGCCATGCACATCATTTTACCTTTGTTGCTTTAAGTTTCTTCTCATACTGTAGTTTCTGATCCTCCAGGTGCTCCACTTTGTCCTTGAGAATCCGGAGTTCCTTAAGTAAGATCTAAAACAATAGGGGAGAGAAAAAATAGCTCATTTTACATGCAACTGATATGACTAAACATGCTAATTATGCTTTCATACAGCACACAGTGTTAAAATATATAAAATGCATTTTTGTGTATCACACACTGATCCACAACATATAAATTTCGCTACAGATATTTGTTGAATGCTTCATTTCCATCTGCAGCTGTGGATTACACAACAAAATGAGACAACCCATGCTGTGCACATTAGACACCATGCAGGCAAGTTTTGCCTACACTTTCTCCTCTGCAGCGGCACCGTTGATCTGCATCTGAGCTACCCTCTCGTGGGCTGTGTGCGCTCCCATCAGGCCCGACTGAAGCTTCCTCCAGCTTGTGCATCTCCCCTGCGTTTCTGTCACAACACGCCCCGTGGTTTGAGCCCTGGCCCTCAGTGGACTCAGTGGGGGACACCACTGGAAGCTTGCTGTCAGTTGGCATCTCCAAGGCTTTTTTCTCCTGGATCTTGTTATTAATCTCCTTCTGAAACTGACACATCTGCTCCTGCAGCTCACTAATGAAATTCACTACAGTCTGGCAGGTACAGTAGGGGAGAAAAAAAAAATTGAGAAAAAATTGTTTAGAAAGAGGGAAAAAAAGGGACTATGTGGAGAAGCTGCAAATATGTCATATTTGTATTTGTGTAAATCATTAGAAAAGGACACTTTCAGTCTGTTTTCATATCTCTTTCATAGCCTCTTGATGTAATTTTATGGTTTAATTTAAATCTAGTGCTCTTATGTATGAAAACAGTGAAAGTACAGAGGATGTAATAGAGACTCAGACCCATGACATGCACACAATCAGGTTTGACTGAACCTTTTTATACAACACAAAGTGTTTATGACTGTGTACTATATTTTTTAATTCTTCTGTAGTTTTTCAAGGGTGAATTGTTATTCTAATAGTGGCCAGTAGGATTGTTGCTTAGAGTTCTGTCCCGAGGGAGGTTAAAAAGCAGCCAAGTTATGCTGTGACTGTGGACAGAGGAAGTCTCACCCAGGGTCTGCTACAGCGGATATGACAGATGATATGGAGCGCCTCCGTGGCTAAATTTAAACATAAGCTTACTGGCTCCACAGCCATGATCCTTCCACATGTTTTGTCTGTATGTGTGTGTGTGTGTATGTGTGTGTGTTTGTGCATGTGGACCTGTTTGTGTCAGCAAGGCAGCACGTGGAGAGAGTAAAATAATAAAACCAGAATTTTCTTTTTCTCTGAGCCTTTAAGTGAAATCAGTTTGAGATAGCTGTTTTTTCTTCTTTTTTTAAATACCAAACTAAGAATTAGTTACACACACCAGCATTCTGGTATTTCTCTATATAAAAAAACAAACTTGCATACATTTTAACTATATTTAAATGAGTCTCCATGAAGATTCTGGTCATATTACTTTAGAGCAGCATCTTTTTGGAGAATGACCTATTCAACTTTTACCTGCTACCAAAACCGAAAAATAAAAAAGACTCTGGGCTGAAGCCTACACACTCTCATAATTGGCTTGTCGTCCCATGTGCCAGCTCTTCCAGGCCTGAAATCTTTCAACCTGAGGACACAAAGACTCTTTGACCAGCAGTGTTTTTAAAGTAACTACATACAGTATGGCATCCTGTCTGGTAAAGGTTCTGCTTTCTTTTTCTACAACTCACATGGTCACCAAATGCCAAGGAGGTCTGCTGGTAACCTAACACACAAGTCTTAAGCAAATATATGATCCAGTTAAGACAGACAAAAAATATAAACCTCCTGGATACTTTCTTTTTCCTGTAGACTGCCCAGGAACAACAAAGCCAGAGTTTTGCTGAATATTTCCCTTCATCCATCCGTTTAAAGAGTTTTCAGAGACTCACATTAAATTAGTAGCTGACGGTAGAGTTAGAGCCATTCGAACACAAAGCCGATTTTTGTGTGTACCCTCGCCATTCCTGGCAGTGATGTGTTCAAATTTCCAGGGACTGGACTAAAAGTGAAGCTCCTGAGGATTTAAAGTAATTTGTCATTGCAGTGCTCAGTGAAAACAAACTCTTTGAACCAAAAAAAAAAAAAGAGAGAAAGAAAACAAAATGTTTAATCCATAGAATTGTCCACATGTCCAAAACGTAGCAGTGAAATGTCACATTTCCCGTTGGATGTCGTTTCATATATGGCAGCACTTGCACAAAATCATGCTGATTTATAACCATGCATTTACCAACAGTCAAGCCAAACCACATTTTTATACCAAACCCCAATCATATATTTATCATCATCTAACTCTAACCATCATTTTTTATGTCTTCTCCTTCACTTTTTCCTCATGTAAGTGTCACACACAGTTGGGTTCGGTTCTGTATCTGAAACTGTTTTGGTCGATAAGTCTGGCTCTGAGACAGCCATAGAGATAGTTTTTCATTTCCTAACCAAAAGTGATCGACAGTGAAGTTGGATGGGTCTCAAACTTGGTTCTTATGGTATAATATCCATTTGTGGCATCATTCTCCAACTTCTATCTCCTTAAAAGTGCAGTAATAACATAAAATTTATATCATTATATCATCAAATCACAAAACATAGGACTTTAACAGGCCAGCTCAGGGATCCAACAATTTTGCTCAGGATTTGCACAACTACTCCTGGTTTTGAGTCTTTTTTGTGAAACTGCTATAATTTGCAGGCTGGACCTATGTACAGTAACTACACACTCTAAATGAGCTTGCATTTAATCTAAGGTCATTTGGATGCAATGAATTTGTGCTATTATGCTTATGTAAATAAGGTAATTGTACATTTTTTGTCAGAGTGAAAAGACTGGTAGCTCTAAGAATGGATCTTTGGCTTGTAATTAAGATAAAGAAAGTATAGAGTCCTATTAATAGGAACATTTTTACTAATACACATTATGTTTTAACAAATAATGACAGCACAAGCATGCACACAGAATGTACAACAAAAATTAATCATATTTGCCTCAGAGAGAAGTCTAACCTCTGCTTTGTGCTGCCTCTCAGCACCATGGCCCTGCTTTCCCTCCATATCTGCCAGCTTCAGTTTCAGGTAGGACACCTCCCCCAAAAGACTCAGCTTCTGGTTCTCTAGTGACGTTCTGTGCAGGAGCTCCTGTCATCCACAACACACACAAAGCAAGAGAACAAATCAACACACAGACAAATACATTATCCCAACATCTATACACAAGACACAATACTTACTTTACAAAGGCAACATTGAGTATGAGGCACAGCGATCTACCAGCTCTGAAATGTAAGTCCCCTCACACAAACCCTGCTGGTTTCAGAAGCTGTTTGAGTGGCTAAATATACACAACCCATGACCACTATTTATAATGTCTATTTCACAGCTCACTCAAAGTACATAGCAGAAGGGAGGGTGGGGTGAGAGAAGGGTAAAAAAGCATGCAAAACATTCATAGATGGAACGTCAGAATAATTTTGATAGGTGCATTTCCCTGTTCCGTATACATGAACGGCTGCCAATCAAACTAGGTGCTGAAGGAGATTACAGCCAAATAGTTGTGTTATATCTATCCTGAAAGGCTGCCATCTTTCAGAATTAAACCAGACCATGCAGGCAGCTGTATTACCAATTTGCTCAGTGTCAACCAGGTGCTGAATCACTTAACGTCCAGAAATGATGCATCAAAGTGTAAGTATGGATACGACCGTGTCAACCTCTGGCTTTAGAAAATATCTGGGCTTCTTCTGGAGTGTGCATGGAAAATATTAGAGCTTTGTCACCAGGAAGAGATTTACAGCTTAGTTCGAAAGCCTCATAATGACCATGTATCCAAAAACCCAGTCCTGGCTGTACTTTGATTGCGTCCACGCGTACACCATTTCACAAAAGAGAGAAGAGAAGTTACAAATCTAGTTCACAGCTCATCAGAAATGTGCCAAAATGCTCCAAAACAGTCAAAGCCGGCTCTTATAAGGGTCACAGCATTAGAGGAAGAATTAATACCTGATTGATCGTCCAGTGTGTGCCTGCAGCATACCATGTATTCCCCTCATGGATGAGGTAGTTTCAAGAATGTTGTAGTTTCAGGAAGTTAAGCTTTTTCACATCCATTCCATTCAGTGTAAAGTTTCTGATGAGAAATCTAAAGCAAACAACTGAAAGATGACATGCACGCCCAGTTCTTAAAGAAGCACTACCCGTCTCTTTCTCCCTCCCATCTCCTCACCTTTTACAGCTATGCCACCCCTTCTCATCTGTTCTTTCCTGCTTATTTCTGTTGTACTCCGCTGTCAATCTCTTTCTCCCTTGAAACCTGCATTGGAGCTATGGTGTTTGCAGGTGGAGGGGGGCGGCGTTGCTAATTATGCAGCAGTCTCCTGCAAAGGCAGACTAGTCTGGCCCTGCATAAACCAGACATACTCTCGGAAACAGAAACTATCCTGGAATGAGGCTGATCATCCCAAATATTTTGGTTGTCAAGGTAATCTCCAACTAACACTGGAATCTTGAGAAGGAATTTCTCTCCAGGAAGCAGAACTCATCCTGGGTCACATTCTCCAGCTTATGAGAAAAACATGGTCCCACAGAAGAAGTTATATTAAAAAGATAAATGGATGATTTGGGGCCCTGTCCTGATTTTTTTTCTGTCTTAACTAACAATAATATTGATAGAGTAGTCATGCATTTTTTCTGGGGAAATTCAGACTTTCTTGACTTTGGTCCAGGAAAACACCAAGCATGTGGTGCTGAGACAGATCATCTTTTATTTTTAAGCAATTCAGCTTTATCTGAGGTCAGTGAAGCCAAGTACCTGCTGCAGCATCTCCTCTGTGCAGTTGAGTTTGTGCTGATGCTCCACCAAAGAACTCTCTAGGTCGCTGATCTTCAATCCCTGGGCCTCCACCTGGTCTGTCAGCACGCTCACCTGATTACATTTGTACATTTGAACAGAGAGGTTGGAAAAGAGAATATTTTTCTAAAAAGAGAAATAGACTGTTTAATCACTATTTATTTCAAAATCTACCCTCATAATTACAGTTTGGTCTCAGTGCAGAGTTTCACTTTAATTAAAGGGCAACTCACAATACCCTATTCATTGTCAACTATTTTCATTTAAATGGTGCTCATTTTTTCTGACATTTCTAGATCTGGTCCAGAAAAAAATACTTATTTTCCTTTTAATGATTAAAGGAATAATTCTTTGTCCTTTATCTGGTGTTTGTAAAAGTTTAGTAACTCCAGCAACAGAACACATGCAGTTAAATGAGCTTTGCATTAAAACTTTAAGCCTTAAAATGGCTAATCACATGCTGAAAGGCAGCTCTCGCCAGCCCACTGGGACAAAGTTTCCAGAGAAAGACTTTCTGTAGAGTCTGAAGAAACAAATGGGGCACCTGCTGTTCCTCACATACAAATGTGTCTGCTTGCTACTGGTGGTGCTAGCCTCAACCTGTCCACACACTTGTTCAGTAGAGTTGCTACACACACCTACTGACTTACATCTATAAGTCACAGACAAAACACATCAGTCAAAACAAGACATTCTGGTGTTGTAACAGCAACTAATCCACATGTTTAACTGCTGCCTCACCTAGATGGTGACACAGAAGCAATTATGCAACATTTACTAGGCAATACTGCAATACACCTTTGTCCTATCCTGTCCTAGCCTCTCTCCTCCTACCCTGCTACATGATATGGGCATTGTTTGAAATCAGTTCCCACTTTCACAGTGCTTTCTTTACAAAATTGCTTAGTATTCAACAAGATCCTTGAAACAAAATCCCACCTGCAGAATTAGTGACTCTTTGTCTCCCTCCAGACGTGATAACCGCTCCTGGTAGGACTCACTATTAGCGTTTGAGCGGAGGCTTTCCTGCAGAATAGAGGTTACCTCTTAAGTTCTGTTTGTAGGCTTTTATTACAGAACAGTTTCCCAGTGGATCAAATTTGTTTTTGCTGCAGCCTCAGGCACATAAACACACATACAATTCATCAATTTCTGTGTCAGTGCTGTGTGGAGTCTGTAAGAGGTTCAAAGGTTTTAATCCAATTCTAAAAGTTGTGTATAACTATTTATACAAGCTGATTAGAGGGTGAAAAAGTGTTAGCTGAGTGTTGGTGTGTGTTGTCAGGGAAATCACAGAGCTACCAATGTGTGAGAGTAGTAAAGTGCATCCAAATCAGCTCCAGTATCTCACATATTCAGTCTTTCAACCACAGTCAGAGAAATATTCTGTAGCTCAGCTTTAATAGCCATGAACTAACAGTCAAAGTGTTTTAAAGTAATTCCTAAATGGTAATTAACTTTCAAACCACTGAAAATAACATAAGATAAGATATTTTAAAAACATATTGAAATTTATGTTCAAAATACTTTCAAGAAGGACTAATCTGTGGTTTAGCAGAGTAATACTTGAATATACACTTTAAGACAACATACATTTTCTTGATCCATTGTGCTGTGAAGAATCACATTTATTCCCAGACTCTTCCTGTGTACTTTTATATTTTTTGAGTTTAGTTTTCATTCTTCTAAGTTTAGTGTGCTTGATAGTTTTCTCTTTTTGTTCTATCTCTTCTCAGCTACAGGGTCTAATCTCAACAAAGGGAAACCTACCCTCTAATTTTTACCCACTCAAATGTAAAGTTGAGCCTCTTAGCATTTTTTTTCCCTTGGATATTATCAAATGGGGTTAATGGGGGTGGGGATGGAGGTTCTGCTTGTCTGCTTGTTGAATGGTTAGGCCAATCCAGATGGCTGATATGACACAAATCAGATCATCCCTCCTCCAAATTTATTAATCTACTTAGCAAGTCTGTCAACTAATGGTCTTCTGTAATGAGCTATCATGTGACATAAGAATCAATGCATCCTTTGTGCTCATATCACAACTCTCAGAAACAATACCTAGCTAGGTCAGCCATCTTGTGCCCATGTCCTCCACGGTCTGCGTGCTATGTGGCAACACATTGGAAAAGTTGGGCACTGACAAAACCAAATTATGTAATTTATCTCCAAGTAAGGCTTAGGCCTACTGAAACTGATGTTCAAGAGTTACAACAAGTGACCGTTATAGTAATAAAATAAAATCAGCCCCATTTATATTTGATCAAATATTCAATATCTGAAGTGAAGGCTTCCCTTGTGGCACTTATTTTCAAGGAAGTTGGCATCATCATGAAGTATTTGGTTTACCTCCACTTTATAAGGCTGATGTTTGCGATTTTATTAAATTGGACTCCCACAAATGAGTATTATTCTTGCATTTACAAATGTATTATTTATATATCCATTTATGAATACTTCTATTTGAATATTTTTTCTATATCTGTGATAGCTCTCCAACATAATGTGGAGAGGATTTGTTTTTTACTGCTCTGCACTTTTGTTTTGTAAACATAATACACAAGTTGTATTTTACTAGTATTTAAGATTTAAGCAATAGTGTAGTTCTACACACTACTATGAAGAACAGTAATACCACTTGTGAAATGTTCCATCTCATTAAGTAATGTTTAAAATCACTGACACATATATCCTTTAAAAGCCTGTAGACTATTCTGCCAGCTGCCTCTGAGTATTTAAAGTCCAGTGGAAGCAGTGGAAACAACTCACTTCCTAATGGTAACAAGACGGTAGTTGCTGCACGAAGACCCCTAAAGATGAAAGCTTCAGAAAATTACCTCAACATTCATATACATCCTTTTACTGTTCAACAAGTTTAGACTTATGACCACTTTGACAGATAAACAGTGCTCCACTGCTATCGGTTCTGAAACTATAGTGAAAAAAATCAATCAACGTTCAATAAACAGCAATCTTTTTTCAATCAAACCAGAAACAAATTAGAAATGGAATGTGCAGAACGTCTGCACTAAAAAAGGCAGTATGTGTGTAGTCAAAGAAAGTAATAAATAAATAAAATAATGTAAGTTCCTCTTTTTCAAAGCATTCTCCACTCCTTGAGGATGTGTTTAGTGGAATGCATGTGTTTCATGCTCTGCACCATCCCTTTAAATGAAAAACAAATCTCGTCTTCCTCCTAAATGATCTACTCTGGCGTCTGTAATTATAGTCGAAAAGCAACAAAATGAAGAAAAGGCACAGCAGCTGTACTGCAGAGTAAAGGTAAGGGGAGCAAACATGCAAGTGGGGAATGTCTTACCTTTCTGAGCCAGGCAAAATGTTTGTAGAAATCAATATGATACTCCATTCTGCAGGCCCATGGCTTTTAAAGTCAAAGAAAACTTAGCGTGTGCTACGAAACACCATGGAAGATGAATTTACAGAATCCAGAGAAAAACAAAACAATAGCTAGCTGTACACTACACACACTTTCTCCTCAGTTTACAAATACCCCATGTTGCAGTTGTGGAGTGCAGAAGAGATGTCGAGGTCCGTGTGGTTGGCAGTCTGGGGCTGCCTGAGACTTTTAGAGCTGAGATGAATAAGTCAAACTATGCCAGTTGGCTGTTCTCCCTTTCTTTCTTTTTTCCCTCGTCTTTTTTTCTACTTCTTCTTAACTGCTCCCTTTTCCTTGTTCTGGTTCCTTCTCATGCATACATACTCCAGCTGCTTCACTGTGTAGCACATCTCTGCATGTTAGTGGATCTCATGAAGATCTTTCATGGTTTTCCTCTCATACACTCTCCTTTCTCCTATTCTTTCCCTGTGCGTCTGTGTCAAGCCCCCTCTGACAAATTCATTTTGTGAGGCTTCTCAAAGGGGAACAGGAGAGAGAAATTTTTTTGTAGCACATGCTTGTCAGATGTGGTGCAGGGCAGGCCACGGAAAGGGGGAGGTAGGCGAAGAGAGTGAAGGAGAAAGTGGGAGCAAAGTTGATGATATAAAATCTAAGAAGAGCTAGAGTGCATGAGGATAAGCACTTAGGGTAGCTTACTTGGCTGTACTCAAATAAACTACCTTTACTGACAAGGAAATGAAGGACCTAAGAAAGAGAGCAACAGTGAAAATGCAGAGCAACTGCTTGTGTTTTAAACAGGAGCTCTGGTTCTCATTACTGGTGCCGTTTGCAATAGATCCTGCTTTCAGCTCACTTCTTAGCAGACAGAAAAACAGCCCTCCAGAAGTTTATGACCAGGATCAAAGACCACCAAATCATGCAACTCATAAAACTCATGGACCCAGTTGTATTAGACTGTGACAGACTAATGGTGTATACATGAACACAATTCCCTACCCGAACCTTTTATCACACATAGGACTTCAGATATTTCAGATGTGGATATGAAATTTGCAGGGTATTATAAAACACTGTTATGGTAATAATTCATTCACGGGTGATTGCAGAAACCCTTCAGTTGTGAGAAAAGGAGTACTCACCTCATCACGTTCCAGCCATTTTAATATAATATTTGCTGTATCAGTGGAGACCTGTTTCCTCAGACTGTCCAGCCCTTCCTCGCTTTCCTGGGCCTCCAGCACAGCCCTGAGGGCCTCGGTCAAGCAAAGAGCCTTGAGATCGGAGTCCACAGGTGGGGGGAGGTGCTGCTGCTGAGTATGCTCTGAAGATTGGAAACCTTGGCCTCCAAACTGCAGAGCTCTCAGCAGGTCTTCACCCATTGTGCCTTGAGGAAAGAGAACATTAAATCAACATGTGTTTTTAACACATAACTTAGTCTAACAATATGTTCATTATTGCATCATTCTAATTTGTGGGTATTGTTGTTTTTTTCTATTGACTAAACATCTAAGAAGTGATTGGCATGTGACTGTGAAGTAATAGGAGTACCACTAATGCCCTCTTGAGGACACTGTTTAGCTCCCGTGCGTCCTATACTGGATGGAAATATATTTGGACTGTGGTTTCTGGAATCCACAAATTAAAGGTTAAGCTTGTTGAAGAAGTTACTGTAATCATCATGTCTAAGCTGCAAAAGTGCTTTTCATACATGCTATTTGTAGTTAAATCAAAGGGAACAGTAACCCAGCATTTTACATATGTGGATAGGTTCATACTTTGTGTTATTGACCTTACATATATAATATTTCTGACCATTTCTGACTTTCTTAGCTTTTGATGGTGGTATATTTTCTGACCAAAGTATGGTAATGACCAGACTGTCATGTTTATTACTGGATCTTTGTCTTCTGATCCCGTGCTTCAACACTATTGTGGTTATGAAAAAGAGAAGCAGCTAAAATGTGTCACCTTGGCTAGAAAACTTTGCAAGGAAGTTTCTGTTAAGTTTAAGTTAGAGGTCATGTTGCTCTGTGGCAGTAGTGATTCAACAAGAAAAATCCAAAGTACAAAAACAATCATTGACGAGAAAAAGAAAGCTTCTTTCTTCAAAAACTTCCCCACTTTGACATCATTCAAATCTACCTCTCACTGTTTGTAAATTATCTGCCATCATGTAAGTAATAGTTAGGAAAGCTGTGTTATGCAACAAATGTATACAGCTGAACATGCAGCAGTGAAATCATGCGGCGGGTGCCATTTACATGAAAGCCTGCAATTACAAACTGGGCAGTCTCCTGAGACTTTGACAATGAAACTGAAACTCTTACCAGAAATAATATCATCCATTTGCTCCAAAGCAGCCTCCAACACGTGGCTGGCTTGTGACGCCATAGAAACGCTGTTGCTGTAAAGCAGCTACTAGATCCTCATTCACTGGTGTGAAGAAAAGTGTTAGTCTTTCGAATGATGCAGTGTGAAAGATGCTCAGCAGGAGGACAGGACTACTCCCAGTCCTTGTCGCACTTGGATCCTTTTAGAGCAAAGTTATAACAGCCATCCAGAGATCTGAGGGACTCCCAAGTAAATAACCTCCTGAGTGTGGCTTTTGGGTTTAGAGTCTCCTCTCATTTTGTGACCAGAGTTTTACCCATTGTCAGCTCTGTTATGCACTTGAGGCCAGCGTTCATACTTAGAATAGTTTGCTTTGCTGTTGTTGTTTGTGTGTTTTTGTTCTCCAAGAGGTGTAGCTATGAATTAATTTTGATCAGATGTTTAAAAAAAGTAAAAAATGTGCAATCACTGGTTAGCTCAGGACCAACAGTTTTAGTGGAACCACACAAAGTTAAATCTTCACAGATTTTGTTGGACAATAATAAGAGAAAACATCATTCACAATGCTACACAAGGAGGAATGTAGCTGCAGTCGGTAAAATGACTGATGTCTGTGCTCATTTAGAGCAGTACTGAGGTGAAAATGGAATTAATTGGAAAAACTGACTTACCTTTTTTTGTTGAAAGAAAAATAAATTGATCTAAAAAATACCATGGACAAGTATGGTGGTGGATGTGAAACATTTTGGGTGTTTTGTTTTTTTTTTTAATCCAGATGAGACCGATTTTTGAATATTAACTGATATATTTAAAAATATAGGATATATTGGGAGTGTCTTTACAATTATTCAGTCTTCACAAAATCTTGACTTTGCCAGCACTGACTTTCCAGAATCGGAAAAAAGTGATTACAAGAAAGTCTTAAAAAATCTGGAAATCATTGCAGAACAGCAGGTGCTCAAAATCCCAATCATAACTAGCAAAAAGCTTACAAGCAATTATGAGAACACTTGATTGCTGTTATCACAAATGTCCCTGATTACTGAGAAAGGCAAAACTGTGAAACTTATACCCTTTTTCATTTCATGAATTTGACGAATCAAGATAACTCCCATAAACAAATAATTTGATGCTTACCAGGTCTCAAAGTTTTGCATACATCATATGAATAATAACCAGTAATAAATTGCACCATGTCATTAGTTATATAAAGAATACAACAAATATAGAATCGATGTGTTGAAATGAAATATGCTCTTACAGCTTACATAGGAATAAGAGGGCATGTGGAAGAAAGACTCTACTAATCAAACATAATTATTTATTCATCCCAAGGTCAGAACAATCAAATCTCAAAGTAATTAAGAGACTGAAAAAACAGCATGTTAATGATTAAAGTTTATGGCAGTGCAGTTTCTTAAAGAGTGAACAAAACTAACTTGTTTGGAAGAGTAGCAGGAGAGAGCCTATCTTCTTTCAAAAAATAACCAAGTTTCAAAAGATGGCAGCTAATGTTTGCAAAGCTGCCTCTGAGCAAATCATGACTTCTGACACAATCTCCCTTGGCAAACAAAACAAAACAAAACAAAACAAAACAAAACAAACAAAAAAAAAACCCAGCACATTATACTAACATATGCATGTCATTTCAGTGGCCATGATTTGATTTTTTTCTTTTTTTTCCCAAGAACTTTGCTTCCAGTGAGTTGATCATAAACTACTTTGTGTACCAAAGTATTCTCCAATCAAATGTGAGGCCATGTGCCTCCCAACTAAACGCTGGCTTAAACTCAATCTACAACAAGACCCCAAGCAGACCAGCAATTCTACTGTATGCAACATAATATACATAAACAATCAAGATATTATAATGTCATAGGTAAAAACTAGAGCTGTAAACAGTTGAAGTGCTGCTATGAGAACTTAAGAGAGCTGTCAAATGCCAAAAAACCTCAATGGACTGAATCAGTGTTATATATCCCTATAATGCTGGAAGTGTGATACTTGAATTTCTGAGACCTCTGCACCACACCATTATAAAATTTTTAAAAAGAGAAATAAATAATATTAAAAAATGGATTAAAATAATATGTTTATAAGATTGTCTGTGTTTTATTTCATACATCAGGCTTTAAAAGGTGAAAACCTTTTGAATTGTGGCGTATTTAAAAATTCACACACTGCTTCTACATGTTGGTTAAGTTTTTAATCAGCCCTCAACAGCTTGCCAAAACAACATAGTGGACAAACTCTGTGTTCCTAAAAAGATTTAAATTATTTGCATGTTTGAATGCACCCCAAAATGCAACTGAAAATTCAAAGTAATATAAAAGAATAACTGACCCTTGTCTATCAATATTAATAAAATGGAGCATGTGTGAAATCTTTATAACTTGTTAAGACTCTTGATAACCTTTATCACTCTCATGTCTGTGATATATTTTTTTAGCTCAACTGTTCTATGTTGTATATAGAGTCACCAACAGGGTGCATCAGAGGTCAAGAAAATGAATTATCTTCACACAAACGTCCCTGTTAAACAGCCAGCCCTCTGAAATGCTGCTGTAATTAAAAATCAATTGACCATATCAATACTAGAGCTATGCTAAGATTATGTATGTGTTTAAAGATGGAAAACCTGCTTTTGATTGTACATCATATCAAGGAGTCCATAAGCCCGAGTCATCTCCTCTGAGGCCACTTTTTAGGTGACAGAGAAGTATCGCTTTATTCCACAGACACATGCATTCTGATTTACATGTACTTAGATGGAGTGATACGCCTGAAGGATAATGAGCTAAACTGATCACTTCTTGAAGGAGTGCTGGACATAAAATGTTTCCTTCCCAGTCACTGACCTCGGCCTCTCTGAACATTTATGGAGGCACTCTAATTAAGACTGAACCAAACTTTTCTAAAATTACTAAAGGAACTTTGCTATACTGACAGAAAAATCATACTTAATAAAACATGAAAGTAAGTACAGATTTTGCTGCTGTACACACATTAACTTATTTTTGCAGATTATTATTTGCAGGTGAGATGAAGATACCAGGATCATACAGGTCAAATTGTGAAACATTGGTTTATGGCACATGAGATGTAATTTTCCCCACACGGACTGGCCATCGCAGATCCCAGGCCTTTACGCTTTATAGGGCAGTCAATAAAATAATTTAAAATTTAAAATTTCAACTCAAGATGGTTATTGGAGAACATTAAAAGCACCTCTAATAATAATGTAACTTTAAAATAAATAAATAAATAAATAACCATAGTATGTAGTTACCAATTATGGTCACTTGCCCTGTAAAGGGTTAACCTTTAACTGAGACCCTTTATTAAATGCTGGAGAAGACTTTGTACAAAGATCCATCATCAATACCAGATCTTGGTGAAAAACTAATGCAACTCTGGAAACAAATAAATGTTATGACATTGCAGAAGCTTTTTAGAATGATGCCACAGTGAAGGTGTGCCGTAATCAAAACTAAAGATGGTCCAACAAAATATTTGAGTGTGCGATTTTTTTTTTTTGGCAAGCAGTATAATTTGCTTGACTGGTATTTTTTAATGCTCCGAATAAAATCTTGTATGAATTAATTAAAGAGAAAATGTTTTTACTGAAGTAGCACATATATGTTGGTAGGTAGGTCTGATCCTAATGTTCTCAAAAATGAATTCATTTCTCTTTATTCTCATTGCTCCTTCACAGCCTAAGCTGTGCAAATCCTGGCGACCAGAAAATATGCGCTTTAGTGATGAAGGCAGAACAGTTAGCTGGCTAGTCGTCCAACATGGCTAGATGGCTTAAACAGCTCATCTGAGGCCAAATCTATTAAAATAGGAGTGACATGAACTTGACCCTGAAGGAAAAAAAATTAAGTAGCAAATTTAAATGTCATACGGTGACCCTTGCAGGTTCAGCATGTCAGTGCATGGGCAGGGCTGGACCTGGCTGCTGAGGACAAGATTGGAGACACCTTCACTTGAGGGGGTGGAGCTGTAAAAAGCCCGACCACCTCTCCCTTAGGGAAGCACTTTTTGTTTTGCAGGCACCACGCTCTAACTTCCTTTTCTTAACCAGCATTTTGACTTTTTGAAACACTAACTGATTTACTAAGGCTTTCACTGCATCCATTCATGCCTGACATTCCATTATTCATACGTACTAGACATTTGTTTGAATCATTTTTGGTATTCACTTAAATAAAATTTGATTTAATTCATTTGCTTGTTGTTGTGTCCCTTATTATGTAA
>JAOWBL010000018.1:11978095-11989898 GCA_028564865.1 Zenarchopterus dispar
TCCATTTCTTTACACTAACATTTTCTTCAAATGGTTTGGTTAAAGCCTCACATAGTTTACTCAGCATGAAGACTTATGTTCATCTGTAGCTCACTCATCATCTGTGCTTTAAATAAATTTGCACTTTTGCCAAAGAAGTGGGAACCCAGAAAGCACACAAATGTTTGCAGTGATGACAACTCCTAGAGTACAGTCTCTTGCTGATCTGTTTGTGTGCTTAGAGTGTATTCACATAAGGTGTCACCAGCTGCTGCATTTCACTGTATACATTTGCAATGGGACTCTCATTCAGTTTAATGAATGTATAAACATAAAAACTGAGACTAAAACTCATTTTTTAAGGAGAATTTACAGTAACTGAAATCAGCTCCTATACTATATGAGTTGGTTACAATTTTAATTGTTAAGTCATTGTTACAGTTTAAATTGAGCTTTTATCCATCCATTGATTCATTATTTATAACTACTTCATATTTTGGGTCATGGGGGTCTGCTGGACTCTAGCCCAGCTGTCTTTGGAAGCAGGGGTACTTTAATATTACTCTGACCCTCAATCGGAATGAAGAAAGTATAGCACATGGATGGATGCATGGAGGGATGTCTCCTAACAAGAAGAAATAAATGATTTCAAATTACTGACTCGACTGCAACAAGTTTGTGCAGGTTTCTATTGTATCACCACTCAGCAAAAAAAAAAAAATTAACCTCACACAGTCTAAAAGCAGTCACAAAACTAAAGTTAATTGTTGAACCTAAATGGAAAGTAAAGAGCTCTGTGTTTTCACTGTGATGACAGCAGATATGCATTTTACCCATTAATGCCTTAGGATAGACCTATCAGAGCCAAGGCATGAACAGAAACCCTTCTGATATTAAATACTATTAGTGAAGAAATACAGTCAGATGGTGGTGCGATAACTATCAAAAGCACAAGTCCAAAACATACCAACAAAACTGATAATGCAGATGGGGAGGAAAATGTGGTATAAACTTTAAAAATGAGGAGCATCAATCAAACTAAATTTGAAAATAAGTATGCTGTTTCACAGACTTCCACTCATGAGTGAGGAATGGGAGAGGTGGGCCAAACTCCTCTGCTATGACGGCATCGACCTTTTTGCAAAGTCCAATTTCATGACACAGAGAAATAGTGCAAAGCTGACTCATGGGCTGTGCAAGTTTTAACACAACTTGAACAGCTGAACAACTTGATGACACATTCTGAGTCCATTAAACACAGAGCTGTATAAATTTGGTAAAAATGTCAATACATTTTAAAATGATCATCACTTTGTTTTAGAACAGTAAAGTTATGTAAATAGTTCAAAAGCATAGATATGCAGCTACTCCTTTAACCCAGTATTTCAGATCCCTCATTACTGGACTAGAGTGTGAATATAGAAGTTGAAGCAGAGAGAAAATTATGATTTCACCATAATGAACAAGAGTTTAGGAAAATTTGGTCTGCATCCCAGAGCAACCTTGTAACCTTTACAAGATTCATGGTCTTTAGTTTTGTATAAAAGCAAGATATAGATGATATAGATGGGAGCAACAGATATTTCCAAAAGCTCCAGGCCTCATATCACATTGTACTTTTCAATTAAACAGGCTGTTAGATATGTATTATATATGAGTCATTCTTACAGTGTGCTGAAAAGCCAAAATCATCAATAGCTCTTTTTTTGTGGCACTATTGTCACTTTTCAAATCAGAAAAAAAGAAAACACATGTTCTTCATTAATACACAGTCTGCTTTTGCTTTAGAGCTAAACAAACCAAATCTGGTGATAAAGCAACAATATGGGTGATCCTTCTGGCAATCAAGACCTAATGAACATCCTACCATTTCTATGAAATGGGCTATATTGTAGAAAATATAAAATATTCTTGCTCTGTACTACTGTCCAAAAATAATTAGCTCATTTATGAGAGGTATCTGTGGAAATGTCTGTGAACAAGCATTTGTGCAAATCTAATCGCCTGTACTGTGTTTCAGTGATGAGCAAAGGGTTGTAAAAACAACAGCAGCAATAATAGTAAGGACAAGCAGTGTGGGGAGGAAGCATCACAGATTGTGTGAATCATTGGTTCCCATGAAACAGCTCTCCCTAAGCATTCTGCTCTAAATCAGTAACATTGATTAACAATTAATCAAGTCCATAAGTGTCAGCAATGACCCTCAAAGCAGCCATAATTTGAGAGTTTACACAAAAATATCAATATTTTTTTCATCAATATCTCTGGTACACTGTCAGAATAAAACCTTCCCATGGTTTTTTTTTTCTTTTCTTTTCTCAGACACTCCTTCCTGCTCAGTATTTGTTCTTCAAGAACCCAGAAAATTAGTCTAGTTGCATCCCATTGAAACTTTTTAGGACTACAATGACTTAGACAATGTTACACCAGCCCACCAGGGTTTTTTTTTCCTTTTTTAATGAGAGCTTAAAGATATTATCATTTTGAAATGATCCCATATTGCCATTGGCTTCACAGTTTACGAGGCAGACATCAGCAGGTCATTTCCCACCATGTAGAACTAACTTAAAACATAAGAAAATTAATTACAGAGCAATGATGGCATGGATTAAATTGCCAGACATTTGGATTTCAGATAATAATATGGTAAGTTTTAAGAAGAAGAATTATTTTTTTTTACTCCGGGAGAATAAAATGACTCTTTAGAAGTGAGCCATGATTAGATTTTTTTTTTTTTTTACTTTTTTGAGTGTGATGAGACCATGCAATTCCTTTGTTTGAAAAGAGGGAACGTAAACTTAAAATGGCATTGTGCTGATTGTAATGTTATTGGTGTTTTTTTGTACTTTGAGCAGGTGTGCCTGTTGTCTGTGGATTGTTGTGAGCCTATACATTTTAATTAAAGATTATGTTGTAATTCAGCTGATTTTCATGAGGCCCCAGGAAGAGTAGCTGCTGTAAAAGGTCAGCAGCTAATGGAGATCTAATAAAACAAACAGTTCAGCTTAGTTTCAACAGCTGTTTGGATTGCAAATATACAGCTACAAACTATAATGACAAGGATAGATATCTGCGTTTAACACAGTCGTTGCACTTTCAAAAACCTTTCACCAGCGGTACAACTAGCAACAGTAAACATCAATATATTCCCTCACTCACACCTATGTCAGCACTGTCCACTGACTTTGAATGATATCAGACATTGTTTGAAAGAACTGTGAGTCTATTGGCTCCATTGTTGAAATGATGCTTCCATCAGAAATTGAGTAAAGTTTAACTTTTCACATATCAATGCAAATGTCTGTCAAATTGCAGTTACAAACCTAATGCTAGCCAACAAAATTCCAGATGGTAAAGGTTGTTGACTCTTTAGCAAGTAAATCTGACCCATCAGATTTTGAATTAAATCATATCCACATTATATATCAAATCAGTTGTATACATATTTGCTCCATGTGCTGGGTGATCATATTAATCAGAAACAAGTCATGTGAGATAAGTTATAAAATCTACACGTTCCCTAAAAATGGTGGCATGAAATTGAGTGTAATTGGGCAACAATGGATGCAACAATGGACAACTAGAAGGCACTGTCAATAGAAGAGTTCAGAGTGAGCATTTCATCAGGGAGTATGGTGACCTGCTGGTACAGGATGATGACTTGTTTATTAAATGATTTAGGCTATCAAGAGCAATTCTTCTGGATCTTTGTGCTAAACTGATCCCAGTGTTCCAGAGGTAGACTAGGAGAAGTCAAGCCATGCCAGTGCCAGTACAAACCCTCACCACGCTCTGGTTTCCAGCAATGGGACCGTTTCAGCTGGAGCTGGTTAAGCATCTCTCAATCATCTTTAAGACATGCCGGTTGTGTGGGATTCCCCAAGCCAGACAACACCCAGATATTTCCCTTAAATCCTCACAAGACACATCATACAAACATTACAGTGATCATCACACTACACACACTGCACTCATCACTGTCTTGTCTTTTTGTCATTCTTGTACTTTTATGTTTCACATTAGTGGTTTAGTCGTCCTAGGCAAAAATATGTGAGATTAGACTGTCAATGTATTCAATGTAGTGAATGTGTCAATGTTGATGTAGACTGAGGAGTAGTGAAGGACACACCCCCCCCATTAATGCACCATATGAAAATATCTGCTGCAAGATTAAAATGCACACACACATCTGATCCTGCAGCTTACAGCCACTTCCAATCAATATTTTTCTTTTACTACTTACACCAGAGGAAATGCCATCAAATAAAATATTTTTTTTCTTTCCTCCACCTAAGATACAAGATACATGAGTTCCACATTCTTCTGCATTTGTTCTTCATTTTTTCTATCCCTGGCATGTTTATAATTCTTATTGGGGAAAAAAAGGTGAAAGAATGCTACATATTTGCAGCCAGTTTGGGCAAGTCCACAGAGCCTTATTCCTTAGACTAGACATGAATGGATTATTGATTTTCAAATTTAATGGTATTAAAAAACACAACCCAAATTTCTAATAATCTTTGGTTCTGAGAAGTATAAGTACAGTGTTTTTCGATTAGGACCTTGTCTTAGGTGGTATAACTAAGAAAAACTGCAATGTTTCTGTTTTAGATGTTCACAAAATGACTTCACTAATCAAAAACTTTAAACATTCTTTGCGATTTAAGAATTCACACTAAAACATGTCAAACAATATGTGCTCTCTTTTACTTCTAAAATGAACCTGTTCACAGATGTGGTTAATATCTCCTCTGAAACCCACTGATTTTCTTTTTTACCCACCTGGCCTGCACGGGTTAATGTAATGTTCATGGATGAATTTGGGAGTGCTTATGGTACACTATTTTTTAATTATTTTGAACAGATTCTCTTTGCCATTCTTCCAGCTCATTCTGCAGTGTGTAAATTGACACAGCTTAGTCACAGCTGAGCACCAAGACTGTCAAGACTCTGCCCAGATACGTAGTGGAGCAAAGCAGACAGATGCTTCTGAGACACTTCTAAACTACACTTTCTGATGGGACCACTCTCATTGACAAGAGTGGACACAATTCACAACAATCGGTGTGGACCAGCTGGACCCCCTCTCTACCCCAGTTGGACCCATGGTTTTCATACCTTGATGGAAAGATAGAGGACACTAGAAGTAGTATCTGTACAACTTCCTCTCACATACTCACATTTGGCTATTAATCTTTTTTTTTTTTTTTTAAGGGACTGTGACACATCTATTGATAGCAATTTCAATATTTGTGAACACAATCATGGCCATAAGGAGGAATTTTAAAGATTGGCAGCCAGCAGACAATCCCATGCTTGGATGATCAAAGGTGAGGTCAAGTGAAGACAAACTGTCTCATATTTTCTCTCAGAGTGAGGCTGACACTGAAAGCCCCCTTGGGCAAGTGCCTGGAGGATCCAAAAACAGGCCAAGAGAGGATGAAGATGATGATAGCGAGTAAAGGAGCACTAAGATATTCAGAAGCTAGAATAAGCTGTCTGATAATACTCAGGGCTGACACTGACAGCAACACTGATGGAAATCCAGCAGCACCACCTTCCTCTACTTCAAGACCTGGATGATCCAGGAACAATGCAAGTGAGGAGCAAGAAGAACATGTGAGGTAGCTTATAGTGCAGACACTTACAGATGTCTGCCACCATACAGTTGTAGTTACTTTCCATCTCCACAAGGTTTAAACTAAGTAACTCTTGGACTATATTTTCATGTTTTCTGTATTGCCAAAGGGACAAACAATCATTTGCACTCAGGTCTCAGAGCCATTACCTACATCAAACCTTTATATAATCAGACCTACACAGCTCTGTTTCCACACCACTTGCTGTTTGCATGCTGTGGTAATGATTTGGCACTTATCAAGAACAACAACAGCCTCAAAGGACAAACTAAGATAACATTTGTTGTTACACTATTGGTATATTAAAATAGTAAAAGGAAGACTTTCATGTGTGAACTGGTGATTGAAATGACACAGAGTATCTTATATTGGCAGTTAAGAAATACATACCATATATTTAGATTTAGATTTATAACTGTGCCCCACAGTTTGGCAGTATCCTTTCTACCCAAAATAATGATAGTGCCACATCATGATTAAAGATGTACTGCTGTGCCTCATCTGTCTTAGTTCATCAAGTTCCATAAGATCAAATTAGTCTATTACATGGTAAAAAATTCAAAGAAAATGGATGAGATCATTGCTGCTCAGACTAAGATATCTGTTATGACAGTCACTGAAAACCTGTCAATGATTCTCCATCCATGTTGTGTCATGTCATCAGTGTATTTTGGTCAAATAACTTTAGGCTTTTGAAAGGATTGCAAACAAAGGGAGTGTCAATCAGCAACCCCTAACATCTGTGGACAATCACAACTGGATGGCTAGTAAACCAAAGTGATGCTTTCCCCTAAATATGTTTGTAGATCCTAGCTTTTCAGTCTTCTAACATGAAAATATGATTTATTATATCTGGCAAGACATTCACCATTGTAGCCTCAAATTGACTTTTAATACTCAATAACTTACTAAATAAGACATGCACACATAAAAAAATACAAGCCTAATAACTCCTAAAAACTCTAGTTTGCTTCCACCTCAAAAACAATCAAGCATTTAAATGCAGATTGAAATTTCACTTTGAGATGCATACCTCTTTTTTTCAGAGATTATTATGACATAAATGTATTCTATTCAGCAAATTAACATTCACATCTTTTATTTCATTCAGCTTTTTTTTTCTTTTTGTAGGAGTCACCACAGCAGATGATGTTTTCTTCATATTGCTTTGGTACAGGTTGGAACCATTATTATTATTATTATTATTATTATTATTATTATTATTATTATTATTATTATTATTATTATTCATTTACGTCTGCTCAGTCATGGGGCCTCAAAGAACATAGTGACATAACAGGACATGACTAGATAGAAGTGATAATCTATCTCCTTCAGGCACATGATTTATGTGACACACCCCTTAACAACTGTTAGTTTCAAAATTCACTACAAAGCATTTTCTTTTTGAGAAATATCCGATTTAAACAGTGGTTCTCACAGGCATTAAAAAAAAAAAAAAAAAAAACTAACTACAAAAATGAGCCAAACTGAGACATCTTCATTTAAACTTCTGTGGTGTGACATGGTAGAGTATGATTATTTAAAAATGAAGCTGAAGGTATAATTATTTAATCCTATAACAATGACTGGAGACAAGACAGGAGTGAGGTCCCCCAAGCTCCACCACCCATTCATGAAAGTGAAGAGAAATCCCATTCCCCCACTTCAAAGTGATGAAGATAATTACTCTTTGAGAAAGCAGTTGTTATGAGAAACATCCATCCATCCATTTTCTTGACCCGTTGTTCCATTTCTGGGTCACAGGGGTCTGCTCGAGCCTATCCCAGCCCACTCCAGACGAGAGGCAGGGGTACACCCTGGACAGGTCGCCAGTCCATCGCAGGGCCAGTTATGAGAAACAGTCTGCATAAAAAGACTTAACTTCTTTACTATAAAAGAGAAGGGGGAACTGAATCAGAAAATAACTCCAGCTTGTTAAAGAAAAGCCCCCCCAAAAATGGCAGTGACTTTGAAAAAAGAAACGTTCCATACAGAACTATATAAAAAGAAGCTCACTGAGATCAAATTATTTCAGGTTCACAACACTCCACTAAAATGCAGAGGTCTGTATGTCCCACTTGATGAGATGAACAACTTTAAAATGGAACCAAGTGAAAAGAAAGAAGTGATAAAAAGTCTTATTCTTAAGGTGGCAGAGCTCACTGTATGGCTGTCTGAGCTGCATGCAGATGTACCTAAGTCCTCTGGTACGAATAATGAACCAGAACTCTCTCCCCAGAAACTGAGGAGGAGGGAATTATATTCTAACCAGGATCCATCTGGACCCCTAAAAACACTGGCTGCATCACAGAGGCATCAGAACAAGACAGGGTCTCTCTTGCTGGTGGGTGCCAGCAAAGCAAAAATGGTATCCAAACCAGAGGGCATGTGTCTTTGAAAGGAAAAAGAAAAGCAGACACAACCAACAACCAATGTGGGGTCAATGAAGATGTCTCTCAGTCATAGATAAGTATTCCTATAGAGGATATGTCCATTCCAAATGCAAACACAGGAGCCTCTGACCTTTTGAGTGTCAACAAAACAGAATTGGTCCCCAAACCAGAGGAGACCACTGAACAACCAATGAAGAAAATACCACCACAGAATCCTCCAGACAGCAATAAAAAGACATTAGAGCATAGTGAGAAGAATAACTACTGTGAAGTCACTGCAGAGCCCATTCAACCACAGGAAGTTATTCCTTCAGAAGAGTTGTCCATTCCAGATGACTTGGCGGTACAAACTGAGATCCCATAGGAGGACAATGTCTTTGTTCCAGATTAAAACTGCACAAAACTAAACAACATTCTCTGTGGAGGTAATTAAAAAAGATTTTAGCACTCTGAATAGTAGGTTTAATACTAACATGAGAAAAAAAAAAGCAAAATCAGGAAGAAGAACAAGAACAACAGACTGTAATAGGTCAAAGGGCAATGCAGAGCTTTTGTAAAGTTTTCACAAACAATAGTAGTTCACTTTTTGGAGAAACTTCTTCATTTATAATAAATTCACCTTACTCAAATTTTTTGATGGATACTGTATGTTACCTCTGCAGTGCATGGATTCTTGCTGGATGCTCTGTTTTTTACCCACAACTTTTCTTTTTTCTTGTTTTTTTTAACAAACAATTTGTCCAAACATATGCTGAAAATTAAATATAAGTTAGTATCATACTTTAGACTTCACAGTCAACAAGGGATATTTTAGTCTCTTTAGATGCTGAAAAGGCATTTGAAAAAGTTATTTATTTTGTACACAAAACAAACATTTCTGTCTGGGGATAAATTCATATTGTGTATCAATCTGCTATATAGAGATCCAGTTTTCTTCATATGCGCAGATGCCATTTCTGAAGAATCTTTTTTGGTATCCTGTGGTAGATAACAGGGTTGCCCTCTGTCACACTTGTTTGGTGTTTGGATGAAGCCTTTAGTATTAGCATGACATCAAGTGATTCAGCTGACTGGGATTATTTTGGAAGACTCAAGAACACAGGATCTTCTTACGGTTGACCTCTTGCACTATCTCTCTGACACCTCCCTTGCCAACAAAGGAGGTTTTTTCATGTTAAAATCAATTTGTTCATCCATTATCTGTGACTGCTTATTTCTATGGGTCACAGGTATATTTTAAAGGATTTCATGTTGACATAGCTGTTCTGTTTCCATTTGAAAGACTCTTTTATTATTTTCAAAAAGGGTTGTCCAGTCCCTAGTCCCCTATCAACACTATATACAAAAACAATGCCAAAATGATCTTTGGATCCCCACACTGCTCATCTCTTGTGGAAACTATGTATTGCTTCACAGAACTTTGTCACGCACTAACAGTAATGAAACTACTCCTTATTGCTCTAATACACAGAGTCCATCTTTTATAAAGTGAAAACTTTTTATCTAACCTAGAAATTCATTTTTCTGTAATTTTTTAGACATGACCATTATGTATTAAAAATATTTTTTTTATGTGACATTCAATTTTATTGTGAAACATTAACATTAAGTGGAAAAACTTTGACCTTAAATTAAAAGCACAACCATGTCATAGAAATGTGAACAGACCAAGGACTCACCGAGGATACATATTGGATATCCCGGCAGAGTTTTGTCTCCCTGGGGAAATCTGCCAGATCCAGGAAGTTGTCTACCACCACTTGGCCAATAATGTCATGGCGTGAAAAACGGTCGAAGTCATAGACACTAAAGTGTAGTTTACGTGTGGGAAGTTCAGAGTAGGCCACGGGAAATAGGAAGACCTCATCAAACACAGGGTTGAGTGTCTTGCGGTGCACCTTGGTCTGGTGCTTGGTCTTACGATCAGGCAACAGATAGATCTTAACATAAGGGTCAGAGGTACCAGAAAAGTCCTTGGCTGGGAGGTCCTCAGCTTTGTGGATTTTAACTATTAACTGTTCAAGGTCACAGTCAAATTTGAGGATGAAGTGGAGACGCCCACAGCCCCCTCCTCTGCGACTGCCTTCATCCCCCTCGAGTGAGCGCTGCTTGTAGAGCTCAGGTTTGAGACGGCCAAGACCGAGCCCCATTCCAGTGAGGGAATCCTGCCTTTGGAACTGGGCCACATTAAAGTCTGGGTTTGAGAGGTTCATATGTCTACGAATGGACCCTTGACTGTGGACAAAAGAAAATGGGAAAAGACTATAAAAAGAGTCCATTGAAAAAAGACATATAGAAGCATCAGCTTTACAATTCAGGACATACATTAACATTGGATGGTTTCGAAAACCATAATTTAAATGTCAAGCCTATTACCTTCCATGGGAGAATGCAAAGCACTTAAACCCAGGAAGGAGTGGTCTTTATAGGTATGAAGTATGTCCTATTTTCAATATGAGAGAGATCTGCAATTGACATACTGGTAGCTGGCAAGCCCTGTCACACATAGTTTCATAGGCATAAGACATTATTTCCCTTAATTATATTTTCTAATTATTGCATGTAGAATCAGAAAATACCAATTTGGAGTGAGATGTTTAAGTAATAACACAGATGAGATTAAGGAAATATGTTATGTTACTCAAGAAAAGGTCTAGTTATTATGGAAATTAATAAATCAACAAATAGCTTATACTTACCCAATTTCAGACACTGGACAACCACTTGGTGCAGGGTCTGTGGTCTGCCTCTGCATACGTGGGTTAGTGTGAACCCCACTGTCGCGGCTTTTACCCTGGGCATCCAATGGTATGTCTGGGGATGTGTGACTTATCTTCATAGCTGCCTCTGGAGTGGCCATGACCACAGGTGGGGGTGATACAGGAGTCACAGGAGCCTCCACAGACACAACAGATGCCACAGGAGTGGGTTCTTTGGCGATGGAACAGTGTGACGACTTACGGCGGTTGTGTACAGGGGGGTCCACAGCTGTGTAGACTGGTTGTCTGGGTGCTGGCTGGGAAGGCAAAGGGCTCAAAGTGGGATTGATGTGCCCATGGCCCTCCTTGGTAGTAGGGGAGAGTCCACGCTCCCTCCATGGTATCCAGCAGAGCTTCCAAGAGACAAAAAGTGAGACCCCAAAAAGGGCCAGACCACAGGCTGTCACTACCAGGGATAGCAGACTCACTGATATATCTGTGAGGGTGACAACAGACAAGATATTAGGATTAGATGGTGTTTTCAGATGAGGTTTTTCTTTGTTGTGGAGCTATACTACCACCATAAAAAGTAAGAATTAGACTCTTTTTAGACAAACCATTCATAAGAAAATGGTACTTTTTTTTCCTTAACATCTTGATATCACCTCAAATCATCTTTATTTTACAGTTACAGCCAACTCTCCCAACCATTTTGGCTTAATCCCTCTGAGCAGCAGCGTCACCACACTGGATCATAGGCCTGCTTGTTACGCTAAATGACCTTCCTGACACAACCCCACAGAGAGATAAACAACAATTCATGCTCTCACACACTGGTTGTTTTGGACTGTGGGAAGAAGTGGTGTTTACAGGTTACATGAAGTGTGTGTTATTTTCAGTATGAGAGAGATCTGGGTTTTCTTTTTGGACTGTTTGTGAAAGCCGGATTACCTGGAGAGAACCTACGCAAGCGTAGGGAGAACATGCAAACTCCACACAGAAAGACTCCCGCTGGATCCAGGAGTAAAAGCAGGAATCTTCTTGCTGTGAGTCACTGTGTGTGTGTGTGTGTGTGTGTGTGTGTGTGTGT
>JAOWBL010000018.1:12004076-12019099 GCA_028564865.1 Zenarchopterus dispar
TATATATGTATGTAGAGAGAGAGAGAGAGATTCATGTGTTACAGTCTTCTCAAATATAGAATGTGAATCAGCTGCAACACTTGCTGCACTATGAATACCAACAAAAGGGGTTTTCTCAGAAAAATGACATGATCTTAAAAAGCATATTTTCTAGTTTTTGTTAATGTTACATTGTGCTGACAGTAATGACAGAGAAAGAGAGTGAGAAAGAGAGAAAGAGAGAGAGAGAGAGAGAGAGAGAGAGAGAGACAGAGACAGAGAGAGATGAACAAGAAACAGCCATTTCCGCTTTAAAATTAAATATTCCCTGTATGGGAGCCAAATAATAAACCAAACACTCACTGGGAACCACAGGGAGACAATTTGCAGTTTGTGGCTGCAAACTCACCACAGCAAGGCCCTGACTCTGCCTCCATGACTTAGATAAATGAAATTTTCTGGATGTGCTCTAATGCTAAGTGACATTTCACATAATATTTCTGTTCTAAGTCTTTTTTTGTAGCAGGTCATAAACTCAGAGGATGTTGATTCTTGCAGGAGTTCTATAAATTTGTGGAAACAGCCTTTTGCAGGACTCACCAGCTTATTGATTTCCCTTCTGAGGTTAATTAGTTTATGAAACCGTATATTTCCTATGTTCTCCTGCTGGGCCAATAAAACAGGAAACTGCACTAATATATTCTTCTTCACTTAAAAAAGCTGTATTTTCCACCTTTCATTTCGAATAAAATCATTGAGCCTCAAATAAAAATTACTCAAACAAATCTTATATTTCATTTGTAAAGTCAAATATAATGTTGCAGTGCAAAATAATATGCAAGACCTCTTGCCAAGAAGTTCCAAAAAATTGTCAAAGCGCAGGTGGCAAAACTGAAGAAGCATGAAGAGAGAAAGTCAGAGAGGCATTTTCTCTCCTGAGACACCAGGACACAATAGGAGGTGAAGGTGAAGTGACAGATAAAATCATGGAATGAGCTTTGATGACCAGCAAGCAGGGGGAAGTTAAAGAAAAAGATTCAACTGTTTCACAAGTATTAAGCACCTTTCTGGTTGTAAAAGAATGAAGTAAACATGTGAGAGCATTGACTCTTCATTGGGCCTTAGCATCCAAAAAGATCTCAGAGTCTGACAGCAAATCTGAGAGCTTAAATCAAGAGGACAGGTTGCTTTCTGCTAACTTGTTGAGGGAAAAAATACAAATCTGAGTCAAATCAAGTGTAGCTGTGATGTGTATTCAGTCCATTAGGATCACCCATGATCAAATTTCAAAGCTACAGTAATCTATTTATGGTTTAGTCTGGATTTTACACCATCTTTTGTGTACCACCAAACATGTTCATAAGCCAGTTTATGGTTGTGTACATGTTGTTTTATATGCTGTCTGGTTTCTGTTGGGATCATGTAAATATATGCAGGTGGTGGTGATAATCATCTATGTTTCTGGCACAGGAATTAGATGTTTTCACAGGTGAATCTGCCCACAAATTTACATTTAAAATTGAGAATCCCCATAGATTTTTGGGATTCATCCAAACTTTTTAGCTTGTAAAACAAATAATTTTCATTTATAATAAAGATTTTCTTTACATTTTCATTAAAAACATTCAGTCAAAAGAAAATGATTGTGAGAAAATGGAACTAATTGAAGGTTATATTCAGACATTCATTTTCAACATTTACATGAGTATCAAAGTCCCCTAATATGAAACATATACAGCACAAAGTTTGATTAAAATATAATGATAAAACAGTCTGAGACTTTCAGACAGAAACTCAGAGAAAAGGCCATGTAGATGATATATCAGAGAGCAATGGCTTTTGTGATTTCTACTTTGGGTGAGAGACAGTGAAATTCCAACACTGACGAGAGCAGCTACCAAGGCTGGGCCTAGAGCTGACTAATAAAGTTATGTGTGAGACTGCTGCCACTCCTCCTCCTCCTCCTCCGCCTGTGCTTCAAGGAATATGAAAATTTAAATAGCCTCGCAGCCATTGACTCATTGATGCCAAAAGATTCTCATTTCAAGGTAAGAATAAATCTATATCTTGATCACCAATCAAGTATTCTTTTAGCGAAGGCTTAAAAGAAATCAAATATTTAATAAACCAGATTTATTAATTAGTAGAGTTCATTTTAAGTAGGTGTGAACAGGTAGGAAGGTGTAAAGAGGTATTGAAGACTCTAAATCTGCATCTTGGATTCTTAATCTTTCAGGCTGTGAATACATTTAATAGTATTTCTATATATGAGGGCTGTCCCACCCAAACTGGGACAGCTGCCATCTGAAAGCTACTTTGTAACTTACAAAGTTACAAAGTAGCTTTCAGGGAGAATGGCCAAGTCATCCTCCCTGTCAATTCACAGCAATGGTCATCTTGATGCACAGAGAAAAAAAAAAGTTTATATGCAGTCAAATAAAATATAATCTAATTCACTTTAATTATATTCCAATTAGTCCAGTTAACTGGAATCCAGCTAATCCAATTAATTCAAAGAGATTCCTGATTTAAAGTTCATACAATGTGGATTTATTTAAAACAAACAAACAAACAAGCAAAAAAGACTGGAAAGGGAACCCAACAGATAAAACCTTCACTTTGATGCAATCACCCATCCCCAGGAAGCAGGAAGTGTCATTGAAGAGGGGGGAAAAAACTAATTAACAGGGATTTAAGACAAACCTCCAGCAGAACCAGATTCAGGGAGGGCGGCTATTCGCCTCAACTGGTTGTGGGGTCTAAGATGACAGAAAAGGGAGACAATAAACAAACACAGAGAGATTAGTCAAGGGATGTCTGCTTAGGAGTAACAGAGAACTGTGTTAATTGCAGTAATAATGACAAATACAAACAAAAGAGAAAGAAAACATAGTAAGGTAAGAACTTTGCAGCTCAAGTCTATAGCAGTATAATTAAAGGGATGCTTCGGAGTGCCAGTCAGCCTTGTACTATAAGATTTATCAAAAAAAGGAAGTGAGGGTCTTGAAGCTGGTTCTACATGAGAGAAGGCTCCAAGTCCCTATTGTACTTTTGGAAACTCTGTTCACAAATAAGCAATATATCATTGTTCAACTAACCTGTCATGAAGCCAGCAGTTGAAGGATGACATGCATTAAACAAGTCATCACTAGCAAGATTAGACAGAGGTCTACACTCTTCTGATTCTTATTGATTTAGCAAAGCTGCATGCACACCAAAGCAATATTTTTTTAATTACCTCCAACTGTCATAACCACATCTCATTTACCTCCAGTGTCAGTAACAGTTTTATTGCAGTTGCATATATCTTTGGCCATTAATTTTAAAGGCAAATGATTTTAATGACCATTTTACCTGCAGTCACTTGTTTCTTTAATGCCACATTTCCGACTACTGAAATGCAGCAAGTACAGGAATCTCTCCACGGGTTCAATGAGTGGGGAAAATCGATTAGCAATGTGGACCCACTGGTGGTGAACCACAGGCTTAGGTTAAGTGACATTCCTCCACCATAACATCATCAAGACACCCACCTTCTCGGGTTCTGCTAGCAGGCCACTAATGAGATTAACCAGACTTGTTTGGGCCACACCAGCTAAGGTGGCCTGGCTAGCTACCAGGTTGTTTTCAGTGGTCTGAAGGCATACTTCCCAAGAGAGAGAGCTAGCAGCCATCTTGATTCGAAGGAGGAGGATAATAAAACAATGAACAGCAACTCAAAACCACAAATGAGATTAATATGAACTGACAGAATCCACCTAACTGCAAAGTCAGCAAGCCAGAGACGTTGTCTGACTTGCTTTTTATTATTTTTTTAAAGTCACTGAAAGTAATTTTACCAAAGGAGGCTAACACACATGGAAGAGGCCTGTCCTTACCTCACTCAGACCAAGATGAAATGTTCATGTTGACTGGTATTGTAACATGTGGACTGAGAATATAAATATCCACGTGGGTAAGCGGAGGAAAGTCATTAAGATATTATAGGAGCGCCTTTTTTTTCTTCTTTTTTTTGGAAGGTCCACTTAAAAATTACATTTGAGTTGTTTTCAAGTCTGCAAACTGGAACCAGGTTTTATACAGTATGTTTAATCTGACACCTCTCTACACACAAGTTAAGGTCCACAAAGGTTTTCTTCAAAACCAGAAATAGGCAACCCTGGTACTAAAGAGTCGATGTCCTGCATGTTTTAGATGTTTCCCTGCTTCTTCACACCATGACACAAGTGGCTGTGTCATTAACAGACTTATTCAGGCCTGGATGACAACCTGTTAATAACCATTAATTACAATCAGCTGTGCTGAAGCAGGGAAACATCTAAAAACTGCAGGACAATGGCTCTTTAGGACCAGGGTTACCTACCCCTGATCTAGACAGTGTAAGATAAACAAATATACTTTGTCCATTTTTTTTTAAATCCCAAACATCTCTCCTCATACTGTAGACTCCAAGGCAGTTTTAGTTTTAACATCCAAGGTGTGCCTATAATAGTTCCGTCATCATGTTCCCATTGCCTGTGAAGTGTGTAGGCTTTTCCCTATGTGTGGTCGTGTTGGCATGGAAACAGGAATAGCATTGTAATGTGTGTATTGAATTTTTCACCCCTGTCCCCAGAGTTCTACTGTGAGGAAAGCCTGACAGCAACCCCTTCCCCCACTTACTACAAAGGAGAGGATGGAGACAGAATCATTAAAGATCTCAGTCGGCACAAGTACTAAAAAAACTCTACAGTATTTTAGCTCTGTAAAACAAGAACAGATGCTCAGCATGGATTGACAAAAGACCTAGAAAGACAGTCCTATGAAATAACAGTCTCGTCCATCCGCATATGTCTCAGGGTTTGTATTATATGAAATACTGTGCTGTAAAAGATCAGGTTATTTATAGAGTGATATATAGTATGCAGAACAGCTTTTATCTGATTCAGTCTTGGGAATAACCAGTTTTTGAAAAGAACGACCTCTTTAAGCTTGTTGTCACCATCTAGTGGCACCACAGTCATAAACCAGTAACTGCTGACATTACATTGCAATCCCATGAATGATAAGACAGATCAGTGCGACCAATTGTCACATTTACTTTTATTGTAAAGGTGATATACCAAAATATTAATATGTTAGAGGAAGAGAGATAAAGAAAAGGGAAAAAACACTTAGAAAACATCTACACAAGACTTTGGTAAGAATCTCTGGACACATTCTTATCAAAAAAAAAAAAAAAAAATTACACTGCAGAAAAATAACACATTTTCTAATAATGTTCCAAATCATATAGATGTCAATCATGAGGCATCTACATGTACAGTAAATCAGCTGGTAAAAACAAAACAAACAAACAAACAAAAAAACTAGGAATATTGTGTCCTACAAACAACTGAATATTTGAAGGCATATAAAACACTGGAATGACTGGGCACCTGTGCTTAAAGGTTGGGTTTTACTGTACTACTAAAGGATACCACAAGAGATAACTTTTCTTTTTTATCTTTAAATCAGTTTACAATTCATAATTTTACTTTTCAAGATATATTATACCACGACAAGTTTACAGTAATGTTGCAAAAGAGCCATATGTGTGTCAGAGCTAGTTTGAAACCACAGCAGAATCAACCAAGTTGAAATCCAGAGATTACCAGAGAAAACCATACATTTCCCTTTCTTCAAATGACATCTGACCTGAGCTCTGGATTTAACCAATACAGATTCAAGAAGTGTGCCATTTCAGGGCTAAACAGAGTGCACTGAATCATTGTGTGACAGTGTGTGTTGAATGGTTCTTAGCCCCACTGCTGTTCTCCTCCTCACCAAGTCCACATCATCTCCTTCCTTCACTTCACCCTAGCAGGGATGCACATTGCATGCCCTAATCTCCTTCCTGTCCTTGCAGCTGGACAGCTGGGCAGTCTTAAACTTCCGCTTAACAGTCATGAGTCGCTCTTGAATACCTCCACCGCATAGCTTGGTACATTCTGTCCAACTTGACCATGGTCTCATTCTACACCCTAGAACATTAGAAGTTAGGAATGAGGAAAATGAATAAAAGTCAGAACAATGTGCATATTTCCAATTGTACGAGCTGATGTACTTCAATATGAGGAGACCAGACACCCACCTGGATGATCGGAGGCGACATCAGCTCTGCCCTGCTTGCTTCTCCGTTTTTCTCGCTGCTCCTTGCGCCGCCTCCTCTCATCACTGGTCCCTTGTCCACGGTTGCACTTCCTAATCTTACACTTCTTCCTCTGGATGGTTTCTGAACAAGGGTCTCCACCAAACTGAGGCTCCATCATCACAATGCGAGTCCGGATCGTGTGACCCTTCCCACAGGACTTATTGCATTCTGACCACTCTGTCCACTCCGACATGCCACAGTCAACAGCTGAAGACACAAAAATAGACAGAAGTAGAAAGACAAAAGGAAAAAAAATGGAATTAAGAATGCATGGCAGAGTGTATTGAACCATATGTAGAAGACACAAACTTGATGGAGAGACACTCCTGAAACAGGATTTGGTCTACTCTATGGGATCAGTGTCTCATAGGACAATTATTGTGAATCCTCAATGTACTTAATGATGAGATTAAGTTGACCTTTGTTCCCCAATACTCTAAAGTTATTTTCCTGAAATGTGTTTCTTTAGTTTGGTCCTTGGAAATGTTTACTTGTGATCAATTTAGTTTTTTTTTTTAAGTGAACCCTGACTAATTTGGTATATAAGACATAGTAATTAAATATAGATTTGTTATTTCAATAAATAAATAAACATTGGAGAAAACTTCCATTGGAGAAAACTGTTCCACTGTATTTTTATCCTGCAAGTTATTTTGGGTAATAAGATGCCTGACTTCCATTTCTACAGGGACAAAATTATGATTCATATCAGATGAAGAATGACTTAAGAGACAATCCTGAAATGTAGACCAATGAAGATGTTTAAAGACATCTGAAGGTGAGAGTGGGGGAAATTCTATCATGTTTGTGTAGCATAGTCCTCTCGGTGCTAAAGGAAGAGTATTTAATGTTTAGAGCTCCACCTTCTTTTATCCACTTTTCAGTTTAAACAGACTTCTAGTTCCAAACTTAAATGTAATTTCAAAGCAAATCAAAGTTATTATCAGTAGGCAGGCATTAACAGGCTTGATTCATATTAAGTGTTTCTATCCTTTACTATTAAAGCCACAAGAATAGTCAGTTTGTACTTTATTTTCCACTTTGCTGGTTATATTTCCATCCACATACACCCAAGCTTCTCTCAGATTCGACACGCATGAAAGTATTCCTTGGGTGTTCTCTTAAATTATGGTTCATTAACTACAATAGAATCATAAAGCTACAATGGTTTAATAATTGTCAAAAAACCACTTTACACATAACCTAGCACTGCTGCTATTCCACACTTTGTCTTGCATACTGTATTGAGCATGTGCAGTGCATAGTTCAGGTATTATAAAATAATAGGAAACTCCATGTTAGATATAAATGACTAATGCCATTAGGGGGTTTACCTTGGCAAAACAAGTAATAGTGGTATTAAAAAAACAAACAAAAAAAAAACAATAATAATAACAAAAGCATAAAAGCACACCATAAACCAGCATCTTAACCTGAACTCAACTTAATATTGACTCCTAGCTCAGGGAGGGCGTTTCAGTGATGGCACTTAATAAACTGGTTAGTTGAAAGTGATGCATGGGCTTTATATCAATAAGATTAATAGTGGATTAATCTAACAGAATCCTGGTGTTTGTATGTGTAAGTCAAGCTTTGTTTCCCTTTAAGATTAATGTGCCTGAGAAATTCAAGTTTGTAGATGTAAAAGAGATATATTTGTTAATAATAATAATTTCATTTTAATTTAATTTGTATTTCTATCACAGTTTAATTAAAGACAATGTTATGATAGTGACTGATAGTCATTGAACCCATATCATGTTTATCAAGGTAGTTAAAGCTCAAGAGGAGCTTTAAAACCTTTTCAAATTTAAATCAATCTATTTCTAAGATGTAGCAACACTCACCAAATTTCTTTAAAGGAGACATATTGTGAAATGTTTACTATCCCTGTGCCTGAAAGTATGTAATTGAATGTCTGAAGTGACTACCAAATCAAAAACTCAGAAATAACAAAACCCCACCACTAAGTTAAGGGCAATCTGAGTCTGAAAATCTCCAGTGTAATGAAATATTCAGATCTACATGGTTTTGTGACATCACAGACCCAGCTCTGGGTAAAATTATCGAGCCGCTCGGTCCTTTTCTCTACCCAGCTTCACATCATGCAGTATTTGTTGTTTCTCAGTAGTGGGTAGCACAAAATCTGTCCCACTGCTTTCATAATAAAAGCACATCCAGCTGAAGAGAGGGGTGGAGTCAAGTCCTGAATGAGGCTAAGGTGAATAAGACTCCTTAATGATTGTTTTTGTGTAATTATCAACACCATATATCTGCCAGATCTTTTATTGGGCAGCTACATTTGCATTCTTATATGCCACAGCTCTGGAACATTTCTAGTGTTTTTCAGGACTGGAATGAATGTGTGAAAATGCCTTTATATACAGGATCTAATCAAACAGGACTCTGTGAGCTAACTTCATTATGATTAAAGTGCAATTCTACATCAAGAAATCAGGTTTTAATGAAAAAAATACTATATTCCATTGCCATACAATTCACGTACACATGTTCAGTGTGAGGGTGTACACATTACACGTTTATTACTTACGACACTCTGGAAGCATGCACTTCTCCATCTGCTCTAATTCTTCTGTACACTCTCCCAGCTCCAAAGGCGATTTGAGAATACGCTGCCGCGTCCTCGAACCCTTCCCACATGTTACACTGCAGTCACTCCATTCAGACCATGGAGTCAGCAAGCATGGGATTGTATCTATTCATAAGAAGAATTACTCAGCAACACATAAATACATTCACATTAAAAAAGAAACAAATATGAAAAGAATCTTAAGATTAAAAATGGGAATTACTTAAGTGAATCTATAGTTTGCCTACTGTTAGCTTCTTTGGCTTAATGTGCTTAATTCACCACGCAGGAGATGTCAGGATAGTTGCGGTACTGAAATTGTTGCTACTCACGGCATTCTGGCATCATGCACTTCTCTACTTCTAGAACCTCTGCCTCACACATGGAGCCATCTGCAGGAGGCATCTTCACCATGCGCTCTCTCGTCTTCATGCCAAGACCGCATGTGGCGCTGCAGACGTCCCATTCACCCCACTCTGTAACTAAGCAACTGCTGGGAGCTAAGGTCAAGAGGGAAAGACGAGGGAGAGTAAACAAACTAATACGCTTATACAGCAATCACGCATAATGTGTTAATCAGAGTCTTATAACAGGACTATAAATAGGCAAACTTACAGCAATCCTCATTAACCACACAGCTCTCACTCTCTTCTGTGGGTAGATTGCAAACTGAGCCATCATCGGGAAACTGCTTAACATAACGTTCCCGAGAACGTGTGCCTGCTCCACAGGATACACTACATGGAGACCAGGTGATCCACTCTGACATCATACAGGTAGAGGCATCTTAAGGGCAAAAGGAGAAAAATAAAGGTATCAGCAAGTCCAGCAAAATCCCAGTGACTTTGACAACAAAAGCAATATTCAGAAGAAGGAGATGGAAGACTGTAGTCTTCCATCTCCTCCTGATTTGATTCAGCTCAGAATAGTGATGCCACTTTATATTATTTACACAGAACAAGTCAAGCTTTTGATCTTATCCAAGGTAATTATAATCCATTTGCACTTTTTTTATTCATCAGAAATAGAACTAGGATATGACATGAAGTAAGGAAGAAAAATACAGAATTAATTGGGAGAAAGAAAAAACAAGAAAAAATTGTCTTGTTTTAAACATGCAAGATATTTCAATAATCAATATTTTGTTAATAAGTGAGGATTGGATTTGGAGGAGTATCTGTGTGTCGACATTGTTCTGGACGTACTCATGGTCTATTCAATAGCTTGATGGCTGTTGAATAAAACCTCTCCTGAGTTTAGACATCCCTCATTTCATTTTCTGTACCTCCTGCCACAGGGTAGACGTGTGAACACTCTGTTCTGAGTGTAGATGGATTCTTTAGTAGTGCAGCTGGCTCTTTTTCTGGACTCTGCACTGATAGATGGCCTGCAGAGAGGGTAATGGTGTCCTAACAATCCTCTCAGCAGTCTTTACTTCTCTCTGCAGTCTCTCATGGTCCACTGCGGAGGTGCTCCCCCATGCCCCACAGTGATGCATCTGGTCAAGATGCTCTTAGTGATGCTGCTGTAGAAGACACTGATGATCTGTGATGACATTCCTCCTCAGGAAATATGGTCACTGATGTGCCAGTTGAAGTCATCACTAATGTAGATGCCAGGGAACAGGATCTTGTGTTGGATGGAAAGTTGGAAATTGCTTATTATGTGAATAATAATGTTCATATTTTGTACTGGATTGGATTTTAAATAATATTATGATTGAAAGAATCTGCAGTTTTCTGATTTAATTTCATAATTTTTATTGGTCAGTCCAAATAAATTTTGCAGTCATATCTCCCTCTGTACATCCATCTCATGCCAAGATACCATCTTTGTGGAGCAGAAGAGTTCATGCTGTAGACCGGGCTGAGGAAGGCTATCCTGCATGTTTCACTGGCACCCACAGAAGAAAGAATCGGTTGACTAATCCACATATACCCGTGTATAGATATACAAGAACATTTTATAAATGGAACAAAGACATCCAGCCTCTGGCTCTATTAGGGTGAATATATAGTGGGATGTGAAATAAAGTGGAAAATTAGCATCTGAACCTATGAATATCTGTGAATACAAGACAAACTGATTACTAAAAAGTTTAATATTAAAAATTATTTTCAAAATTGAAGCAGCAACAAAAATTAAATCAACAAATAAATAACACAATCCAAAGGTTTGGGCAATCCAAGAAAACCAAACTCTCACAGAACATTTTCCAAGATGTCAAACTTAAATGAGCTTGTTAGGTAACAGTTTGTTCTGAATCAGTGGAAAAGGCCAGTAAATGCAAATTTCAAAGCTTTATAAAAACTATTAACTTCTTTAACCTTGTTTCAGCAATCACTGCCAGCAGGAAAGTGTTTTCAGGTAATCATTTCCTTACTTCACAGTGTAATAAAGAAATGGCTGTTAACAGGAACAGAGGAGGTCAAGCTAAGGTCTCCTAGACCAATAATGACTGTGGCTCAGGAGGTGGAGCAGTTGTTTGTCAGAAGGTTGGTGGTTTTGAATTCTGGGCTTGAAGTCCATTTGCTAAAATGTGCTTGGACAACTCGCTAAATCTGACATTGCCTCTGATGTGTTCATCAGTACATGATTGTGATAACACAAAAAATGCACTCTGTAGACTTCATAGAAAAGGAATCCTATACAGCTTTCTGCGGACTACTAAAGCACGATTTAAGCTTCGACAGGATCTAAGTCGTAGCTGAATTTTATATTTGCCTGTTTCTTTTGTGGCACAATGTTTTTGTGTAGTTACACTGCCAAACGCTAGATGGTGGTGCAGGTTCTTCTGCTGTAACTTGTTCTAGGCTTCCTTTTGTTTACTTCCTTTATATAGTTCAGATAAGGAAACTGAAGAAATGGAGCAGATCTTATGTGAGTTAGAGGTGATGAAATCTAGCACAACAACATGGTTTAAAAACTGATATTACATCAATCTATCAGCTTTATTCTAAAATGATGGGACAAAGTTCTAAAGAACATGAAGGCTCTTGTCAGAACAAAATGTGACAAACAAGAATTAAGACTCTTAGCTTCTACAAAAAGGTACTAAAATACTGAATTTGAACATTGGGGTGATTTTTGAACTGATCATATAAGTTAGTCAAATTTTTGCTTTTGCATAATTTTCTTCATTGTTATTTTACAAATGTAAAAGATGGAAGTAATTTACTATTAAGAAGTTGGTACTTCTGTGTTATTTTCTCCATAGAACACCATATAAGTGGAAAGTATAAAACACTTTGTAGAAAAGGAATGCATGCAGTCATAAAACTAATAATTAATGTCTCCTGTCACTGATTTATTCAGAAATTTCATCATGTTCTTAAAACCTTGCTCTCTCTCTGAACTGTAATCATTAAGCATAAAATAGAGTCATATTATACTAAAATTGTATTGCTTTATGCATTTGCAGTCTGCGGGGCGCAATATGGAGATCCTTTCAAAATGTTTTTAACTGATTACTAATTCCTGAAACTGGTTTATTTAACTCATCACAAGCCCTAAATGTCCACATTCTGCATTTTATGCAATCAGTTTCAGGCCTCCTGAAATGTCAAATACTGAAGCATGCTGTCCACATGTATGAATATTCTCAAGTCCACAAGTCATAAACGCATGTACATTTGGTTGACTGGTGCTTCAGAATTGTCCATAGAAGTGATTGTGTGTCCATGGTTGTTTCTCATTTGTCTCTGTTCAAAACATTTTTTTTGTCTAAAATATCTCATTCATTTAAAAGTTCTCATTAAGATGCTTAATGGGCGCCCAATCTTGTGTAAATGTTTTAAATTCTGATATTTTCCCTTATCTGCAGAACATATTTGTGCTTTTCTGGCTGATTCTTTGGCCTTCACTCTCTAGTTACTGTAGATACCCACCTTCATCACTGCATCCAGGTCCCATGCATGGCTCAAAATCCTGAGTGTGTGGGCAGGGAACACTCAGGTCCAACTGGGCCTTGAGCATCCTTTGCCTCATCCGCTTGCCCTTTTCACAAGTGGCTGAGCTGCAGGCAGACCATGGAGACCAGTTGGAGTAGATACATGTTTCAGGAGTATCATCTGCCAGATAGAAAAGGAAAGGACCATATTATTTAGTCTGTCACAATTAAATGTATCTTTAACTTAAGTGTGTGTATGTGTACATTATTGTTACCTCACTAGGACCAGGTATAATCCCTTCCCTTCTTGGGACCAGTAATCTTTGTAGGGACCAAACTCTGGTCTTAATGTGGTAGAATGCCATTTTAAAAGCCCTGGTTAGTGATATTATTATGATTAAGATTAGGCTGTACAAGGTAAATGTAAGTCAGTGCAATGCCCTAATGTGTATGTGTAAGAGCATGTATGTGTGTGAGAGAGAAACAGAGAAAAAGAGAAAGTGAATGAGAAATTGGAACAGGATTAATACCTTCCTCTTTCTCCTCCTGGGCAATATCGGCTACAATGTCATCTACATTGTCGGGCACAATGTTGCACTGTTCACCCTAAGGACACACAAGCACACTGTGTTATTAGTAGACTACCAGACAACTATGGAAGGTGCACAATAAGCAAAGTGAAGAAATATGTAATGAGAAAATATAATCTAAGAATGGTCTCTGCATGTGCGTGTTGCTGAAATGAATCCCAGAGTCGTTTTCCTACAGCTGCCTCTAGATGACACTGAAGGACTACTCACCTTTCATCTTCAACAGATCACAGCTGAGGTTGTATGAAACACAGAACACTATGTTTCACTACCCGCAAAAAATCAATGCAGAAGAAGTACAGTTCAGTAAAAATGGTTATGATTATACTTTGTAATGAATTAGTGTATTTTTTTTAATTGCTTTTCCCTTTTGCTTGAGTTCCTCTGGAACTTCATCACAGCACATTAGTGGTACTGTGTAATTATCTCTGAATAAAAAGGACATAAAAAATAAAATTCTGTGCTTGGGAGCATATCTATGGGTGTCTAAACAACTTCAAAACTCTGCCTCCATTATGGCAGAGTTTTGAAGCTAATAATATATGTAGCAAGGTGTCAATTTGTTTGGGGACACCTTGGTCAGAAACTGTGACCCAGTGAGTAGTTTAGAGTTAAATTAAAGACCAAAATTGGAGAATTATCCTGCCGTTCCCTCTTTAGCTCCACCTAATTCATGCTACATTTACTGCACCTTAGAAGTGGAGTGCAAACCCGTAACATGGATATCAGAAGAGGTACACCTTGAGTCAGGGGTGGAAATGCAGGTGTGGGAGTGGAGTGGCTTGTAGGTAACAGAGATGTAAACACACGGTTGAAAAGGATGTGTTTATTCTGTGTCCCTGTGGTATTCTGACCAAAGCATGTCAAAGAATTTTCATTACGATCTCAGAAAATTCTGGAAATGTAGCAGAGAGTGAGGCATGGCTAAAATCTCCTGTGATTACCATAAATACATTTGAGGTTGTGTTTGTAGCCCAGAAACAGCTGAGTAGATGGGGGTTACATGCTGTCATATAACATCAGCTCATTCAGAGTAACAAATTCAGCATTTCAGCATCTGCTGTTAACAATCACTCTTCCTTTACTCTTTCTGTTCTGTCAGTTTCTGCCTGGGCCTATTGAGCTGGATAAAGACGCAATGGAGTCTGGAGTATGCTCCTCTGCCCATGTCTATGTGAAACACTTTATTGTCATGGTAACGATTTCTGATTAGGCAGTCTCATTCTCACTCTTTCTCCCTCTACTCTTAGTCTCCTCTACTCCAAGTATGCTTAATTGCAGAAGTGTTGTAGGTCTGGTCCCAGCTGCAGCTCATCATTCCCTTCTTCTGTAAATATCTTGTTGCTGCTTCCGCACATCATTAGATGGTAAAGCTGCAAACACCATCAATGCCTTGTCTAATTTGCTGTCATTGTTACAAGATTACCTTCCTTGTGTTTCCTGCTATCTAGAACCACCAGCACCTGACCATACCACAGACTGCTTCTTTTAAACCTTGGTCACAATTACCCGTAACAATGGCTGTGAACACTCTATAAACAATTTTTGGATTTTTTGTGGCCAGGTCGATGGTCATATCCAAGATTTTCTATGAACACGTCTTGAAAAGCCATGTTGGAGGGCTGATGGACAAATACCTTATCAACAACCTAAGAGAATAATGCACTATGTTTGTGTAAGTTGTTCTTGGGGAGCCCTTACAGCGTGCCCATGAATGACTTTCAAGGGGGAGTGGTAGCCTAGTGGTTACAGAGGTGGGTTTGGGCGTGGAAGACCCAGGTTCAATCCCCCGAGCTAACCAAG
>JAOWBL010000018.1:12023868-12047576 GCA_028564865.1 Zenarchopterus dispar
ACAGCCATAAAAAAATGGGCACACACTGAGGGAATGTGTGTGTGTGTGTGTGTGTGTGTGTGTGTGTGTGTGTGTGTATGTATGTATGTATGTATGTATATACAGTAGTCAACCTTCGTAATGGATCAAAAACACACCAATGTTATGCAAAATATTGAACAATTCCTATTTTGAACAACATTTGTTCTTGTCTTGTCTTGTCCTAAGACAAGGAATTTAAAAACAAATGCAAGTCTTATTTCTTCAGGAGGTGCCTGTTCTTTCATATGTACCAATTTAAATATTAGCATGCAGCTAACATGTAAATTTGTATTTATTTGCATATACAGCACACAGTTACTTAATTAGTCTTGGTGGATATCATTGTTTCTATTACTAGCTGTTTCCTCGCTTTGGAGACTAATCTCTCGGCTGTCACAGAGCCCCTGTGGTTGAGGAAACAACATAATACTCTCGTTTACCCACTGAAGTTCTTCCATACAAGCTGAGTCAAAAATGCTCTTGTTTTTCTCATGAATAAAAAATTAAATGGCTCTTATGAACTTGGGAATAAATGAATGTGCGCACTGCAAGCCTGCGTAGCTGGCAGTTTCAGCTCTCCACTGGATTTTCCCTGATCAGCAACCTTTAAGTTTCTCTGTGGATTGATAACCTCAGCTTAAAAACTTAACGCTGTGAATGCTTTGGTAAAGATAACCACAATGCTTTGAGACTTGTCCCTGCCTTTCAGGCCAACATAACTTTATATTACAGCATACATATCCTGTAAGAGGCGAGCTGATAAATTGTTGACTCCCATGATTTAGTATGTTTCAGTATGACTGTTTTGGTTTGACTTTGCATGAAAGTCAAATCCAGCAACATTATCAAATAGAAAAAAGGGAGCTGCTGTGGGTTTAAATATGTCTTTGCCAGCAATATGCCATCCTCAAATCAGCACATACCAAGCCTGTCACGGTTCTTTGAGAAACTACAGCCATTTATAGCCTTTTCATCTTAGAGTGAATTCAGACCAGACTTAAGGTTCATAGATTCATAGATATCTCTTAACCAGAGATCATCTAATGATTCATGAGCACATTAGCCTTTGAGGAGCTTGTCATGATCAACTAAATGATTGTCTATTGAGATTTATTGGGGTATATGTACAAATGAATCATAAAGTATTAAGCTGCCCCTAATTCATTGCTCATATGCTGATTAAACATTAACTGCTTAATAAAATCTGATCAGTTGTTTATCATTAAGCCAGAGGCAACTAGCCACTAGTCCCCTGCTCATTCCTCATTAGTTGCCAAGTAACCAGCTAAACCTTTTGTTGTGTAGTTAAATATAATTTAATGTGTATTTAAATTTTTTATCACTGCAGTTTTGGCTTTTCTTCAATCCTAATTCCTAATTCTAATTCGTTGATCACTTGACCTAAAAATGAATACCCTTTTCTTCCCAAAGATAGCAAAAAAAAAACAAACAAAAAAAAAACAACAGCATATTAATTGATCTGTTGATATGTCTTTGTACTGTTCAGAACTATTGCAAACAGGAAAAAAAACACATCTGCAGTACTCTTTAGCAATATTATGGATGGAATATTAGCGATATGATAGAGTAAAAAGTTTTGTCAGTATTCAGAAAGCTGTTTTATCGTTTAAAAGTTGCTAGACCAGAAATACAGCCAGTGAGGATGAGTCATGATTCTTAAGAAATTGTATGCCACTTACACATTGAGGGGCTGCCAGGCAGGCCACTGTGCTTTCATTTTGATGACCGTTAGGACCTCTTCACCCTATAGTGACAGAGATAAATAAAAACTGAGAAAGTCAATGTGACCGCATCAAAAAAAAAATTCAACCTTCACACTTGACCATTTTTGGTTCAGTAAACGACTTTGTCCCTTTTATCACTGTGTGAGGAAATAGAAAACAAAAACAAAAGCTAAATACTGGAAAATGACTGAAAAAAACAACAAAACTAACATGTCAGAATTATGTCATCAATATTAAAAATTTAAAATTTTATTCTGAACAGAAAAGCAAAAGATCATGTTAATAGACCGTTTCTGAGGATCACAGAAACCTAGAATCAGTTGGAGACTTCCTAACACTCCACAGCTGATGAAAACACTCCCACGTCAGTGTACATCAATTCCACAGAAAACAGAAATATAACTGTGTTTGTCTTACAAATAACTGAAATGCAAATATTGAAATTAAAGATTCTGAAGTACAAGGAACTGAGAAATAACCCAAAGAACATATATACTACAATAAAATCATTACACTTCTCTTTAAGATTAGGTTAAACTGAAGTTTACTTCCCTCAGTTTGCTTTTGATGGTTTCAATCGAACAAGTACACAAATTTTTTTCACACATAATCCTCCCTCCCCCCATCATTTAAGAATATGCTGAAACTAAATTAGCTTTAACCAACTACTGTTTTCAATATGAACTACCTGCTAAAGAATAAGAAGTGTGGATTTATGCTTTAAACTGATTATCTCATCTTACACTCATCTTACCTTATCAGTTTGGTTTTTTTAAACTGACACTCATCGCCTTATTTGTTTGGGTTTTTTTTTTAAACTGACACCGATAGCAATAAACACTGTTATTAACTTGATTCTTCATGCAACTCAAACCATCACTGACAGCTGTGAGAAATTGGGTGCATTTTGTTGTCATGTTTGGTTTTCTCTAAGAGCACATTACTCTAAAAAAGGGAAAATAACAACACAAGTAAAATAGGAAAATTGCAAGAAAACATCAAATTAGTTCAGAGTGAAAATTGAAAATGTCATAAAGTTTTGCTTGCAACAGCTAAGTATAGAGGATGTATTGTTTGTTTTTGGGTCATGTTAATTCCAGGTTGTGATGTACTTTACACAGTTTCTGCTCTCTGCATGCAACATTTCTTTACATTCTCATTGAAAATGTATTTTAGTGCATCATATGCATGTTTTGAAAACATACAAGGAAGAATGATAGTGCATCATGATGTAAGTTAGTCCTTGATGTGAGAGGATCAATCAAACTTTCATTCTTCCCATCAAAAGCCCTCTGCTTCCCCAGAGGCTATGAGAATACACCATCAGACAAAAAATCAAATCAAAAGCGAGTGACTGTCATGAAAATGACCACTTCTGACTGAGTAATGCATGTAAATATGTGCAAAAATGTACTTAAATGCTGGAGAAATGAGTCATGCTGCTTCCTGTGGCCAGAATATCTTCATAAAACAATTTTTGTAGCAAAGCCCAAATTGTCAGCTTCTCTTATTTTATGTTAGTGAACTGCAGCAAATCTGACAGGCAAATAATAAGCATAGCGAGTTAATCCTATTTCATATTCATGAAGGTTACTGATGGCCTGTGTATGTGCTAACGATTCACACATTAGGTAATATACTCATCTTTTGCACATCTCCACAGCCTTAGTAGGGGCTGCTGGGCTAAAGAAACTTTGCACCTACAAAGCAATGCTTCAAGTCTGGTAGTGATAGACTTGCAAGTTTAAAGGTAATTGGAGTTTTTATGTGTAAATTCTTTTTAAAAAGTGAAGGCACCAACTGAACTTCAAGTTTTCAAAATTCAAATAATGACAAGGTGCTAGGCTTGTCAGCCTGTAAAGCATAGACACGTTTATATCTTTTGAGAGCACAAGATCGATTGTTTCATAACCTGTAACCTTAATGCAGCTTCTGAAACTGCTACAGCTAAAAATGAAATAAAAGAATAGCTTTAACAGTGTTTTATTCAAACTGTGACTGATGTGATCTAGGTTTTAAGCATTCAGTGTCTGTGGTTTTAAAGTACATAAGAAGAGAAGTTCCTGGAAATACAAGTCTGGAAACTAGCACTAACAAACATTGATGTAAGAACTTTAGGGAAACACATAAATCACAGTTTGTAAGACTAGAACAGTGACACGAATCACTATTAAGAGAGTCAAAAAAGTAAAACACCACAATTTAGAATTTTGGCAGCCTTTTTCAGAACAGATTGAACTGTCAAGATGAGACTCCGCTTTTTTTTTTTTAAAGAAAATATCAAGGAAGTTTGCAGACTACAGAAACCATGTCAGATTCAAACTGAGATGCAGACAAAATACTTTTCCCAAAAAGCTTAAAGTTCAAGATCTGTATCAAAAGACACTGAGTCAAGCAGATATTACTGAAGGCATAAAACAAGCAGCTGAACATAAGAATATGGCAGGTTCACCTGACAACTGACGCACTTGCACACAGGATTGATCAGACCCACCTGACTGTCAAAACTTCTGGTTGCAGTCAGGTTTCCAATTTCATTAAAATGGCACAGCTTTTACACCATCATAAGGGCAAGAAATAACAAAAAAAAATGCACATTTTAATTCTACAGCTGAGAACATAAAATCAGCTGGAAACATCTGACTCCACCAAACAAAAAGATGAGAACACCACACATATAGAAATCCAGAACCAGTGTTACCATATCTCCACAACAGCTATCAGTGGTGCACCTAATCACTGCAGCTGAGCCAGCAATAAGGTACAACAACATAGCTGAGACAGAGGTAGAGCAACTGAGGATAATAGTAACAGCATCCATCTCAATGCAAAAACTCCTCCACCCAAGTTGATGATCCAGAACACGAAAGCAGATACTGCCTTCGGCAGAGACAAAAACATCACCATTTTGCCAGCAGACAAGGAAATGTTCCACAAGTTTACTGGTGTTAAAGACATTAACATTATGATTACCACTGGGTAGCGCGAGTAAACACTGCTCATCTTGTTACATGTTCTGCTGGGAAAACCTGCATCCTAGCATTCACATAAATGTTATTTTGGCACATTCTACTAACCAAATAATTTTTGCAGGCCAATTGCATTCCTGTGGCACCATCATTCCCCCGACATGTGTCATGTCCACATACTATGCAGTAGACCCAGGGACATTTCCACTGTTCTATTATGTAAAAAGAGGCAACACCTGCAAGTATCCCTTTTTAGTGAAAATATAAAAGCTCTGAGTATCAGAAATGTCAATTTAATGTTTAAATGATTTTACTTTGTAAAGTTATCCAATTCAACATTAAACATGTCAGAAACTGCTCACTTATAAACACAGACAAGTTCTTCAGCGCTGTATGAATTTAGAGTCAATTAATTTATGATGTTCATGGATTTCCATTAATAATCTAATTCTACAATTTTGCACATTATTTGACAAAAATTTTTCTTTTTTCACTTAAATAAAATGTCCTTAGACAGAACACTAAACAATGCATCCAAATATGGGGTGAGAGTGTAAAAGTGAAATAAAGCATACTTTATTTCACTCAGCAAGTGTACATGTATACATGAAGGGTACCTTCTGGAAAAATAAGATTTACCTTTATACATGTATTTTCAAGAATGAAATTACTATCCATACTGTATGTATAGATAGATAGATAGATAGATGATAGAGTTGCCAGTTAAGTTGGAATAATTTTGCTTTCAGAAACATTTGCTTTTTTTATTTATCAAAACAAAGCAAAAATATACATTAAAAACTCTATAACTTACACTTCCCTCTTGGTGAGTGTGACTAATGACGGTTATCAGATACTTATTGACTTAATGACAAAAATGTGAAACAGATCATTACCTTACCACAGAATCTCAAGATTCTGTCATTTCTCAATTAAGAAGTAGAACTCTGAATGGATTTGTTTGTTTCCTCCACAGTTCTTTTGCACGTTTTCCTAAGCAGAGGACCTTTATTCCATCGTTTCCCATGCTGACATTCTCCAGCCCTCATTATTTAAATGCCATAAATGTGTCATACAAAGTGAAAAAGAACCAGAATTTTATTGGTGCTTTCCATTTCACTGTCTTTATTTAAAACAGAAACATCTTATAATCATTACTTTGTTATTGTTCATTTTGTTTCAATTGTCAAAATTGTGTTCTAGGATAACACTATCTGTTTATCCTTTGATTATATGCATAGATATTTTTTGGGATCATTAAGCTCTTATAGAAATATAGTGTATTTTTAGTATAGGGCCAACCACAGTTTTGAGTTTGCTGTGGTCTTACATCAAAAAGTGAAGTGGGGGACTGAAGTCCAAAGATTATGTATAAATAGAATTTCTGCTGCTTATATTTAAGTGTAATTCCACTAATGATAGGGAAGCTTATGCCTGTAAGTGATTAAACTTGGATCTCCTACCAAGATATACATAGTACTTAGCTTTTCAGAAACCCTGTTATTTTATGCTACAAATTTATTACCAAATAAAACAAATCTGGGAATTCTACAATCCTATAGGACAGCAGCTAAGAAGCAGCCTCTCGGGGTCTCATTAGAATGAACTGAACAAGTCCTGTTTTAATTTATGCATTCATTAATTCATGGCATTAGTTTTTAAAATGGTCACTGGCTTTACATTTCAAGGCCCCAGTTTCAACTCATTTTTTATTTCAAATAATGAGTAATGAAGTAGTGTTTTTTTAAAGTTGTCTGACAAACATTCATGACTTGAGAGGATGTTTTAAATATGTGTTGCACAAACACAAAGTTTGGAGGATAAAAGCACAAAACAAATTCACTACAGCCGATCTCTCTTTTCATGTTCTCTCTGAGCATGCTGTTGTTAGAGAACAAGAGATAATTACATGTCTGACTTGAAGAGAAGCTTTAAAAAATCCCTCCATCCATCCATCCATCCATCCATCCATCTTCTTCCGCTTATCCGTGGTCGGGTCATGGGGAAAGTAATTTAGGCAGGGAGACCCAGACTTCCCTCTCCCCAGCTACTTCATCCGGCTCATCTGGGGGATCCCAAGGAGTTCCCAGGCCAGCCAGGAGACATAGCCCCTCCAACATGTCCGGGGTCTCCTCCCAGTGGAACATACCCAGAAAACCTCACCAGGGAGATGTTCAGGAGGCATTCTCATCAGATGCCCTAGCCACCTCATCTCGCTCCTCTCAATGCGGAGGAGCTCTACTCTGAGGCCCTCCCAGATGACCATGCTTCTCACCCTATCTCTAAGGGAGAGCCCGGACACCCTATGGAGGAAACTCAATTCCGCCTCTTGTATCTGTAATCTCATTCTTTCTGTCACTACCGACAGATTGTGACCATGGGTGAGGGTAGGAATATAGATTGACTGGTAAATCGAGAGCTTCGCCTTTCAGGTCAGCTCCCTTACCACGACAAACTGATACAGAGTCCGCATCACTGCACCAATCCACCTATCGATCTCCCACTCCATTCTATCCTCAGTCGTGAACAACACACTGAGATACGTGAACTCCTCCACTTGGGGCACTACCTGATCCCCGACCCAAAGAGGGCACTCTACCCTTTTCCGACTGAGGATCATGGTCACAGATTTAGAGGTGCTGATTCTCATCCCAGCCGCTTCACTTTTGGTGCCCTGCCACCCAGGAATTTTACAACTACCTTGGTGACCTCACCACCAGAGATAGATGAGTCCACCTCCAAGTTCAAAGGCTCTGCTTACTCTTAGGAAGGCATGTCGGTGGGATTGAGGAGATATTCAAAGTATTCCCTCCACCAACTCTCAATATCCCAAGTTGAGGTCAGCAGGGCACCATCCCCACCCTACACAGTGTTGGTGGTGCACCTGTTCCTCCTCCTGAGCTACCAGATGGTGGACCAAAACCTCTTTAAAACTATCTAGAAGTCCCTTTTCATGGCCTCTCTGAACTCCTCCCACACTCAGGTTTTTGCCTCAGCCACAACCAAAGCCGAATTCTGCTTGGTCTGCTGGTACCTATCTGCTTTCTCCCACAGGCCAGAAAGTCCCTATAGGACTCCTTTTTTCGGCTTGATGGGATCCCTAACCATTGGTGTCCACCAGCATGTTCATTGATTACTGCCATGACAGGCACAACCACTTTAGGGCAAGAGATCTGGTCAACTGCCTCGATGATGGAGGCATAAAACATGGTCCATTCAGACTCAAAGTCCCCCACCTCACCCGGGACATGACTGAAGTTCTGTCGGAGATGGGAGGTGAAGCTCTCTCTGACAGGGTGCTCCGCCAGTAGTTCCCAGCAGAGCCTCACTATATGTTTGGGTCTGCCAGGTCTTACTGGCATCCTCCCCCACCACCGGAGACAATTCACCTCCAGGTGGTGATCAGCTGACAGCTCCGCTTCTCACTTTACCCAAGTGTCCAAGACATGTGGCCGCAAATTCAATGACACAACAATAAAGTCAATCATCGATCTGCGACCTAGGGTGTCCTGGTGCCAAGTGCACATCGGACACCTTTTTGCTTGAACATGGCGTTTGTAATGAACAATCTGTGATGAGCACAGAAGTCGAAAAACAAAACACCAGTCGGGTTCACATCAGAGAGGCCGTCCCTCCCAATCACACCCCTCCTGGTCTCACTGTCATTGCTCATGTGAGGATTGAAGTCCCCCAGCAGAACAAGGGAGTCCCCAGGACTCTCCAGCAACCCACTCAAGGACTCCAAAAAGGTTGAGTATTCTGAACTGCTGTTTAGTGCATAAGCACAAACAACAGTCAAGACTTCTCCACCCCAACCCCCAACCCCCAACCCCCACCCTCCCAAAGACTACCCTCTTGTTCACTGGTGTGAACCCCAACATACAGGCACCGAGTCAGGGGGCAATAAGTATGTCCAGCACTGCACAGCGTCTATCACCTTGAGCAACTTCAGACCAGAAAAGAGTTCAACTCTTCTTAAGAGGACTGGTCCCAGAGCCTGAGCCATGCATCGTGTTGAGACCGACTATATCCAGTTGGAACTTCTCGACCTCACACACCAGCTCAGACTCCTTCCCCACCAGAGAGGTGACGTTCTTTGTCTCTAGAGCCAGCTTCTGCAGCTGAAGATCAGACTGCCAAGGTCCCTGCATTCGGCCACCACCACCAGCTCATACAACACCTGACCCCTCTGGCCCCTCTCACAGTTGGTGAGCCCATGGAAAGCTTAAGAAAATGTATTGTTAAATTTATCTGCAGGTATTTGAGTTTGTGGAACACTCCACAAAAAAAAAAAATTCATCATTACATTTACAACCCAATAACCATACTGGAAAACAAATCTGCACTGATTTTATTGATTTTATTCTATCTTCTCAAAACATGGTACCCATCTCAAGTCCTGTATCATTAACCATTGTCAATCGACAGCAGACACATCTGCACATCTGGACCAATGCTTGAATGACAGTATATATTGCACCTTATTATATGGGCTATAAAATAATAAGTAAAATAAATATATAATAAATCAATCTGTGTCAATGTTTAAGCCAGACTTACCAACATCAGAGGTGGATTGATTGTTTTTACTTTCTGTTTATAGATGTTTTTGTATTTTAAAAGAAACATAGTGTGGCAGGAAATCCAAAGACCGTATATCTAAAGATTTTTTAAAATCAATTTCTCATCACATTTCTGAGATCCATGGCATCTCATCATTCTTTTCCCACTAAAGTGGAAAGGTCTAAAGAGAGTAGCTATATCTTCTATTGCAAATGAATACCACAGAGCTAGACATGTAACATGCGTTTTGGTTTGTAGAACCTTCAAATACATATAAATTTACATTTAATAAAGAACAGTGTTTTTTTTTTTAAAGCTGCTACTGACTAGCAGCTGTTGACTTTCACTTTAACAGATTCTTGGCACATTTGAAAGTCTGCTCATTAGAGGTGCTTTTTATATTAACACAAATTTGTTTTACACCTTGGATATGGGCACTTTTCCAGGTTTGAATTATGGAAGGACCACAAACAAAAAGATGCTGGTTTCCATACTGCTGGACAAAGCTTTGCATTTAATTTGGTTTTGAACAAAAAAGATTATTGTATTTCTGTATGAGGTTTCATCTGTTCATGCAGTTTTTTTTAAGTGTAATTCTGGTAAGTCAGAAAAGAAAACAGCAGATCAAGGATTTAGGAATATCTAAAAAAAACAAAAAAAAAAACAAGTAAATGAGTACATCTTCCAAAAAACATCTGTTACTGACTGTATGGTGCACCTGTTCAGACTGCTCTAAAATCATTGTAGTCATGGACAAGGGACGGAAAATATTGACTGTCTCATTTTAGATGCTTACTGTCATCTCCACTCAATCATGTTGACAACTTATCACCCACTGAAATGTGATTTTGATTCCATCTCAGCTTTATGTCATTTAAGTTATTGTCATTTTATCTGCATTGGTTTCAGTTCAGAATTTTTTATTTTGATTTTAGGATTCAGATTGTTTACATCTTTCCTTTAATGTGTAATACATATTTAATATGTGTCGTATTTTGCTCTTTTCCCTGTTAAACAGCAAAATCATAAGCTGGAAGTGAATGCACTGTCAGAGTCCTTTGAAGCCATGAGGCCAAATCTTTCCAGCTGGGGTAGAATTGACCTGTCGTAGTCTCTTACACTGAGGATATTAGCCATGAAATTGGCTCACATTGAGCTGAGGGTAAAGTCTTTAAATACTGCCTCAGTGAGGTAATAGCCAAGGAGTACATAATTTTCCCACTGGCACAGAAAGCCTTAGCAACCCTCACATCTTTTTCCTTTCCTTTTATTACCAGGGAACACCTTTATTCACAGTGAGAAAATGTCACCTTTTATTTTTTTTAATGTAGAATTTGCTGAAGGAAATAGTTTAGTTCAACTGTGTTGACTGGCATTTTGTGTTCCATCTATGATTTTGATTCTTTGCAATATTTACTCCTGTTTATAGGCAACTGTTGAATCTCTATGATGAAGTCCCACAGTGTTTAGATAACAGTCAATCATGTTGGCAGCTGCAACATTTAATCTTGGACAATGTTTGGGCTGGTGGGACATGTTAAGTTACCATTCACATAAATGGCAAGGCTTGAGATTCCTCTAATGTAACATGTCACTTGTAACTGGCAGACTGAAAATAGGTGTATTCATATCTGTTTACCTGAAAAATAATGTGGACATCAATATGGATCCTTTCACAATGCTGAATAAACAATCAAAATAATCCTCCAATAAATGGTGTGCAGCAGTTTATGTCCTTTTACAATGCTGAATAAACAATCAAAATTATCCTCCAATAAATATTACTTAAATCTGAACTGTGCTGGAGATGAAATACAACATGTACTTTGTGATGTTGACATTTTGTTTTCAAATGCAGAAATGGTAGGAAAGAATCGATAAATTAGTTGGCACAGAAGACCAAAGCCATGGGTAAAGAATAATCCTTCTAAATACATCTTGTGTTATATGGAATTATCAAATTATTCTTTATCATTTTTGATACCCCACTTGACTGTCACATTACAGGGCCTTCTTCTTTCATAGTGGCCAACTGATATAAGCTTTTTTAGTGGCTCATGCCAAATTATTTAACAGTGCCATTGGTTCATGGTGTACATAATGCCATAATCATGTCATTATTTCTTCCACAAATAAGACAAAATGGAATAGCCAAAGAATATACAAAATGTTGAACTTAAATTCATATTAAACACTAGTATGTCTAAATTATGTAAGTGAAATCTATTTATCATTGTGTCCAAAGTTCACACACCGACAATGAACTAATTAAACAAGTGCACAAAACCTTTGTTCCCATGCAGGTTGACAAATAGAGACAAATAGAAAGTTTGTAATTGCACAAATTAAACAGGCTATCCTGAACATTTAGTGTTTTTCTATTTTTAGTGGTTTCATGAAATAATAGGAAAAAAATCCTCACAAAATATGTCATTTATGGGGAGTCAAACATGCCTGGTTCCCCATAAATGGAAAGAACATTTTAGCAGTGGAATGAGAAGAAAACTAAGACATTCTGAAACATTTTACATCCCTATGTGAAAAAAAAAAAAAAAGTCACTGCTGATCAGTCTTACCTATTTCAAAGTAAATAAATAAACCTTTCAGCCTCAGGTTGCCACCACCAGCTTTCAATGCAGAGAATTTTTAAAAAAGCCCCCACAATATTTATTCCTGCAAGTATCCATTCAGTCTGTAATTCAGATTTGCAAGAGGCTGCTACAGTCCAGCTGAAAGACAGGACTTCAAAGTCGCTCCATCTTTAATTCCCCCAACTTCAACTGTAAATCAAACTGTCAGTACTTTACCGAGGAAATGGAAGTCAAAACACCTTCATTCTTGATTATAGTTCAGTTAACATGGGACACAATGAGCTCAAGCAGTCATGTGTTTAATGGTGAATATTTAGACAAGAAATCTTAACTACTTGGTTTTATTTTCCTTTTTTTCTGAAGTTAGAAGTTAAAAAATATGTACCATTTGTAGACAGCACAAAAACTATTGTCAATATCAGCTATATTTGATAGCTTCTAAAACTGTAAATCACAGAATAAATCCAGAGTTTATTTAACCTTTCATTCATGCAATGAATGAATTGTGACATTTTTAACAAGTGTAATCAACACTGTTGAACTGCTTCAGTGTTACTATTTTATATTGCAATGTTTTAACATCCTGGACATAGTAACAAAATTCTTACTGTAAGAGAGATCAGTAACATCCAACTACAGGTGAAGGACATGTACCTATTATAAAATAAACTTGACTGTAGAATTTTCAGCTCAGCCAAGTCTACGTCCTGAAACCAGTAGCTAAAAAAGAGCATTAATTACATGGTTGAATAAGGACCTGTGGTACTCTGTCTCTGTGGTATTTTGACCACACCATGTCACAGACATTTCATTAAGACTTCCAGAAATTCTGGCAACAACTGAAAAAAAAGCATGTCTCCTTATACACATTTGAAAACGGTTACTTTAGAATTGGTCTCAATGATCTGTATTCCACAAAGTGCTTCACAATCATTGTCATTCACATACTGTTTTTATGTACACACTCTATGTGCTGTTGCACTTTTGTTCCTACAAACATTCCACAATGTGTATATCAGGAGGCAATGTGGGTTAATAGCCCTTTTCCATTACAATGTTTCCCTGTCTATCATAGTAGTTATGTTCCAGAATCCCAAATAGGTGAAAATGTATGATATAGCAAGACCATATAGAAAGTATTTTATTTCAGAGTTTAACACTCAAACCACCAAGGCAGTCATATGGATGGTCAGAGGTTTTATTATGTGAATAACTGCCTAAATAAAATCTACAGGTCCCCCCCCCAACTTTTCATAAATATATATGTTTTACTTCTAAAGTTTTGAACATGTTAAAATAAAATACACACAAGTTCTGAGCACTTATCTCGGACCCCCACAGTGGTCCTGTAGACAGCCGTTATTTACACTGTAGGTGGTCCAGCTGCAGAGTTATTGCTACACTAAAGATTGTAACCTTTAATTTTTGCACGTCAGTGCATTTTTTTCCTCTCCTTATTTTATCCTTGTTTTTCTTACATTATGCTCTATATCCTGCTCTGAAGAGAGAAAAAAGGGAAGAAGTGAGAGGATCGCCATTTTACTGATCAGATTTGGAAAGCCAGCAGACACACACAAAAACATGTGTGGATCAAGAAAAAAGAAAAAGGCTTTTCACTGTCAAAGAAACTTTGAAACTTTTGCAAGAAATGAGCAGGGGAGTGATGGAGGAGAAGTTTGGGACTTCAGTGATGAGGACTGGATTAATGAGAAACTCTCCACTCTTTGGTGGAGCCCTGCAGAAAAAAAGTCCACTGACACAGATGTTAGACCTACAATATCCACACAAGGTAGGGAGGGTTTCTGCACAGACATTATTTTGCAAACACACATTTATTTCATAGCCTGAATTTCTAAAATTAAGGCAATGAATAAAGAATTATATGCCTATCCACTCAACAGTGAAATTAGCAGCTCCTGAAGCAGAGCTGGCTGATTTCTGCTTCAGCACTGACATCACTACAATAAAAAGATCTATAACAATTATTATTACAACTAATAATAATTTATTAAAATTTTAGGGCTTGCTTTAAACACACAGAACAAATGTCAATTTCAGTGTAAAAAGCTGTGAAACCCCATAAAAATCATGATCACTATAAACTGCTGATCTCCACAATGTAGCGAGGGCTCAGTGATTGAAAAATACATATATTAATTTAAAAATCTGCGATACACAGGGTGAACCATGATATGGTGGTGGATCACTGTATACAGTTTTTGACTCTACTCGTTTCAGTCTCAGTCATTTTCCATTACAGTTAAATACTACCTCAATGTGGGTGGGACCTTCATGGCAAGCCAGCCCGAAACTCTGGTGATATCTTTTCATGTGATACTTTTTAGGCACAGAAACTGGTGGACCTTTGTGTGTGAAATAGTTGCTCTCAAGACTCACCAGAAATGTTATTCTCTGGCAAATTAGTGGCCTGTAGCCTGGTGATATTGCCTTACTCAGCTCAGTTAGAACCCTGTCCAAATAAGTGCAAAAAAAGGAGGTACTAATGGGTACTATCACCTAGTGGAAAACCATTAAAACAGAGTAGAGTTGTGCAGAGCCAAGCCAAGTAGAAATGAACAAGCTACTCTTCCCACTCTCAGCCGCTCTTCTTTATTAACCCAATATGCAAATTGTTTGACTTCATGCTACATGGCTGACATGATCATTGAAAACTTAACAGACCATAATATTGAAATTATCCCGTCAGAATGCCAGTACAAGAGCTGAACCATTATGACACTAATTTTCTTCATTCTTCATGTGTGTGTCTGTTAATGCATTTGTGTGGCTAGATATTAAATTAAATTTTAATTTAATCAGCATTACTCTGTATTTTTGTCTGATGCTTATGAAATAACTTTTAAACACAAGTTTGAATTTTACCTCAATAATGTCCACTTCCTTGAGTGTTGCTTCAGAAAACAGATGAGGCTGTGCAGAGGACCAGATCACAAGTGTAATTTAAAAGTATAAAAAGCTCTTTCATGACAGGAATGTCAGATTGTCAGGGACACTGAAGCAAGATGGAGACTGTTGTGGAAACTGTCCAAATCACTAAGCCAACATTTGACTTATGGATATTCCAATTTCCTGGTGGCAGTGGTAACATAAAGGAGGACACAAGAGCAGGATGACATTCACAAAACAGTCTGAGTCTCTTTTCAGATTCCTTTGGAATATTAGTGACAACACACACTTGTGTAATCATCATGCAAAGATAATAAGCTAATTAGCACTAATTACCATGCAAATACTTCTGTCCCCCTTATTTCCTGTATCATATTATTAGGAAGGCTTATTTCCTCTGTGTGTAGAATTATGCAGATGATATTTCCATTATAATATATCAACTTTTTCCAGAAGATTGTGAAGGAGTTTTAATGTGTACCTCACATGTGTACCTCAGTGGGATGCAGAATGAAGATTAGCAAGATAAACTACATTGCTTATTTCATGATGACATAAAACTATATTCAATTATGTATCAGAGTGCAAATATACCAGAATATGCAATTTGTTACTGAACGTAGTCAATATATTCTTTTGCAAAGCAAAATTATGTGAAATTCTAACTTGTTTTCTTTCTGCAAGCCCAAGCTTCACTTTTTCTACAGTAGCCTTTACCCAGCATGAGATAACAGCTTCTCTAATGTTGTAATCAAAGTTCTGTCCACAAATCTCTGATCTGTTTATCCCAGCATGTACTCAAAACTATTAATAGACATAAAAAAAATGCTTCCAAATTCCATTTGGATGCAAGCTAGCTGATTTTAGCACATAGCGTGAAAGCCTTCAGGTGTTAATTAAATCTCCTCTGACATTCCCATATCCCGCCCTGCAGAACAGGCTGCAGTTCAGAAATTACGTTAGATGAAGGCATTTCAGTCACACCAATCTTGCTCAAAAGAAGACAGGAGAACATCCCACGAGGGGGGCGCAAGATGCAGTGACAAGAGATTCATAGATGAGTTTGCAAGCACTACTTCTCTGGAGAGCCATGAATTGATTTGCTGACCATAGTTGTCCTCAGTGGCAATCTCTGAGTGTTGCTGTGCAGTGTGGAAGGCTACAGTTCTGCCTGGCACACTCATTCATCAAGCAGCCTGAGCCATCATGGAGGCAGCTCCAGCAGGCCTGGGCCCAGGGCCGCAGGATATTATTAGAGATGAATTGAGGTAACTGCCGTTGATGACCCAGTTCAGCGTGCCTGACAATCTCCAAGCTTCTCCTCTGTTTTACTAACGTTCCTTGTAACTTTGGATTTTGTGCTCTATAAGGAGGTTAGTGGCCATCGTGGTAAAATGTGCTGCACTGCAGAATATGTAATGATAATGAAACTGCATGCTACAAGGAACAAAACATCGTCTTTGTTTTATGATAATTAAAAACAGGCATACAATAATCTACTCGTGCATTCTCAAAATGTACAACATCCGATACTTTTACATTTTTAATGTATTATATCTCACACAGCTTTGCACCAGAATACTGAATCAGTTAAAACTCATGAGAAGACCTCAATAGAGGACTAACTCCTGCATGAAAAAGCATAATAATAAACATAAATAATCTAATGGAGAAAATATCACTTAGGAAAAATAGATTTCTTCATTTATACCCATCCATTTATCTTTTATAACCATTTTATCCGGTTTATGGTCTCGTGGGGGCTGGAGTCAATCTCAGCCGACACTATGCAAGAGGCAGAGGACACAACAGGCAGGCTGCCAGTCTATCACAGGACCAACACCAGCACATGTGAGACAAACAACTCACATTCACATCCATGGTCCATTTAGAATCTCCAATCTACCAAACATGGATGATTATAGGCTGTTTGAGAAAACTGGAGATTGGAGAAAAGTCAGGCAGGCACTGTGAGAGCATGGAATCTCTACAGATAAATGCCCCAGTTGAAATTCCAGAAACCAGAAACTATTTTGCTGTGAGTGCAGTGCTAACCAGTGCACCACTGTGATACAATTTTGGTCTGGAAATGAAAGTCATCTTAAAGTTAACAAGCTAAAGAAAACAGAAAGCAAAATGAATTAAGTGTGCGGTGTCAACACCACTGTTGGGAGTAATATACTTCTTTAATCTTCAAAAGACATAATATACATCAGAATAATATATCCTCATGTATGATGACTCACACACATGGTTAGTTTTGCTGCCTTTAAACTCTCCCACAAAATAAGAAGCAAAAATCAAGTAGGTAGGGTAAATAAATAAATGTTGTGCATGTGTTATTATCTCTATAATCAGGACAGAATCATAAGGAGTTTGTGTTTGTGTGCTGTGTACACACACACACATATGCATGCACAAAGAGAGCGAGAGAGACAGAGAGTAATGAGCTTTTTAATGCATTGGTAGCAAAATAATATATTAGAAATGAAATATGTTGCACTGAATGTAATGGAATAAGCACTAACCTGAAATTAGCCATAGTCATACAAAAACAGTGTTTGTGGATAATATTTTTCTGCTATCTTCCTGTGTCTTACAAAAATGCTGTTTTAGACTAATCACAGTTGAAGAAAACACATAAAGGGGAGAACATATTCATACATAGTTCAATTCTTTTTCTTAATACATTATAGAAAAACAACATCATCAAATTTGAAATGCTGCAGACTCTGAACTTCATTTATTGGGCTTCTCCTTATCACAGCCTGTCGTTTTTACTTTTACAACTTTTTCCAGACATGATAGTTTATTGTAACACAGAAGAAACCTGTTAATAGCAGAGAAACTCATCCTATGATGGCAAGAGAGAAGTGCAGGAGGTTTCATCTAAACAGCAAAGTAAAGATCAAATTTAGTGAGCTCCACTGTGTCAGCTTGGTTGGCATCTGTGACTATCTTACTCCAAGCTGTTAAGAAATTATCTTCTTTCCTCAAATATCTGCAAAGTTTGCCTTCTTTGCTTCGGTTTTGATAATAAGTAACTGGATAACAGCCTGTCTTCAGCACCACAAATGATCAAAAAATAATTACCACTTGGATTGTGTCATCCTAGTTGTAAGTTTGATATAAAATGTGAGTAAATTATACATAAAATCAGTGACATATATTCTCACTGTCTCTCACATATCTATCCATTCCCATTTTCATTTCAAGTTTTGCATGTTGAGTTTTGTGGCCTGTCAGATCTAAATGGGTTTGTTGCTAATTTGATGTAATTTTAGAGTTTTAAATGGATTAACAACAGTCAAATGAAAAAGAATATACAGTCTGCCAAAATCCAGAACAAACTGTCTCAAAAGTTAATTTGTTCTTTCCAGCATTAGATTTTTGTTTTCTTTTTCTTTTTTGTTACAGTCTACAAGCTAAGATTTAAAGTTTCAGTTTGTTATTGTGATTTTTATATGGTCCATATGTGTTTTTGCTGGATGTAAAACAAACTATCTCTGGGGTTGATAAAGATATGTAGCACCTAAGATGTATAACGTAAATTAGGTAAATACAAACTCAATTGAATGACAATACTTGACATTTTACATGCTGTCAACAACTAGCATTCAAGTGTGTGTTAAAGCCAAAGAGGAAAGACATCAGCACTGAAACTGGAAAAGAAATTGTTGCTGCTTATCAATCCAGGAAAGATTATAAGACTTTTTCAACACAACTTTAAGTCTATTACCCCATTCCCAAGGGATTAAAATTATCTAGGGACCTGCATTAATTTATAGTAATCACGGAGGACATCTGTGTTTTTAATCCCATCCAAATGCACATGTCAGTGATTTGGTAATGTGCATGCTAAAGTATTTTCCAGCATAACTGTGGCAATTGTAGTACATAGTGTGATATTATATTACAGCTTCAGTCTTTCTAGCTCATATAGTGTGATAATCTTATATTTTTAGATGATAAACCTATAGAAATTAATCAACATTGAGCTTCACATGGAGACCTATGAAAAGACGGCCATTTCTCAATGTGTTCTTGGGAACTGAGAAATGGCCAAGAAGTCCAGATGTCCAGAAGACCAACAATGAGATTAAGAAATGTGTGGCTGCATCATAAAACAAAAAAAATTTAACTTTCATCAAGCTCAAAGCCTCTCTGACAGCACAAAACCTTTAGGGATTCAACGAAAGCTCCAGTTACATTTACTATTAAGTTTACTGTTGCCATGGCAACTTAAACACACAGGCCAATACACATTTCCCGATTTTGTCACTTTTCAAAATGTGGGGTGTAGTCACTTAAATTTAACTCTTTTAGAGTCTGATCAGATGCTTTTAAATCAATATTCAAATTTAATGTTAAATAAAATTTTCAATCTATAATATTAGGTTTAATTCAGTTCAATAAAAATGTGGGGCCTCAATGTCATTTCCAGTATCAATGTCTGTAAATTATGGTGAAACAGACTTTGCTTATCCAGGGCTAATGCACAGAACTAAATACAGATGTCGGGTTGTACTTTTAGAATTACTGCAGGTCCAGAAGCAATTTTAGTCCACTGTGAGTGGGACATATGGCTCTACAGTAAGATACACCAGGGTCGTTTCTGAGTCATCTAGATCATGGTACTTCTCAAAGGTATAAATCAAGGCAACTAGGATATTCTTGGTTTATAAAGACATTATATCTTCCACCAAAGGCATTGAATTGACAACTGAATTGACAACAACCAAGAAAAGGAAGTCAGGTTGCCTTGATTCAAGCATTTGAGATTCAAGTAAAATCCAGTTATTCAGAAGTGAACACAAATTTCAAGACTGCAAACATTAACTAAAGATTAAGTGAGCTGAGCAAGTTCATCCAAAGGTTAGACTGTGCAACATTTAGATAGATCACAAATACCTGGAACTGTATCCTAGAAACTTACAGGCCACAGATAGCTTGTTGAATTTAAAAGGTCATGACCAATAGAGAAAGACAAAAGTATGGCTTATTTAGTAAGGATGCTAGGGGTAAGCCTGTTTACTTAAAAGATCATTGCAGAGCAGTTTAGGTTTGCGAAACTGAATCTGAACAAACCACATGTCTTCTGGAACAGTTCTCTTTAGAAAGTCAAAACTGAAGTGAAGATGTCTGCGTTTGTATGCTGTGTTTGGCTTTTTTACCAGACATTATGATGTGTGTTATTACCAAACACCTCATGTGTATTGAGAACAGTGGTGGAAGGCCCAGAGCATCTTGTAGTGATTGTGAACTCAATATACCAAACGGTCTACAGTTAAATGTATGTCTCTGTCTGATTAACAAAGCTTAAAAATGGATTATACAAGAAGTCAGTGACCCAAATTCAAGCAGAAGTTAATAGATGGACGAAAGATCCAGATAACACCAGTTACTGTGGGACAGAATGGTTCAGAGACAAAACTAAAATAAAAACTAAATTACAGTGATGGGTCCTAAAGAAAGGTTTGCATAAACCAATGCCTGCAAATATATGTGAGCCCAAGCAGTTTTGTCAAGACAAATTGGCCAAAATTCCTCCACAATGATCTGAGAGTCTGATGATGTTACACAGGAAGCGACTACTTCAAGATTGCTGCTAAAGGTGGCTCTACAAGCACTGTTTAGTCCCATCTCCCTCATATTAAGACCTAACAAGGACTTGATTTTCTTTTTTTTTCTTTCTATAAAGCTAAGCTCTGAAAGGTTAAAAGTTAAAAATAATAATAATAATTAAAAAGATTAGGCGTTCTTTTTTACATGACTGTGTGGCCACGTCTGCATACTCTATCACCTCAGCTGTCAGTCAGTGTACGTCTCCTTCATCTGTTTGACCCACGTCTGCAAAGACAGACTTGAGGTCCCAAACTTCCCAAATGATATGGAGATTGCAGTGAATGGGGGCTCGGAGCTGTCGTCTCATTTACATAGGTACAACAGAAAGGGCACCACCATCACTGAAAACAGATTTATCAAGGCCACTCATGAATAAAAGATCACAGATCCATTATTAAGGTTTATTGCATTTAGTTGGCCTTGATCTTCTTCAGAACTAATGAAAGAAAAAAAAACATGAGCAAACCTCAATTCCACTGTCCAAAAGTTTAGTGCAATCTGCCTTTTCTTAATAGAAAATAAGTGTACAAACATTCTACTGTAACTTCACAACAATATCATTTTGATTGGTAACAGCAAAAGCCATTAGGATACATATTATACATATTTCATTTTGTAATTTGCAAAAGGGCAAACTGATTTCCAATGAGCAAGTCACTAATATCTTACCCACAATGAGTGTATATTATGGTTAGTTAGTCCTCAAGAAATCGAATAATAAATACACAAATAAATATAGTCATCTATTGTTGATAAAGCATGTGAGTGAGCATGGAAGGTATTTGACATAATGCATATCTCTCTTAAAGCATGTTCACTAACATGCAAGTCAGTATGTGGTCACTAGAAACCCTTTGTGACAATCTTTTTCTCAATTCATTGTATTTTCTACTGCAGTGGACTTCTTGTACTTCATTCTGCTATTGAAAGCTGGAACAGGGTGAGCACAAAAAAGCAAAATAATCCCAACCACCAAAAAAGAGAAAAAAAGCCTACAATTCACAAACTCCAAAGTCTGCATGCACATAAAATATTAACACAAGAAGCACATACAAGCTGTATACATGAAGCTGTATACAATATACAGTATAACCTTGATTTATAGCTGATAAAAGAGGGAAAGATTCCCCTTGGAGGATACAGATACAGCACTGAATCAAAACATCTCAATGTTTAGCATAAATTTAAATTCTAATTTTCCTAAACTGTCTCATCTCAGACTCAAAGGAATTGGAAAATATTAAACAACATTCTTGAACATTCAAATGAGATAAACAAAATATTTTGGAGCACTAGCATCAGCAACTGGGCCGTCCAGTTGTTTTTCAGTTGCGTGCGACTACTTTTCTGTTACATGCAGTTATTTGGACACATGGATGGTTTCATCAAAGTTGCCCTTGGGCCAAGATATCTGAGATTCCAGAATAATCCAGCTTTTATCCTCAGGACTGCATATGTGGATCTGAGTCACCCAGCTGCACCAAGCGCTGGTTAAGTCAACATTCAGGCCACACAGAAGTACTCATACAGATTTCTGACTTCCCAGAGGGAAACTTTTACATAACACTTTTCCTTTCCTCTTGTCCTAACCCCAACCACCACAACTGCATATCTAACCTGTACTTTTACCGTAATGCAGGACTTAATTCAATTCTAGTACTCTAAATGCACATATTAAATCTCAAAATGCAGTGAGGACCACTGAGGACTTGAGCTTTAATTTAGTCCCCAAAGTAACAGACTGACAGAGTCAGTTTATGGAAATTAAAAGATATTAATTCACACAAACATGACTAAATGGAATGAAAAATGCAAATACATTTGTATGAATGTGCCTCTATATAATCCATATTAACAGTAAACACCTTCCAGTGAATGAAAATACCTGATAAAACTGTGATCTCTGTGACTCTTCAATAATTAATAATTAAGTGAAAATACAAGACACCCCTATACACCCACACTACATGCAAATGCACACATCCGCACGCACACACACACACACACACACACACACACTCAAGGCTCACTTTGACTTACTCTTGCCCACTGCTCTGCAGAGCATGCTTCCCTTCGGCTTTTCTCTTCAATTTAAGCAATCATAACAACTGTTCTAGGAGCCAATACAGGCATAAAGGTCTTTGAGAGCTTTGTTTTCCGAAACAGGAATATATCTGCTCGGCTTACAAAAAAAATAAATAAATAAAATAAAATAAAAAAAGGAAAGAAAAGAAAAAGGGGGAAAAAAGCTGGCTTGACAGGCCAAGAAACAACTGCCAGCTGAAATTAGAGATCCATCCTTTCCCAGGCCTGAGTGTTTGCTGTTTTTATTTTTTAAATAGACAGTCAGGGAGAAAAGACAGGAAACATGGCCATCAGCAAACACAAGAATACAGGAGCAGTATAGGAAGAGAATATTTGCCAAAGGGGCTTGCAGAAAAAAAAGAAAAGAAACAAAAAGAAAAAAAAAATCCTGCATTCTCTTTTGGCCATTGTGTTTTGACATGGTAAACCAAGGTTGGCAAGGTTGAATACAGAGCTCGGGTCAAGACCTCAACCTCTTGCAACATCCCTCCTTAACTCATCATAGCAAAACTTCATGCAGCACGAAAGACTTAGAAAAGTCTTCATGTCTGTATGCAATACCACAGACATAGAGAACATAGGTCAGGTATACAAAACGAAACTGAGCACAATAACACCAACAGTGAGAGATGAACACTCAGTGGCTTGTACAGGATTTATAAGGTTAAAATCTTGTGTATCTAAATGTGTTGTCCAGAATGTTACATGAGGGTGCATTTGGAAGAGTTACCTGTGAAATTTCCACCACAGACTCAGTTTTACACAATCTCAATCAGAAAAAACAAATGTCTGTTTACATGAGGATTCAAGAAAGGTAAAGCTTTACCAAATTACAGCATTTCTTCATATGTTTTTATTTTTTTTAGATAATTCATGTTGCCATCAACCCACAGTGAAACAGAGAGATGTTTCTCTAGTAAAGATTTAATATAGGGCGTCCTTTAAGAAGGCTCAATGGGTGAGCCTCCCTACTCCAAGCTTTATTATATTGTAATATGGTTATGAAAGGATTTAACTAAGAGGCACTCAAGAGTAAAAATCTGCTCATACACAACCTGACCCCTTTTAGCCAACCACTTGTCTTCTTCTGTCAGTGACTTCATACAGTAAAGAACACAGCAAGCTGCCTGTCTTTACAATCACATCCATACCATGAGAGGTTGGAAATATACACACACACACACACACAGACACACACACAC
>JAOWBL010000018.1:12047676-12075183 GCA_028564865.1 Zenarchopterus dispar
TATATATAATTTTTTTTTTTTTTTTTTTTTTATATATATATTTTTTTTTTTTTTTGGAGACTAGGCTGAAGTTTTAATTTGCTGTGCCACAAAAAGATGTAGACTTCCCTATGTGTAAACCAGTGAGTAGGATGCCACTACTGAAGAGGAAAAAAATCCTCCAGATTCTGAACTCTTGCATGGAGACTTATTTTTATTACTAGAGATTAGAAAAGCTGTGTTATTGACTTCTGATTAGTGCATGAGTCACTTTCTTCACTGTCTCTAGCAGTAATTATCTACACCAAAAGAACTGTAAGTGCTTTCTGTCAGATGGCGTCTGCACTGACCAAACTCTATTCTGTAAGAGATAACACAATCACTATGTGAGACTGCTGTACAGCCATATGTTTTCTTTGTGCTTTTGTTACTCATCATAGGAATCAAAGTGGCAATTAGTTGCTAACAAAGTGGAAATTAATCAGAAGAAAATGGGTTAGCTAAGTGCAATAGATCAATAGCAGATGAGCATCCATTTAAACTTCAATTTAAAGTTATACGTGACAACAAAATATGCACCATCAACCTCCAAAGGACATTGAAGTGTATTAAACACATCTTGAACACTTTTGCATGTTTGTGTCAGTGAAGAAAGATGAGAATTTCAACTCCAAATAGTCAGCAAAAAATGAGACTTAGCAGAGAATGGTGATAAAAAGACAGAAAGATGGCCATGTGTGGTTTGAGAGAGGCATGTAAGAAAGTTTAAAATAGATCACAGGCCATTCATAGCCAGTACTCTGCACTTAGAAAGATGGCCTGACCCTGTCATCATGATGAACTGTTGACAAAACCAAACCACCAAGCTCAGTTTTTGCATCTAAAAGACAGCAGCTGCCCATCAATTATGCCGTAGATACCCACTCACAACAAGCAGGATTCGAGCTACAGCATATCAGTCACAGGAACTTTGAGGAAAAGCACACAGATAGACTATACATATAATTTTTTTATTATCCGAATATTTTACATGGAAGTATTCTGTTTGGTGGTAACAAAAACTTTTAGGATGTGAAGTTACAAGAAAATATGATAATTTACCCTGAATGTGTTTGCAAATCTCTGAGAAAACATTTTGCATTTTCAGTTACTTCTTCCCCTGTATGCATGTCGACTGCACAGTACGTATCATGTTTCACTGTAGCAAAAAGCAAGCTTTTATCTAAAAGCTCTCAGTACTTCTCAGTTTCTTCCTTCTCTGTTAAGACCCTGTTAGAACCTTTTTATCACTGCAGCACAGAGGTGCAGAGAGAAAGCCCTTGTCATCATCATACCACCTTGCAGGTAGGGTGAAGAGCAGAGACAAACACCTGCTGCCAGGGTGTAATTATGATTTTCCCAGGCTTTTTCTTTGAACTGTAAGCTTCCCACTGTCTTTTTTGTCTCTACATCAGTATTACAGTTGCTTCTCCCCACTTTCAAGTATCTGTTTCAAGGGTTGAGCGCAATTTTTCCTCTACTTGTTTCCTATTCTTTTCAATTCACTTTGCTGAGTACAAGTACGCCATCACCCCACTGGTCTCTGGGAAAGGGGCTCATGGCTCATACACCATGACACATTGTGAGAAAACTGTGATAACACTTTCCCCCACTGTGCAGATGAAACAAAAAGGAGAGTGTTAAAATGAAAGGCAGGGAGCAAGGACAAAAGACAGAAAGCCAGATAGAGTACAGAAAAGCTCAAAGGTTATTAGGGGAGCAGGTCACCAAAAGAAGAGTAATGGAAGTGGAAACCACGGAGAAAGAACAAGGAAACGTGTCATATTAAAATATTCAAAAAAGGGCAAACATTACTATATGAAGAATGCAACCCTTTTATAATCCCTTAGTATCATTGTACCACACACCAGAAAAAAAGACAGTGGAACAGTTAAATAATGCAATAATCTGAAGCTGAGTTCCAGTCTCTAAATGACTTTCTGGCTCCTGTACGCTCATTATTTCATTTCAGAAAAAATAGGGGAAAACAATTACTGTCACAATCTGTCTTCAACTTCTGTAAGCAAGAGACCAAGCCTATGGGACTTCCAACAGGATACCTGGTTGGTGCTGATCGGCCGTATAACTAATAAAGGCAATAAATACTTTATGATCCTGCCTGAGAATGAAAATTTGATACAACATTCTGCATTTTAATATGTTTCATTTGGGAGAGAAGGATATGATAAAATACTATTCATGTAGACTTGATACTATTTAACTCATGTCTGTAGCAGAAATGTGTAAAAAAAAAAAAGAGAGATTTTGTTTTAAAATCTTGATGCAAAATGCTTAAAATCATGTCAAGTGTGACTTTTCAATGATTCTCTATAATAATGTCATTCTCTAATTACCTTACAACAAAACTGCTAAATTAAAAATCCATTTTTAAGCAAGAAGCAAAAACTAAGATCTGACTGGACAGATTGGTTGATGGAGATATGGATGGATGTTTTTATTGTCCACCAACTAAATTCCCAGCATATAGAATATCTGATGAATTTATTAATGGAATTATGTGGAGATGATATGTGAACCTGTAGAGGTTTATTGCTGTGGGGAGCACAGCAGATGAGATCTCCAGATGAGGTCTGTGTTACAGCGGATCTGAAGAAGCCTCTGACTGAGGACACTGTTGCTACAGAGTTGGGTCCAGCATAAATTCTAGGGGAGCATTGTGGTCTACGATGAGGAGGCACAAACTACTGTTGGAAAACACAACCTAATATATGAATACAATAGCCTACTCTTAAATAGAGTACTACCAGTCAGTACTACTAAATAAAGCAGTTTCACTGTCCATAAAGTACAGATTCCAACAACTCACAGTGCATCAGTTCCAAGGTTCCAATTTTAAAAATAATAGTCTCTCATTTTTCACATGCTGACAATGCTGCAAAAGGCCTTTAGTATAGGCCACATTGCTCTCATTTCTTTTCTGCGTACAGACTCACATGTAAGAAAAAACACCAAAAATCATTCACAGTATTACTCAAAAATTATAAACCCAAGGCTGGCATCTCAAATGTAGAACAGTGGCTTACCTTCAAAGTAGCTGAACATGGCAAGTGCTGGTGCTGAACTTTCTTAAAACAGTGTCAAGCAGAGTGCTGTAACTATTTCCTTATATTCATTTTGTTGTATTATTGGACTCAATGGTCCCTCACAGAAACATTGCCAACCACCTGACTTGCCGTTGTGTGCACATGCATGAATAAAATAGTGGCTCAACTTATCGCATCATGTTGACACTGACAACACATAAGAAGGTGTCTTTTCATTACACTTTTTTGCAAAAGAAATGTGAAACTCTGAATTTGCAATAAAGGTAGCACTGCTGGGGTCAGTGTTTCCACTGAACCCCGTTTTTCTCTGTATGAAAGTATCTCTCTGTATTTCGTCCTACCAGACTTCTCTTCAGAAAAGAACATTCCAACTGTGAAGAAGATAGTCTTTGATAAATTATTGTAACTGATGCTACTGCTGTTGTGAAAATAGTCAGATGATGAAGGCAGCAAATGATCATTCAAATGATTATTCAGAGGCAAAGCCCTTATGTAATGTAGTGATGCATAATGATTAAGTAGTGTTATAGCACAACTACAGCATAGTAATGGGGCCAAAAACAGCTGGAAACTAGATTGACCAGCTATGTCACATCTAGCACTACCAGAGACGTGGAAATGAGCAAAAAGCATTCCCGTTAGGTCTACACTTTTGCGACCAACTTGATCATAAACAGACTCAGTCTGCAAAAAACTACAACAGTTGGCATTCAGGTAGACCGGTTTTCACATTTAATACAACAGCTTTATAGTAAAACACATGTTTTTATTTGACCAAAAGCCTAAAATTCAATTTGGGGTGGGGTCAGTTATTCATTTGAGGGCATGTGGCCTACAAATGACCCACCCCTTCTACCCCACCTCCCACCCCCATCCCCCCGATTTACACAGGTAACAGGACTCCAATTTGTATTGGAAGGTGTACCACATGAAGACAAATGGTTATAGTACAGTCCCCTGTGGTGCTCCTGTGCTGCTGACCACCTGGTCAGACATACAATCATTCAGTCTCACAAACTGTGGTCTGTTTGTCATGTTGTTGGTAATCCAGTGGAGGCATCCATCCATGTCTTCTGGAGTTTCATATGTAGAAATGGAGGCTGGATGCTGATAAATGCACTGGAGAAATCAAAGAACATGATCCTCACAATACTGCCTACTTTGTCCAAATGATCGTGGGTTCCTTGAAGCAGGGGTATGATAGCATCTTCAACTCCAACCCCACAACAATAAACAAATTTCAGTGGCTCCTGAAAGGTACTTGTTTGATTATTCAAGTGGGCCAGTAAAAACCTATTCAAGACTTCCATGCTGTGAGATGTTAGGGCTACAAGTCTACAGTTATTAAGAGAAAATTAATGAGATCTTTTTGGTACAGGATGCCTTCCACAGTACTGGAACCTTCTCGTGGCCCAGGCTGAGGTTGAAGAGGTGCTGCAGAATCCCACGTAGCTGATCCAAATAGGCTTTCAAGAGTCTGGGACTGACACCACCTGGACCTGCAGCCTTGTTCTGGTATTCTCCTGGGGTGGAAGAGGAGGATGCTGAGCTTGTTTTTGAACTGAACCTGTTAAAGAATGTGTTCAGCTCTGTTCAAACTTCCATCTATCTGGTCCTCCTTCTGTTTGAAGCATGTGATTTCCTTTATCTCTGATCACACACCTCTTGAGTTGTTCTCCTGGAGCTTGTGCTCCAGCCTTCTCCTGTACACGTCCTTGTTGTCTCTAATTTTGACTTTCAGATGTTTTTGTACTGATCACAATAATTCTCTGTCTCCTTCCCTGAAGGCTCTTTTTTATTTGTTGGGGAGCTCTTCAGGTCACTAGTGTTCCAGGGTTTAATATTGGGGAAGCATCTTACTGTTGTGGTGGAGATGATGTCATCCACACAGAAGTTAATATCGTCAGCCACTCACTCAGTCATGGCATTATTGATGCCATCTCCAGGCTGGGGTCTCAGTCTAGGTATAATCTGGTTTCTTGATATCTCGAGCAGCTGCTCCCTCTTGTAAACAACTTGTTTGTTGCTATGGTTAACCATCATAACAGCTGGCAAAAAATGAAAAACAAAGGAAATCCCTCAAGCAGCACAGCGTCCTAATAGTAATATCCCAAATATAGCATCACAGTTATGCCAAATGTCAAGAACACAATAAACATGCTCATAAAAAGGTTATATTATTATTGTAGATAAAATAAGCACTTGCAGTTTCAGAAATACCATGTCCAAGAGCATTAAATAACCCTACATGTGAGAAAGATACTGCCTCGTGAAAGAGAACAGACCACCATGTGTAATGGAACCTTTTTTGGGTATTCAGGAGTTCTTGCACACAAGAGGTCCCTCCATGTAACACCCTCTGATACTGGTATGGTCTAACCTGGAGAGCAGTAGGGCAAGCCCAGTGGAGCTCCCAATGTCCTCGTTTCAACTCTGGGAGCACTCTTTTTAGCTGCAGTTTTGGTTGAACAAATGCCCTCTGGCAATGGACAAGAATACCCTCTCTTGTGATTGGAGAGGTCCTGGTCCCGCCACACAGGATTTTCAAGTGCAAGAATGTTTCTTTGCTCTTAGACTGCTTTTTCTGCAACCACAAGTGATGAATTTGTCTGTGAGAATGACATAGCTTGTTTATGAGTATGTGTTACTGTACTCTTGATAACTGACATAAACTGATACACAGACCAAGCCTGAAGCCAGTAATGTATAAAAAAACAATCAATTTTATAATGAATGCAAGGAAGTGACCCTAACTAAACTCAGTTATACTTCACCAAGTCCAAGGGGCTAGTATTTTAAAATAAAAACATACTTAACGCGTGAATCCTTCATCAGTAAAGTACTGTGCACTATATCCTCTATCTGAAAGAGTTCTAGCAGAGGACTTGCTTCTTATGAACAGGCTAAGCATTTGCCCCTGCATACATACTTGAGAAGAACACAGCCGGAGCCACTAGGGGGTGCCGCCCAAAACACTTGGATGCTGGTTCGCCTGCGAGGAGTGCTCTCTGTCACTGCAGGGGGACAGTTGGTCATAAACTGTGTCTCCTCCTCATCAATTATCTGTAAAGCGAGCACACACACAAGCACACAAACTAATTAGTAATAAACATAAATTCTCCCAGACATGCCTTCAGCAACATCCGCATGTGATTTTTCTCATTACATGTTGTCATTTCACATTAATTTCTCACCCTCACTGTCTGCTTGTAAACATAATTAGAAACAGAAACTGAGATAAATAAACTGAGACATTTCAATGGATTCAGCCAGTTTATGCTCAAACCTTTTGTTGTTATCTGCTGGTTGTAGGTACTACAAACACTTCTGATTGAAGTAGCTAAAATATTGGGAGGGAAAAAGAACAAAATTGTTGTGGTGATTGAGTAACTTCATTTTCACAGTTGTTAATTGAAATATCTCTATGGGATATAGGAGGATACAAATGCGAGTCTTAATTAGGAGGCCTCTCTCTGGGTCTTGAGAAATCAGACTAAATTACAACATATCTGGATTTTCTTTACTTTCACAAGTTTTTTGTTGTGGTACACTTGGTAGATTTACCATCTCTAATTAGAATGGAAATGATCACAAATAAAATGCACAGGTATTACCAACCACATTAAAAGTACCTGACAAATGTGGTGCTTCTCAACCTGATTGTAACAACAGAAACTCCAGAGATGCTTCAAAGCCTGTAAGTTTTAAAATGAAGACTTTTTCTAACACACCCTGCAGATGCTCAATTCATTTAGAATCTTGGAAATTTTGGAGGCTAATGCCCCATTCACACAGGATTAAAATTATCTGGGAACCTGCAGTATTTTGTAATAATCACAGAGGATATCTGTGAGTTTTAGTTTCATATAGCGTTTTTTATTTAGTTTTTTATTTAGTTTTTGATTTATCTGTCAATTCACATGTATTTATTTAATTCTATTTTACTTCACATTATTCCATGTTTTTTATCTGCACCGTTACATCAGAGCAATTTCCTAGTTTGTAAACATGTTTACTGGCAATGGCAATAAAGTGATTCCGATTCTGATTCTGATTCTGATTTATTCCTATCCAAATACGCCATGTCTGTAATTTGTAAAGTAAAAATTCCACAGCAAATTACCCACCCTATTTCAGTAAACACCAAAGTCACAAAATAATTTTAATCCTGTCCAAATGCACATGCCAGTAATTCGGTGATTTGGGGCCTGGAATATTTGAAAAAAATTCCTCGTCACCTTTTATGCTCCTTTCACCACATTATCAGTAATGTCTGACACACTACTGATAATGTGACGAAGACCAAGATTTTATGTATGTCAGAAGGAAATTGGGGTACATAGTGTGATATTGTATTAAAACTCCAGGCATTATCAAGGCAATATAGTATAATGATCTGCTATTTTTAATTGATTAACAGACAGAAATTAATCAACATAAAGCTTCATACGGAGACGGAGAAATCCAGATCAGCAGAAGAATGACAATGAGATAAAGACACGTCGCTGTATCACGTAGTAAGAAACATTTTATCTTTCATCAAGCTCAAAGCCTGTCTGACAGTGCAAAACCTTAAGTTATGGTTACATTTACCGTAAGGCAATTTAAACAAAGGCTGACAGGCCGTTTTACGATTTTGTCAAAATGTGATGTGTAGTCACTGAAATCTAACTTTTGAGTGTCTGATCAGATGCTTTAAAATCAATATTAAAATTTAATGTTAAATAAAAATGTTTTAATAATATGTGAGGTGTCAACGTTACTTCCAGCATCAATGTCTGTAAATTTCAATAAAACATACACTTTGCTTATCCAGTGCGAATGGGCAGGGCTAAATACAGATTGACAGGGTGTAATTTTAGAAACACTGACGGTCTAAAGGTAGTTTTAGTCCACTCTGAAAAGGACATAAGTCAACACCTTAAACTGTCCCATGCTATTTATTCCATTGCTGCATGGTTTCTGCCCTGTGGCAGGGTACATTATCCTTCTGAAAGAAGCCACTGCTTTCACAGAATACCATTACCATGCAGGGTTTTGCCTGGTCTGCAACAATATTCACCAACTGAAATGTGTCCAGATGTCTGCTCTCAGCACAAGGTGTGCTTTTCTCACTCAGCGCTAACAGCCCAACAGAGGAATGTCAGCATAACACCCCATTCACTAATCTATAAAAGAGAGCTACATAACAAAACTCCCTCTTTAAATTCGATGGCAAGTGAAGGTAGCTTAACAAGACATTTGTGCAATTTTATTGTTATGATGAAGCTTGAGAATACAGAATTTAATGCTATTAACTGTTGTGTTCTGTCACTGCATGCTTCCACATCAACACTAAAATACATCAAAAACATTTAGGTACATTTGATATTTTTATCAGGAGATATCCAGACAATAGCATTAAATAAGAAAACACTGCCTAATCATGACAGTATCAAAATAGTCTGCAGAAACCTGCAAGAAAAAAAAGCAGTCTGCAGGCTTGGTTCAAACTCTAACCTCCAAATGCAGGATGTCCTCTCTACTGAGCTGCACACCTGAGACACAGTACTCAGCATCTCATTGATTTTAACTGGACAGAAAATTAGTTGAGTTGGCATGAGCGAGTGCAGCCAGTGAGCTAATATTCGCCACCCAAAGACCAAGGATTCGTCTGATAGGAAGTGACATCAGGGTAGTAAAGCGCTGGGGAACTTTTTCACTCCATAAAGCTGTCAGCAGAGAATTTCCTTTGTCATGCCACGTTATGAATGAGCTCCCTTTGAAAGTGCTTGAGTGCGTGTGCATCTCTGGGTGTGTAAGAAAGACAGAGAATGAGAAGAGGAGCTTTGCATGTGTGTGTGACTGCATGCGCGCGTGTGTGGGTGTGTGTGTGTGTGTGTGTGCATTCAGCCTATGTGTAAGCAGCCTATACTGGTCTCCCAAGGTTCCCATGGTTTCTAGCAGGCATCTTGACTGCACTGCAAGACATGTCAAAACCAGCAAAGTCTCATGGGAATGCATTGAACACCATCTGCAAAAAAAAAGCAACCTATTTGTTGTGAAATGACCTGTAACCTTTTTTTTTCTTGTCTTATGATTTTAAATCTTCTCTCTTGGATAACTAATAGCTGTGAGGAAAACAGGAAAAAAGTCTGACACATTACTGATGACGTGATGAAGACCAAGATTATATGTATGTCAGAAGGAGTTATTGGCAGTGAACACGCTGCTGTTCAGACCCACTCATGTCAATAACTTGGTAAAATAGCATGGGGATGTGAAGAATAGTGTTTCTAAAAGGACAAGGCATAGTGTCTCCAGAAGAGTAAAAACTTCTTTACTGCCTAAAACTGGATCACTCCTATGGTTTCACCTCATATAGCAGCACTCTACTCAACAATTTGCCTTTTCTTGTCTAATTACCTCATCCTGCTGAGAGGTAATGTCTCATCTAACATCACCAACATTCCCCTGCTGGTTTACGCTCTTGCCAAAAAACACACATACACACAGTGGCAGCTGACCTCAACAGAGAGCTCAATAAAAGTGCTTTTCATCAAGTCAGGAGCTGTCCTGAGACGGCTTGGATGGAGCACGCCAGCAGATTTCAAATGAGCTGTATGTTAAATTAAGCCTGACATCTTCTGTCGAAGTTTCTTTTCTTTCTATTGCTGAAGGCTGGGCCCACCCAGGCCTCTTTCAGAATGGGTGAATGGCAAATATGTTTTTTTTTTCTTTGACATGCCAGACATAAAACATAAAAGACTGTCTGAGCAGGTGATGTTTGAGATATCTCTTGGACAGCAGTTTATTTATACTCCAAAATCACATTCTGCTTGGAGTAAGACAGGTGATCATATGCAGCTTTGAAAGAGCCCCTCAGCTTCTGAGAATCTGGCAGAAGCCTAATCAAAGGCAGGTCCCAGGATTTTTCTTTTATGCCAACATCTAAAAGGATATGGTCATACATCTGTCCAGCTCGTCTATCATTCTCAGTGCAATCCCCCCTTATTCATGTGTGGAGCAACGTGACTGAATGTCATTTATACTATAAAGTCCCCTCCTCTTATACTCCTGGGGCCAAATGAAACTCTATAAATGCTGAAAGCCAGTAATGTGCAAACACATGCTTTTTGCCAGATTTATAAAGCTGTGCATATGCAAAGTTCTCTTTGTAAATCTCAATTACCATGAAATTTAACACATGTGGGCAAGCCTGATTTCTGCTCCCATTTCAAACCATGAATGGATAACACTCCCCTACAGTCATTTGTATATATAAAAATACACATTGTTTGCACCACAACTGAATAGACATGACAATGAAATGCAGCAACAGAGAAGTACAATTCTCCAAAATGTGAAATTGAGACATTTATCAGTGATGCAGAGAAAATGAAATCGGTTTTATTCTGTGGTCTCAGCACTGAAATAAAACTGCAATATGCAGTGAAAAAAAGGAAAATGGATAAACTATGTAATTTTAGAACAAATGATGTTACAAAGGTTGAGAAAATAACAGATTACAGGACAATGCCTGCTTTATCTACGTGTTGTAAATTGACTTATTGAATATTATGAGATTAATATTTTTTCCCTTTTGTGAAACCATATAAACAGTATAACATCATTTTGAAAATGGTAAAGTTTCAAAGCCGCTAAAAAAACAAACAAAAAAAAAAAACGCACTAGACAATTTCTGCAGTATGTGTTATTTATGTCTCATCACAGTTATGATAGTGCTGGGATTCATTTAAATTGTGCACACTACAGAAGAACACAGCCTCTCCCCAACTACTGGTGTGAACTGCGAGCATTAGTTGGTGTTCATGTTGGCCAAAGAAGAGGTGTCACCAGCACTTTTCAGACACAGTTTTGAAGAGAAAGGAAATCTGCTTGCGATGCATATTTTAGCAGCTTGTCTGCTGGAGGAGGCATCACTTTGAACATGAATGCACATTTTCATAAGCACTACCCATTACTCTTTACCAAATTTAAGGTAACACTGTCTTAAAATGCATTTATGTATGCACTGGTGAAATAAATACAGTATTGGCATTACATCACTGAGTGGTACTAACTTTCTCTGAGTGGGGTTATTATTTACCTGATCCCACATCTGTAGCTGTTTCCTTTCTACCATTGTGCCTATCTGCTCTCATTGCCTGCTGGCTCCCTGATGTTTGCAGCTGTTTTGTGTTGGCGAGAATACCAGTAACAAGCAACTGCTCATGTTTCCACGTGAACACATGAGTTAAGCACTCACGGCTCACTCTTCGACATTGAAATCATAGAATCTACTCTCAGTTGCTAAATGATACATGTTAGGACTACTATTGGCATACTGTGATAACTATGATAATTTTGCTGAAGGTCATCCTACCATCAGATTCTATCCACCACATCAAAAGCCCTGACAAAACAAAAAATAGAAGCATTAAAATAGAGGTTTTTTGCCACTTTGTCTCGGGCCACCTATGTAATGAGGCAAGAGATGAGGTGCACATAGGACAAATAAGAAGCTTATCTTTTTTCCCATATTCAGGGCTAAGGTTCACACATACCACAGCATGACAGATCTGCACAACCCAAAGGCTGTATAAACCTCCCCATGAACTGCACTACAGACTCTTTGAATCAGGATTGCAAATGAAAATGACACTTAAGTGTCACACTCTTTTGGAAACATTTAACAATTGCTTAACTGAAAACATACAATTTATAAATGGTATATAATGCCACATATAGTCAATAGATGATTAATTGATGTTACTGTTTGCAGTACCAGGATAATTTTTTACCACTTCTCTCTTGATTACACCTAAACAATTTCCTAAACTGCTTGATTCTTTTCATATCCTTGAAAACAAGATGCTATCTTCAATTTAAATGGTTCACTCTCCAAGTATTTTTCAGTCTTACCAAGGAAAAGTCCTTGACAATGGGTTTCTCATGCACCAAGCTTCTTGTTATATGCATACAGCCCTTTGTGTTATACACACTAACACTAAGAATACATCTCTAACACCTGCACCACTTCTGAGTTTCAGAAGTACTGGCTCAGCAATGAATTTCTTCAAAGTGCACCCGTTGACTTGTTTCATCCGAACTTTCATTGGTGCAATAACACAAAAGGCACTGTAACAAAAAATAGTAAAATGGTGTTAAGACCCTTGACACCCACCACTGTAGCAAGACAATCAGTGTTATTTTCTTGACCTGTCAGTGGTTTTAATGTTGTGCTGATGGCTGTATATAACTAGACATAAACTAGAAATAAGACTTAAATCTGTCATTTTGTCACATGTTTATTACCACTTCCCTCTCTTAATTCTCTCTAACACAACCACACTTCACCATCAATTCTTCTCTCTAACACATATATCACATATCGCACTGAATCACACTGCATTACAATTACAAAAGCCACACATATTTGTTAATTACCACATGAGCACACTGTGGGAGCACCAGCTTCCCTGAATTCTATTTTTTTTTTCTACTTGAACTTCTGTATTTCTTCTCCTCCCAATAATATTTTAGCTGGACATGGCTGTATGCAATTCCAATTAGCCTCTAAACTACTCAGATTAAACACATCTCAACTCTATCCCTGTCACAAATCATATGATCTGTGGACTCCACACACGTGTGCATTAAAAGCCGGTGGGAAAAGAGCTACTCGCCAAGGGGTTGGCTCTTCTCACGCACTACATCGAGCCTATTAGTAGAGTTCAGGTTAGAATAATCACAGTTTGACATTCAACAAACTGCTTGTGTTGAGGTCTGGAGGAAAGATGGTGTTGATATAACAGGTGCAACGTTTTATGTGGGTGTCTCATACCAAAATGTACCATGTTCCTACGAAGGCGCAAAGAATTTATATACCAGAGGTTTTTTTTTTCTCTCTCTCTAACTGAAAATAAAGTATTTAAATCCACTGGATTCAATCTTACCTGAAAATTTCCAACATAGTCTTCATCCTTGTCTCCTTCCGCACCCTCTCTTAGGGCAATAAGGGTGAACCCTCTGAAGTATGAGGGACTGGATGCAGACAGAGTCACTAGATCCAAGTAAACAAGAGTCACAGCAAGCATCAATTTACAAAGAAAAATACCACAATGCCCAATTCTGAACACCAAACTAAAGTAGACTTCATTAAGAACCTGCCTGTAGTGTTGTCTGACATTTAGAAATAACACTATTTTCCTTTGAAATCTGACAAGGTAAGATATTTTAATTGTCTGCAGATTGTTACTCTTAACCCACCCAACCCCACCCCAGGTTAAAAGGTAATATTAAAGTGCTGGAAAACATAATTAGCTTCTTCAGGTATGGGTTTTAGACAGCAAAATGATTAATTTGAGGGTATGTGGTGATTTTAGCTTCACATAAAGGTAATCATGTTTTTTGTTTGTTTTACTACAAGTAACAATGTATAAATAAAACCATATAAAACCAGCCAAAGATGATCCAACTGCAACTTTTTCTGAATTAAGAGGGTAGGAACAGATGGCACATGTCCATGATATCACCCAATAATTCTGTAGAAAAAGTACATGAGTTCATTAAAGAGTTTCTGTTTTAATTTCTTTCTTAAGATATGATCCTGAAGAAATGTTTGAAGGATTTTACCAACAAGCCAAAATCAGTATTATCTTGTATTGCACTAAGAGTAGATGGTGTAGGAACTTATTTCAAGTTTTCTTCTCACTCGTTTTGTGTTTCTTGGCAATGCGCACAAAGTGACAGCCAACATAGTATGAAACACCGACCTCTGTATGTGCTCCCTGGCTGATAACTATCCGGCTCTCCCTCAACGCGGAGGCGAAACTCGTTGTTGCTCTCCTTCCGATTGCTCTGAGCCCGTAATATCCGACTGCAATAGCCGTCCGCCTTCCCGGCTCTCTCGAAGGGCTCCTCGGTGAACGCAAACGTGCTGCACGCCGCGGAGGACACGAAGCAGAGCAGGAGCACCACGCGTGGATGCAGTCCGGCAGTCATATTGCAGATTTGAGACTGCCAAGTTGATGCGAGGGAATTACAGAAAAACTGACGTGCGTTTCAGGTCCCGCTTCCTTCTAAAATGAAAAAAAAAAGCCAACTTGGCAGCTGCTGAGGGAGACTTGTGCGCTGCTAGAAGGGCAGATCCATCCCAGAGTGAATGGGAGAGTGGAGGAGGAGGAGGAGGACTGACTGGGATGTGATGTGCGCTCTTCCCCACAAGAACGGCGCGCTGCTTGCAGCTGGACAGGATGGCAGAGTCCAGGGAAGCAGCTTTTTTTTTCTTCCAGATACGCAGCTATTTAAAAACTGATCTTGTGATTACCAAGAAGAAAACACGGTCCCCCGCTGCTGCCAATGGGCGCGCAAAAGAGGCAGCGCGTTGACTTACTGAACTCTATTTGTGTTGCGCGACCGAGTGAAGGTTTGTGTGTGAGCTCTCAAATCCCCGAAGAAAAACGTAGACACACACATACACACATAGGAAACAAAAGAATCACTAAGGGATGCTGCACGGTTGCCTGGGTGACTAATTAAACAAGCATTTTGTCACAATTGGCCTGTAGAAGATTGCTTCGCCTCTATTATCCTGCTGTACAAAAGTTAATGAATGAAATAACAGTGTTTTAGACATTTTCAGTTGACTGAGTTTAAACTGAAATGTTGTCTTGGGCACAGTCACACAAACAACTCATGCTGGGTATATTTAAGTAAATATAATCCCTAAAGTGTTACCTACAGATTATTTGTGCATATGTCGTACTGCACTGTGAGGAATTCTTTTACGGTGGATTTAATTGTATAGCATATCTTTGTATTTCATCCTCATAACGTTTATAACAATTATAATGAATATGCAAGGGATGTAAACACACACTCAAATTGAATCCATTTTTTCTACACTGATGAAGCTCTCTGTCCTATAATGTGTATGTTTAAACTGCTATGTATTTGCTTTGGGTATCTGGCAACACTGACACCTATGTCTCATCAGCTGCTGTGAGTCTACATGTCTTCCCTCTTTTCCCTTTCAGTCTGTCCTTTCTCCAAACTTGTCATATTCTTGTGTTTTCTCTTGTAAAATCTTGTCTTTTTCTTTTTGTTTTGGACCCATGATTAATGACTTTTTTAAATTAAAAAACATTAGCTTTCCTACTCTTTTGTGGATGTTTGGACCAAAACAGTGTTTCATTTAATTTTAGACCCAAACTACCCTGAAGGTTTAGAAAATGTTTCCTCACAAGGAACTGTTTGCATGCATACATATATATTTTTTTATAGCTAACACATACAGATGTGGATAAACCAGAGCTCATTCTCCCCTATCACTTCTTCATAACCCTAATCTACCCTTATCAAAATTTTAGACCCATTGCTCGCTCTTAGTAACACTAAGAGATCTTAAAAATTCACTATGACTGCTAACTATTACTTGTGCTTCACTAACCTGAATAAATCAATAATCTGTCACTTTTGAAATCATGCTATCAATCTCAATGTCACCATCATCCCTCTTTTCTCCCCTCTCACAAGAAAAGGTTTAAGGATGTGTTTCTGTGACTTTGAAGCATGTGTGTTCAGATTACGTTCAGGTTTGCCGCCAAGAGTCTCACCCATTGAAACCTGTTGAAACTGGACTGAAACATCATTCAAAACATCAAAACCCCAGTCATGTGACATGGGTGTTTTGAACCACACTTTGGAGCAGTGTTTTGAAATATTTGTGCTTCACAAACTCTGAAGTGTTACATTACATCTACTCTTTTTCCATTTACTTCTATTTCCCAGTGGTTAGTTATGTTTATTTTTTGGACTGCAATGTTTTTCGTTCATTATTGAAGGACTTTGCTTTACCCTAACCCTAACCCTACACCACAGACTGCAACTTAGCCATCATTCAAAAAAGAAAACAGAAAACTGTGCTCCTAATTATGCATAAATGTGTGGTTTTATGTCATTTTATCTGATGAGAACCCAGTACAGTTGTAATGAGTGTTAAATATAACTATGAAGACCAAAGCCCCTTTTTGCAACAGGCTGTTCATGTTTATTTCTGTTTTAAATTTGGACAGTTTAGCATGATGATCAATGGAGATTGATTTGCTTTTGGAACCAACTTCTATTGCCCTTTTGAAAAAAATGCAGATTTTTGTATATTTCTTTGCTGCGTTTCATATATTGAGATGATATTTTACATCCCACATTTTAATCTAATAAAAGATCAGCAACCATTTCAATGGATTGCATGACATTTTGGTGTAGACATTCCTGCCCCCCAAGGAGAAAGCCCACCGAGTTTATGCTCCCCTGACCTTTACTTCAGGACAAGTGACAACTCAGCATTAATGTTTTTGACTGAAGGAACCTTGTAATTACTGAAGGCATTAGCCTACCATAAAATATAGTGCTTCTGTGATGTTTTATTTATGTAATGAGGACTGGAGTGACATTTGTCAGAGTTATGAGATGAAATTTGAGCTTCCGTATTAAATTGTAGTGACTTTTGGGAGCCTTTGTCATCTTTTCATCTGCCTAAACTGCACCACACTCTGTCAACATGTTATTTCGATACGCTGTTTAAGATAAGAAGATGGAAGATCTACATGAGATACCCGGAGAATGAGCAGTGACGAAGGCAAAAACAAAGAGCTTGTGGGATGTTTCCAAACCCAAACTGATGAAGATGGCTGGCGAGTCAGGCATTGTAGTGGAAAGTTAGTCAACAAGTTTCAGAAGTAAGTGCTGTTGATAGATGCAGAAATCACAAGCAACAACAACAACAAAAAGAGAAACACAGGAATCTGTGAAAATACCAGGAAATGGAAAAAGATGTAGAAAATGAGGGCAACAGTCATCCCTGTGGTGAGTGGAGCGCTCAAGGCTGTGACCCCCAGATTGGGAGAGTGACTCCAGCAGTTTCCAGGAACAGAAGAGCACAGTCCTAGAAGCAGCTAAAATATGCACAGATCCCTCAAGCTCCCAGGCTTCTGCCAGGGGACCCCAACTTGAAGAGGGCAACTGACACTCAGAAGTTTTTTGTTTTTATTTGTTTGTAACATATATATAATAGTGTGTGAAATTTAAAAAAATAAACAATAGCTGTGCTCTCGCTCTTTCATTTTTACCCCATTTTAACTGTTTTTCTTGTTTTTTTTTTTGTCATTACTATCTCCACACAAGCTTCTTTCTGTGTTTGTTAATTTGGGATGGCACTGATACAAACATTCAATACTGAAGAATAAGGAATAAAATGCAATAGAGAAACATTAGAAACAAAAAAATAAAATAAAACAAAAACACAAGGGCTCAGATTAAGAAATAACCCTGATGGCATAATGTTTTAAATACTTTTGAAATTACTTTATTTTTATGATTTTTTTTTTATTAGCTATGTTGTTTTTTCCATGATGTATTCATTGATTTTATAGGACTTTGGTTAACTCTTGATGTTTTTTTTTAAGTATCTTGTATGTATGTATATCTCACCTTGACCTTGACTTCTGAAAAATATAAAAAAGACAAGATTGCAGATAGAACACACTGTGGATTAATGAATATAAAAACACTAAAAGTGATCAAAAAAGCTCTGATGCTCCTATTTGAAATAAAATGACATTTGTGAAAGAGTCCCTTAAAGCACCCTGCAATAAAAATCAAGTTGCTCAACCCTTCCACTTTGTTGACATGTCCACCAGATTGTTTTTCCAAGCCACAGTAAAAACAGCACGGTATTTTTACTCTATAGTTATACTTTGAATCTGCAGCTTAACTCATGCATTCACAGAAAGACTGCCTACTAAATACTGGAGGGAGCAAAGATTACTTGAATTGTGTGGCTTCATATCCAATTTCCATGCACTGTGAGGAACTGATGAAATGGGGATTAGGCTTTGCTTCCTCTGTGACCATGAGTAGGATGTCAAAAATACATGGCTGTATGAATGATTTATTAAGTGATACCTCCTAAAACAAACCTGTGTAGGTAAGTAACAAAGGCAAAGTGATTTGAAGATGGTTTTATAGGTTAGAAGTCACCGAACTTGTACTTTATGATTTAAACTGGTAACATTAAAATAAATATGTATCTACAAAACATAGCCTTTTTTCTCTTCTGCATCACAGTTTTATACCTTTTTTTCATTCACATCTTGAAAATATATCAGTGTTGATACTGAGCATTCAACAAGTGAAAAAAACTACATGAACCACTGTATAAAAGTAACACACAACTTTGATAGACTGTGAGGTGTTGATGTAATCTATTTCTTTGCTTCTGTATCTTGCGCAGGAGGTATTGCCATATTTTATCCTTTTTGACATTTTCTTGCAAAACCCCCCATGTTTATTTTAGTCCTCAGAGAGGTCAGCTGGCATATAATGGGAATGCAACACCTTCTGATGGGCACTGACAAATGAAGAGTGGCTATGCTCTGTGGATGTACCGCTGGGTTGATGGATAGATGATGGGGGAGCAAAGGAACAAAATCTAGATGGCAGAACGCTACCCCAGCAGGTGTCATGACGGCATTTTGTCTCAGTGCCCCACTGAGCTAAATCTCCCCACCACCCTCAGTGCCTATGGTTACTCTCCACCTGCCTTTCATAAAATATAATGTATACCAACTCAATATCTAAAGATGGTGCTTATTTTCTCTGAGTGAAAGAATATTATTGCAAAATTTGGTGTCTGTTTCATATTTTCTGTCAGACACATTTGCATAAAAAAAAAGAAAAAAAAAAGAAAAAAAGAGCTTCTGTACTTTCTAAATATCTTTGTCCATTATGGTCCAATTTTCTTACCTTCAGAAGAGAGAACAATGTGTCCATGTGTTCTTTGTTTGATAATGTTAGAAGAGTGGGGGTGTTCTGCTTTGATCACCCCCAGTCAGTGAAGCCTGATCTTTGAAGTTAAATGAGTTGTAAACTGTCTCTTGCTGAACAATTATTCTTCAGGAGCCCTTGACTGGGATGTTTAGCTCCAAACAACACTAAAGATTCTCAAAGGCAGTGGTAGTCATGTTTCCATTACCCTTTAGGTTTTGAGATTTGCTCCAAACTTAAATATAGAAAATCTTGTAAGGGAAATGTGTATATTAAAAAAAAGACAAATATTGCAGAAGCCTTTTCATGCTTTCATTAGATGTGATTTTTTTTTCAGATGTGTCAATAATCAAGTTTGTCACAAAATTGTAATGGAAAAACTTTTTGCGCATTTCCACGTCTCAGGCAGTGCTGGATGTGACGTAGTTGATCAATCGAACGTCATAAAAATCTAGTTTCCAGCTTTTTTTGGCCTCATTAATATGATACAGTTGTGCTATAACACTGCGTAATTGTTATGAATTACTTAAACGCTTTACCTCTACATAACCATTTGAATGATCATGCACTGCCTTATTCTTCTGTTGACTATTTTCACAACAGCTGCAATGGCAGTCACAATAATTTGCCAAATACTGAAGAGGTTGTTGTCCATTTTCTTTGAAGTCAAGATCTTTTTTTGTTGTTGTTTTTATTTGAAGAGAAGTCTCGCAGGACAAGACAGGAAGGCTTACAGAGATACAATGAGAGAACTAGGAGAGTTACAGTCAATAAAAGAAAAACACCATTTAGTGGAAACACTGGCCCCCGTAGCAGTACCTTTTTCACAAGTTCAGAGTTTTTGTTTTTGTTTTGCAAAAAGGTGTAATGGAACTCTACCTAGTGGGAGACTTTGAACATATTATGTTATTAACAGTGAGGCATGTTTGAGACAGGTAATTAACTACAGCAGCATTGAAAATCATCCTTCTCTTTTAGTTGTTTTAAAGCTCAAAAAGGTGCTGAATCAACTAACCCTCCCATCTTAGGACCACTTTATTATTATAAACATGCAGCCACTATTCTGTTTTCTGTATACCATTATGTATTATTATAATAATAATAATAATAATAATAATAATAATAATAATAATAATAATAATATTTTTGTTATTTAATGGGATCTATCAAAATACTCACAGACACCTTGAGTGTAAGCCTATCAATTAAGAACCTGTGATATTATGAACCCGTTTAATAGTAATACTGTCAAGCGTAATGTCACCAACCACTGTGGTCAGCACATACTGGTATAGATTTTGTCCTCCAGCTCAAGCATGATTGGATGGGAAGTGGAAGAGTGTTTCTTATACTTGAGATGCAGATGGATAGCTGAATGTAAGCCAGGGGAACTAGCGCTCCTGTTACCTAAAATGTTTTTGGAGTTGGTTGTTTCAGAAATTCTTTTGAGAACAGTGATGTCCACAGTCTGGACTGAGAAGACAGATGGTTTGAGTTAATAGTGAGACAAGGCATCCAATGTGAAATAGGACAAACCAGCTATAGGGGAAGTGTTTTCAAGTTTCATCTCTTCATCACTTGCAGTGCACCCTTGAGTCTCCTCAATTTCACAGCCATTGACACATTGATTTATGTGACCAAAATGGCTCAGCCAACAACTATCCAAGTAAACAATGTAGAGCTGACAAAGAATACAATGACCCACAAATGGAGTGGGTGCATCAGACACTTACATAGGTGCATTTCCACTAGCAGGAGTTCCGGGTAGATTTTTCAGGGCCATTTACATGTGTCTCCATTTCCAGGAACACCCCTGTAAAAGTGACCCTCAGGAACCTTTAAGGGGTGGGAAACATCCCTGTGGTAGGAGACGTACTAAAATTAGCTATCAGGAACCTCCTAGTAGGGAGTCTCCACTAATCTGTATTTCCAAATGTTCAGCACTCTCACATGAACACAACTCATTTGGACCATTTGGACCAGAGACATTTTGCTACAAGTACATTTGATAAAGTTGGAGATTACAAGAAAAAAATGATATATGGAAAGTGGAATTGGTTCAGGTCTCGTCCGAATATAATACCAATGTAGAGGTACAGTGGGGGGATTTTCTTTTAACCTCAATCGTTATGACCACAGTGTATGTTTAAAATACAAACAAAAATGACAGCAGCATCCATTGTTTACATGTTTCTTCTCTTTATTGTTTTTTTTTTGTGCATTCTTGTTTTTCACCTCCTTGTATGCTAATGGCAGTTTATGAACGCCAAAAAATGTGCATTACAGCTACCTCGTGGTCATCTGTGCTATCATTTTCAGTCAAAGGTTTTTGTGTAGTGCCACAGTATACTGGAGATAAGTGGCTAAAGAGGCTGAGAAGACGATTGGCCCTGTTAAAGGTTCTTGTTTGGTAAGTTTACCCTGAACCCCTGCTAGTAGGAACCCGCCTCATATGACTTAAATGATCCAATAACAGTTTACACACTCCTGAAACTCCCCTCCAGTCAGTAGATTGTAAATTGTATTGGGTGTGATGTGTACCGAATAAAGTGGTGTTCTGTGTAGGTCTCACACAGATACAAATTTATTAGGTACACAAAATAAAGAACCCTACCCATGAAATGTTTGAATATGGTATAACATTGAGTGAAAAATATTAATTTCATATTTTCAGCATAATTTGCCAAATATTAAAGGCGTAACATAAAATCTAGCTTTAGGATACAAGCAATTAATGCATAATAGTATATTACATTACATTTAGAAGACATTTGAAGCAAAGCAACTAATAACAGAGGAAATCACATACACACTTCCAAACATAATAATGCTTTCTCTTTGAAAAATCTAAAATGAGATTTTGAAAGATTGAAACAATGTTTAAATTTAGCATGAAAAAAGTATGACATCATGGCATGAAATGTAAATGTAAAAAAAAAAAGAGCAAAAAACAAGTGTACTTCAGTTTGTGATTGTAGAAAAATGCTGGCAATGATAGCTTAGTTTAAGATGCATTTGCTTCAGGCTATGTAATGTGTAAATCATGCCATTTATTGACATTTCAGTTGTTAATTATTATAGAAGAGATCAGATGATATAGTAGAGAAAAATATTAGAACAACAAACAGTTCTTATGTCTTCCTTTGAACAGACCATATGTGGTCAGCAGATGTGTTGGTGCATTTGGTCTGGACAGTTGCCCATCATGAACTCCCAGTCTCTTCTGAAAAGATCTCTGCCTTAGCCACATGTACAGATTTAATCATATGTGACAATTATCAATCAGGAGTCCCAAAACAAATACAAATACTACATTACAATTTGGAAATGTGCTTATTTGAAGTAGTTTAATGAATTTTGGTTTTATTCATATTGTATAGTTCACATTAAAACGCTATCTTGGGGGTGAGTGGAAATGAAAAGAGAAGAACAGATAAAATTAAAAAATCACAGGAAAATTGGTGGAGCATGACATGAAATTACAGACATGCAATAATGGCATACTTATAAAAAATTGCACTATTATTAGCTTAAATTGTGATGGAACTTATGTATTTAGTTTTTGATGTTGAAACTGCACTACTTTGTGGCTCTCATTGTAACCTGTTGCTAGTTTAGCTCCTGGTCAGAATTCCTCTATGCTTTTACAAACTGGGAGCAATGTGACCACTGTCTACTACAGGAAATATACTAGCTACTCACAATACACAAATCCAATTCAAAGCGTTAAGTAACTAAATTAATGACAGCTAGCCATTGGCTATGCTTACTGTCAGTCAAAAGACCATGCCCTTAATTATACATATATTTGCTGAGCCTTGGCTGATATGGTACAACACAATTCATCCCCAAAACAATTGTTATGGATGTTTATTTCTGTAGGACATTTTAATACGGATGTCATTGGACACTGACTTGCTTTTGGAGCCAGCCCCTAACGGTCAGTCGAGGAACTGCAACTTATCTCACTTCTGCATTGGACAACCTGGAATTTGGAAAGCTGCCCCTCAATCCCAACCTGCATATCGTTGGTCCTTGTGTGCATGTCTACATGATGCTCTGTCTCTTTAAAATACTCGGTCATCTTTCAGCTTGCCTTTCTGCCTGTCTTCTCTTGTTCTGCACTTTGTTCTCTAGTTTCTCATGTTCAATCCCAATGTTTGCTTTTAGATTTTGTTTACTGTTTTTTGCACATTTTGCCCTTTTGGTTGACATTAAAGGACTTTAGTGTTTATTGCTTCTGCCTTCTGGTTTCCTGATATCAGGTTTAGGGGGTTCTCTACCCTCTAAATGTGATATTTCCTTGTTTCTCTTTTCAAATTAATTAAGATCCTATAATTACTTATCTAATTTACCAACAAAGCATATTTTCAAATGTTTTGGTCTTTGGAGTAAAATTTAACAGTATATAAGCATTGTGGCTATACTCGGTTTGTGTGTACATGTAAAAATGCATACACCAGAGACATTATAAGGTGTGTAAATGTTGTTGGCAAAAGTATTGCATAATTTACATAACCAAGGACAAAATCTCATCATTGTCCTTTTTTTTTTTTATCTACACACATATCTGAAATTTTCAGCTGCTGCACAAGCTTTTCAAAACTCCCCTGGGCTTTGTTGTTTTCAGAGAGGAATAGAGGTCAAGGGGGAAAATCAAATTAGGCTCTCATTTGATCGTGGTGGAACACAAGAGCCTGCTCATTAAACAGCCAAGCCCCCTGCTGATGAGTCATTAAGGCCATATTTACCATAGAATAGCGTTATAAAGGAAAAGAAAAGAAAAAAGACAGAAGCTTTATCATGTTATATCCACTTAATTTGAAGGAGAAACAAAAGCAGTTAGAGGAGACTGACTGAAAAGGAGGAGGAAAACTATTTGATTCCTGTCACAAAGCTCAAGTGCTTGAGTGTTACTTGCATGTTCATACATGTTGAAGGTTTACATTTCAAACTGGTTGACTAAGAAACATGCATAACAATAAATGACACAAATGGTCTTTATTGTATGTATAATAGGTTGTAATGTCACTCAGCACAATCGGAGTTAACACCTTTATTCCAACCCTGATTTCACAAGTTTACTGCCTCATCTACTGCTCTGGAGGTAATGCATTTTGATGTCCATCTAAAACTTGAGTGTAACATGCTGTTGGGAGACTAGAAAGCGTACGTGGGCTATCACAAATGATTACAGTCAGCCAGAAGGTGACGGGGACCGCCAGGTGCTGGGGTCTGATGAGCCATTACTTATTGAATTCTGTCTTTTGCTCTGAGCAGACCGGAGCCATATCTAAATAGCTTTGAGCAAAATCACACATACTGTCAGAAACTATTAGGTTTCTGCCACAAAAACAAGACTACCCTGGCCAAAATCTGCCACTGGTTTATAGGAGGCAAAATACAGGGTTTGGCTGATAAGGACTGATTTAGTGAAACCTTTAATATATTTCGACAATAGCACAAAAAAAGAAAGAAGAATGCATTTAATTGGCCAATAGAGGTGTCTTCAAGTAATGTGCAAATCCTTAAACAGTCTCTGTTCAAGACATAAGCACAGAGATGCTCTCATGTTAACACACACACACACACACATACACATATATATGTATACATATATATGTATGTATGTATCTATCTATGTATCTATGTATGTATGTACAGCAACATGTGTAAGACTTGGACTCAGCTTACAAAGAATATCAGCTCAATTACTGGTCAATCATACTAGCGTCTGTCTTGAGCAGAAGCAAAAATGATCTTTCTTGTGATAACAGTGTATCTTAATTAGATACACGTCTGTTTTAACTTATCAAGAAATCTGCTTAATCTTATCCTTTCAAGTTACAAACTCACTTTTTAATTAGATTTTACATCGTAAATGCAAACTGCTTTCAAACACTAAACATATTTTCCTTTATCAAACAACGTCCATAATGGTGAACAAGAAAAAAAAAACATACAGTGAGAGAGCATAAACAGTCCATAAAGAAATTATGGCTTTTTTTTTTTTAATTCAAGCTATTGTGGGATCTAAACACTATGAGGCAACTTCTGTATATGTTGTACATTTGCTTCCAACTTAATACAATGTTTTTTTTTGTGAGTTTGAGAATACTTCCTTTTCTTAGTCCTGAGGCACCAGCATAAACATCATATTGAGTTGAGATCAGAGAACTGAGAAGAAATGTTTATGAAAGTCAGCACTTCATATACGTGAAGTAACAAAAATCGTGTTTGGCTTATTTATTTTTGAAGCAGTACCACTCCTCTCTGCACAAATATGTAAACCAGAGGGTGTAGAATGTCTCTGAAGAGCACTGTGCTTTCTGTTCAGCGTGAAGTTGTTTTTTGTTTGTTTGTTTGTTTAGTTTTGCCAAACTACATAATTGTCAGTGTTTGCTACTGTGTACATTTTTTTCCTGTTGGTTAGTCATGATTTTTCTCACCTTTGCTGTCAAACCTCAATTTACAATTTCCATCCATTCAGCCATCAGTTATTTTACTTTTTTACCATTTGCTGTTGATGTCTGTAAGTAAAAAGGCCTACTGTGTGGGCGAAAGCACTTTGAATTTTACAGTGTGAGCATTTAATGAGTGCATTGTTAACATTATCCATCATGGCTCCAGAGCATATTTCTCAATGTGAAGCAAAATATGATGTCAGTATATTACCTCTGGATATTTAAGAGCCAGTGGAATGCTGTGGTGGTCAAAGGAGGTTTGTTAGACAGTCTATAGCTTACCTGGGTGTTAGATTGGCTGCATTTGGGTGACCATCAGGAAAGGAAATGTTGAACTCCAAACTTGTTTCCCTCCATCTCCTTTCCTGTTGAAATGAAATAGTTATTTTTGTGAATGAAAATTTGTCTTCTCTTAATGATGTTACTCAGGTCACAATTCAGTACAATGATGCTTTACTTACAATGGAGAGGAACTATTATACTTTTAGTTTAAGGTCATATTATGTATCTCACTATTGTGGATATACAGATATCAGAGTTTGACTATGTTGGTCAGTCCGCTGTTTAATCCAAAAATAAAGTCTGTTGACTAACATTAACCTTTTCTGGCATCAGTGTGAACTTGTTTTTCAGAAAGTCCAGCTTCTTTCTGAGTTCTTTCTTTCTGAGTATCTGATTAAAACCTAGTGAGAGAAGGGGAAGAATCTGCAAATTAGGTCTTATCATTTTAATTTGATACGAGATTCCATAGATGGCAAGTATTGTGTAATTGTATTGAACATGCATATGTAATGCATTTATGCCCTGTGCCTTTCTTATTAAAATGTAAGCATACAGTTGAAACAGATTTTAGGACTATTATTCTTTATCCAATTTTCCTGCCTCTAATCTCACCTGTTCAGGCTCATCTCAGAAATATATTAAACAAGCATGACTTCTTAACACTGCATTGTGTTGTGGAGGGTTGTGATATGTTAAAATTATATGCTGTTGTCCCAGAAAGTGGCAAACCTTTCTTCTACTGAATATAGTTATTTTTTTTAAAAAAGTCATACTCTTTGCACTTTTTGCATACCTCATGAGATCTGCTTCCTTTGTAAGAGGTTGTGATAATGACAAAAAGTGGTAATGAAAAAGTTATTTGAATTAATTCAAATGGATGGGTGGGTGGGGCCTGGGGGGCAGGAACTATCTTGTACAATTGGTACCAAAGGAGAGAACTGTCTGATGAGCTTAGAAAAAAAATATCAAAAGACATGTTATAGCTAAAGGCCTTATACCCATCTCCAAAGCACTTCACGTTTTCTTTGGGTGTATGTTGCAAGATCATGAGACTAGGTTATCCCTAGGACATAGCTGCAAGTGAGAAATCAAACCAATGTTGACCAGAAGAATGGCCCAGATGGACTAAGGAAAACTTTTATAGAATTTCCTGCTGAACACCATGGTTCAGAACATCACTGTTTAAATGTACCATCGATTTCATTTTAACAATAAAGAGCTTCAAGGAAGAAGAACTCCACTATCAAAAGAAAAACATGCAATGAACAAAAAAAAGAAGATGTGGTCAGCCTGGAAGTAGTTGAACTGCATGCTGAGAAGCCACAAAGTTTCTGAGAAAATGAATGATGGAGCTTTTTTATAAGTCACATCAACTCAGTGTGCGCTGATGAAATTTGGAAAATTAAACTGTCAAAGAAAAGAACACCATACCTATGCTGAAAAAAAGAGGGCATTTGGTGATGCACTGGGGGCTACGTGGTTGGATCTGGCATAGAGGACCACAACTGTGTAAAAGATGTACTGAAGTGTTGAGACTGGTGAACCATTCTTACCAAGAAGCTCACCCAGATCATGAGTCTTCTAAAAGAATAAATGTCCTAAACGCACCCAAGAATGGATGATGAGAAGACTTGAACTATTCTTTAATGGCCCTCCAAGAGTCCTGATCTTTATCCTATTGAACATCTGTGAAATTATCTGAAAGATGTGACCTGAAGAATATACATTTCAAACCTGAGACAGAGCAGATGGCTCAGGAAGAGTGGGCCAAAATACAGGAGTCACTTGTTGGCAGCAATTGCAGCTAAAGGTTGCAAAGCAAAATTTTTTGTCCATGACATTTTAATTTATGTTGTAAAATATTCTACAGC
>JAOWBL010000018.1:12075283-12105625 GCA_028564865.1 Zenarchopterus dispar
TAGATAGATAGATAGATAGATAGATAGATAGATAGATAGATAGATAGATAGATAGATAGATAGATAGATAGATACAGGCAGGGAAGAAGATCTTTAGACGATTTCGGTAACAGCTTCAGCAAAAGATTATAGCAAAATTAAAACCCTGCATACCAGCTCCCTATCATAACAGTTCATGTTATACTCCTTTTAAGGTTTATAATTTTACTTTAGAAGAGGATTACAGAGGCCTTAGTGCTCCAGCAGCATATTATTGCAGTCATACTGTATGTGCTGCGGCACCTCTTGTCACCATCTCTCTAAATCACTATGTTTGTGTTAGAGACCCTGTAGAGCTCAGCAGCGTGACTTCACACTGCAGTTCACTAGATAACTGATTGTGTGAGCTGCCACACTGTGAAGCACCTGCCCTTTGTTCTGGTAACTTCAGCAGTCTTACTTATATTCATATGCCTGCTTAAAATGTTTTTTCTTCTGCAGTATTAATCTACTTCTTCAGAAGATTTAGATCATTGATGAAAAGTCTTGTACTAGTTTTAACATTTGCTGAAACAAAAATCAAAGTTGTTTTTTTTTATGAGGCTATTACAGGAGTATTTGTCTTTTTTCAAGATCATATTTTAAGTTCCCACTCAAAGGACTTGATTCACATTTAAAAGTGTGCTTGTGTGTGGATATACTCAGATTCATTGTTTGGCACACATACAGTATCTTCTGTGCTCCAGTTCCAGCACTCCTCCTGTCATTCAGGCTTGAAGATTATCGTGTTTGTTCTTGGTAAAGGTAAACTGTAAAACTATCATATCAAATCTGTTAAATTCCCGCCTGCCAACAGGAAGTCAGATATGACTTAGATCAGCAAACTGTCACTGCCTTACTGGGCGTGCACTTGTTTTAAATTACACAGTCCCCTCCTGGCTATATCGATTGAACACAGTAATATACCCACATAGGATATGGAATGTTTAACTCCATATTTGTCAGAGGTAAGCAGTCTTGGAGTGCTTTATAATTCAATTCTGCGTGGAAGGAGAATTAAGTGTGTGACAATGTAATGAGAAGAACATGTCTTGGATATCAGCTGTAAGATGGGCAAACATAAGCCTAGTTTTGGTGCGCATGAAGTTTTGATGAGTTTAGCAGTGCCTTAATACTGAAGTATTTCAGCAGGCAAACTTGTGATTTGCCTCAAGGTAAGTATAAACAGCTGGATATGTCAGCAGTCTGGTTCATGGATCCACTTTTTTCAGTTTATATTAAGCATCCACGTATCTGACTTTTATTTATTTCATGTTGCATTTCATTTGAATTCCATCAAACTTGTGTACGCATCGTCCCTGTTCATTTAAATTGATTTTAATGATAATTAGATGGTGATGGGACTGTAAACGATGCAAGTATAAGCAAAATCCTGCTAATTTGTTTTCAGTCATGGCTTCACACTATAGTATAACTGCTGCATTAAGCAACACCATCAGTGGCAAAGCTCTATTAGGGCCTGAGCCTGGTTGGCCAATCAGCTCTGATTGGTCAGCTAATTGATCCAAACTGGAGTCTGCAGCAGCTGGCCCTTATTTGTCTTGGAGTGTCAAACAAGCCAATAGTAGATATGAGTTAAATGAATCAAAGCCTTGACTTCAGAGGCCATGTTCAGGTAGTCCAGGAGTCATGTTTTCTGTGGAGGAGAATAGCTCTCTTCAGTGTGTATTTTGGACTTTATCATGCTGTACAAACTATTTCACACAATGAAATGAAGGGAAGCTCCCCAAAAGCATAAAAGGACCTTTCTAAGTATTTCATTATCTAGGTAACAAAAGTTATTCTGTTAGAACACAAAGTGATAATCATGATTATACACAATCTTTGGAACAGGAGGCCACTATAAAGGACAAGTTCAACGAGGAAGAGTCTTTACACACATTTTTTTGTATAGCTGTGCAATCAGCAGTTTTAGTGAGGGTATCAAGTTAAGGTAAAAGCAAATGTAATTACCATCTTCTGCTCCTAGTTTATGATGTTAAAAATGGCCAAGAAAGCACAAGACAATGAAAATTATAATGTCACAGTGACTTTTGGGATACAGAATGTCATCATTTCATGGTTTTATCCTAATAGACAGGCCTGGGAAATTTCGATATGATTAGCTTGCAAATTCTTAGTGTTTTGGCCAGAAACATGTTTTTGAGTAAGCTCTTCCTTGAGTCCAGGTGAACATCTGTGTCAAATTCGAAGAAACTCCCTCTGGGCATTTCTGAGATACCATATTCACAATAGGACACGTAGATGGAACATAATGGCTTCAACCATGGCTGTTGCCTTGGGCCACGTGAAATGCTCTCAAGACTGTGCTTTGTCACAAGGTATTACCAGACAGGTGTTGACCTAAATTGTGGTTCACGCATTAAATCTATTTAGATCTTGAGCGTTTTTTTACATAGCTAAGGCTCAGTGTTGTCACACTGACCACACAGTCACGGTCAATGGTTTCTTCTGGACCATTTTATGCACATTAAGACTGAGGTCTGTTTACAGAGGATAAAATAATCCAAGGCACTGAGGATGCTCTTTACCCCACCTCTTGGTGAATGACAGCATGGACAGGCTCAAACCACTTACAAGACCCTGAGTAGGATGACTCAGGTTCAGAAAATGTATTTGGTGAATGAAAAATATTGAGGTCATTTTTGTGCCAATGAGCAGGGACTTAGGCTGCATTCAGGGACAGTACTGAGTTTAGATTAGCAACACTTACAGCCAAACACAAAAGCGCTTTAGTTACAAAAAGAAAGAAAAAAACATATATAAATGCTTTTTCGTGCTTTGTGGTTTTTTTTAAAAGACTTGATTCAGACCCTCTGATTGACTTGCGACCTCTCTACAGTGTGCTGCTGCTTTTTGCCTCAAGAAAGCTGAAATAGACTCAAGCAGAGCTTTATTAGGAAGAAACAGGTACAGATGATGGATTTGAATTCATATAAATGTGAGTCTTACACATGGACAACACAGATGACTGAAAAATACAGATGAAACCTCTCTGATGCAGAGTGCTGACAATGAAATGCTATTGATTAGGATCTACAGGGGCTTGGAGTATTATATGTAATGTCATATGACAACTTGACTTCAGGGTATATCATTTTGAGTGCTTTGCTGACTTTTTAATGCTCAGAGCAATAAATTATGAAGGTCTGATGGATTTTGTTTACAGACAGAGCAACAGGGAATTCAGTGTGGTTCTGTTCAACATTGAATATCTCAAGGCAGTGTCTGTTTGAAACCAAGTATAAAAACAAGCTTAAGTCGGTACATCAGCTGTGGAAGCTCTTTTCTCAAACACTTATTATGAATTTAGTGCAAGTGAAATTGTTAACAACAATGAATTGCTCCTCTAGGGATTAATAAAGTACCATGCAAATTATGCCTCATCATATGTGCATATGAGGCCTCTGTTTGTGTTTTATATCTTTCTCTACCGAGCAGCCACACTGGGAATAGAGACAGAGTGGGACTCCACTGGGACTGTTGTTTAGAGTCATGTGGATTCTTTGACATACTTCATTTGTCTTAATCTGTATGTAATCTGTATGAGTTTGCCCTCAAGGGACATTAAGATGAACAACATGGGCTTTAATGTATCTGTTGTTAACTATCATTAAGTGACAAAGATAGAAGGATAAAAATTTACAAATAAATAAATAAACATCTGGTTATTTCAAACTGGAGAGTCATGAAGGCATAGGGACTAACCCCCTGGTGCACTAGCAACACTTTTAGAGATTGTTCTTGTAGCTTTTTTGCATCACTCCAGACTAACACGTGTTTTCCAGAACACAAACTGTCACTTACGCTCAGCAATGATAAGTGGTGGATAGAAGAGGAAGTAGCCCACCAGCTCAGCTGACAGCTGACCAAGGAGGTTTGAGGCGGCAGTGCCATTAAGATAAACAGTCCTGTTTCTTACAGCGTAGACCAGTGACACAGCAGGAGAGCCTGGTGCTTGAGAGACACTCAGCATCTAAAAACGAAAACACACACACAAAAACAGTTCAGGTCAGAGGAAAAAATGTAAAAGAGATGGGGGAGTGTGTTGTTTAATGAGCAAATTAGGAGTCAACGATGTACAAGAGGGTGAAAAAATGGAATTTACTTATATGACTTGTATCAACAGATGAAGTGAAACTCATACAGCAGGATGAGAGCAAAGAATTTGGCTAGACATGAAATACAATGAGATCACAGCATTAATTTTACGCCCATCCTTAACTGTCAAATTAGTGTTAATAGAAGGTGCACTTGAATGCTGCAGCTCATTATAATTCAAGCAAACATTCCTTCTCTGGCATAATTAATCTGCATCTTAGCAGAGGCTCCTAAAAACCGAACACCCCAATTCACTGTGGTGCTATTTTGAATAAATTGCACCCAGTTTGCATCCGTTTCTGACTGCCAAATTACATAAACTACATGGTAACATTGATGTCTACAAAGGGACATAACTGCTGTGTTTATTCTAGTAAATATTTAGTTAAAAAATACTCTCATTCTCAGGTTCTAGAAGGTTATCTAGAGATAATACTAAGAAAAAGTTCATTTAGTGAGTTTGAGCACAGTGACACCAAGTTTGCTATTTGTAGCATTAAAACTAAGCTGTAAAAGCAAGGCCATTGTGGATACACACTGCAAATACAGTCCCTCTAGAAATAAGTCTTATATTCCTAAATCTAGACAAAATTATCTCATTTTAAGCAAAAATATTTCTGCCAATGGGGTAAGAAAACATGTCTTGACTACAATTCTTAAAACTATCAAAGTAGTCTAAAATAGTCTGCTGATTTTCTTGAAAAAAATGCCCTTTTTAAACATCTTTTTAGAAATGTGTGTTTTTTTAGCATAAGCATGCAACCAAGGTGTTTCCAAACAGTACCTGAACTGAAAGTCTGCCATTGCTGTTGAATACTTTCGCCTGCACCTCAGAAAACACCTTCTCAAGCCTCTGCTCCATCATTTGTGAGAAGCGACAGGATCGAGGATCATCGCTGGGTCCCACAAACTGCAACACTGCAACAGAAACAGTCAAAAACCTGTTAACGAACAAATATTAAAGGTATTTTAAAGAATTCTTTATAAAGTTTAACGCCATGGTGGCGCCATCCTCATGTAATAATGAACACTAAGAACTTGAGTCAATTGTTTTAGAAGAAAAATATTAATGTACAGGAACCTTGTACAGTCTGACTGTCTGATAATGTAATTTTTTCCCTGGTGCATGTCACAAAAATGTATTTATCACTTTCTTCACTTCTCCTTAAGTGCACACTCACAGCAGGAACAAATAACACAAATACTTGGGCTTATCACTGACTTATTTATTTGTTTTCATCCTGTCTGAGCACCGGCTGACCTGTTTTCAGCTGGAAGCCAATGGCAGGGCTGGATCGCCACAATGCAACAGGGACAGGGAGGGCTGTTACCATGGGGAGGTACTGTCGCAGGTCTGCAATCAGTTTGTCACGACCGTAGGATGCCAAGCCTTCCATCACCACAGACGGAGGGTAAACTATATCACCTCCAGTCACATGATAAGCCACCGTCATGTTGGGAGAACCAAATACAGTCTCTACCTGAGAGAGTTGAGGGGAAAAAAGAGGGCAAATTAGTCATATGTCACACATTACAGCTTATTAATTAAACAATGGTTGCATCCAAAAGGGCAAAATTAAAGAATGATTTTACACGAAGCTGACAAAACTGTTTTCCACTCTCTTCTGGGTGAAGGCCTCAAGCCTGTCTCATCTGCATCCTGTGTAGTGATTGAATCAGATAAGGTTTGTTGCAACCACACCTGGCAGTAATGTCACATAAGTACAAATATCCATCAGTTCACCCACATGTACAGTTCAGTCATGCTATGGTGGGAAATGGCCAGTGTTGAAGTCAAATACACAAAGATTCTTCAGCACTAGTTTCTAAATGTAAAAGAGCACATTTATGCCATATATGCATCTCTGTGTTAATTATGTACATCTTTAATTAGCATTTTTGCAAATATAAATGGTAACTAAGAAATTGAATAGCAAGGTTGGAAAAGTTCAAAACAACAACTATCCTCTTTGGTTCTACTGTTTTTCCCAATTTACTGAGCTAAATTCAACTTTTACATTCTTCGCATTTCATTTTGTTGGTTTCTCACAGTGCATGCAAATTAGCACTAATTTAACACCTCAATCATAAAAAAACAGTTGTTCATCTAACCTTCTTGGTCATGCTAGCAAGGTTAAAACATTTATTTTTATCCTGAGGAGAAAAATGGTTTCACACTGGACATGTGGATGTCGTTAAGTAGAAAGATCAAAAGGTGTTATAGAATGAATGATATTTAATGGGAGTTTGGGGGAAAATTCTTCAAAGCGAGAATTACAATTCTTATTAAATTTCAGAATAACCTCATACCTGTTATGTACATCTTTAATTAGCATTAATTAATTTAATTTAATTAGCAAAGAAAACCTGTTTCACAAAAAAGCTGACTTGCTGCATATGTCGTCGGGCATAAATACCACTTACGGTGTGATGTCACTGAGAAAATCTTCCTGCTAAAGTTAGTGAGTAGCTGTTGAAAAATTGATGGGTTTTTTTGTTTGTTTGTTTTTTTAGACTGTTGGTGTACAAAGGATCATTGGATTAGCCTTATAATTAGAATAAGAAACAGCAAGAAATTTAGCAAATAATATATCCAGTTCCAGATTGTATGAAGGCAAGAATCCACGAAGAACCTTTATCCACAGCATTTTCAAGAACCGTAACTGAAATAAACAGAGACCTGTTACACTTAAGGTTTTATCACCCTAAGGGTTAAACTAATTGTTTCATTTTCAGTAGTTTGGTATCATATATGCTGATTCACTGTCACTAACATGACTTACTTAAGGCCTGACTAGAAGAGAGCCATTGATAATAGTTTTTGTCACAACTTTACTTTTTTAATCACAACACTTGTAAGAATGTCGGCTGAAAAAGGAAAACTGTGAAGCAGGTTTTTAGATTAATTTTTATACTATACTCTTGTATGATTAAAAGAAAACAGAGTCTTGAGACTCAAAGCATCACAAGTTATATAAATATCCACATGTTTTCATTTGGATGAGCTAAAGGACAAGAAATTAAAACCCACTAAGAGCAACAAGCTATACTGGACCAATATCGTACATAAAACTGTAGTCTAACTGGTTACAAATGAGATTGTGAGGAAGAAGAGTGTGATTGTGGAATACAGATATGTGGGAGAAGATGTGGGAAGAGGAGGATGTGGGGGAGACTGTTAAATAAGTGAGTTTGGTACAGAGAGGCTTTTGTTGTGAGGGCAGGTATCAGTGAAATCACATTCCCTCAGAATAACAAATACCAAATTCACGTGCGTTGGCAGCTGTGCACCATGACACTGTAAAATCTGCACGTCTTTGTCAGGAACAGTTTGACTTTTCAATGAACTCCACATATGTGGAGAATGGAAAGAGAATGATGACGGATTTAGGTGTGTGCAGGAGAGGTGAAACCATTCAGATCTGTTATCTAAACCCATCTGAAAGCCAAAGCTGACAAAGTGGCTGAAACACTGAGAGCCTCTCGTCATGGAAGCTGAAAGTCACTGCTCAGCTCTGCACAATTCAGCCTTGTTACAAGCTCTGTGAAAAGGGACCTTCATCCTCTCAGGCTTTGCCCATGTGAAGGTGTTATTAAGAGATTGCATTTCGAACACACTCATTAACTCATCTCAAAGAGCAAGACAGACTGCAGCCCATTAACCCTACAGATCTCAGATCTGACTTTTAAAGGGTTGTGAGTCATGTTAAAAGTCATATGACACATACAAAAGTAGTTGACGATTATTTTTTAAGTAGTTTTGTGATTCATTGCATTCCTTCTATTTCTCATCATCTTTTTTAGCATCAGCTTGGCACATCTTTCTCCTCCCAACCATTTATAGCCTATAATTAAACACAAAAGCAATTACCCCAGCCAACAGCTTGCTTCCTATTGGACGAAAAGCAGTGCTACTAAAAGAAACCATGCAATGATGAAATGGGTGACAGGGGTGCACTGATCAAAGACACCTTTTGAGACTGTAGAGAAAGACCCAGGGTGAGCATATGAGTGTGCTGACCTTCACAGGGGCAGGATGTATCCACAGGCTTCACTATTTACTTCCATATCAAGAAATCCAACACGATAAGACATTTACCAAGACTTCATGCACCCTGGAGTCCCCCTATCAAAGGATAATTTATCTCTATCTGCCATTGTTTTCAGTGTTTACACAGGAAGCTGATATTTTGCTCACATTCCAGAGTTCCACATCCTTTTTGTTTTGACACAAGTACTTGCATGAATATGCTTCTGCTTCTTACTGGGGCTGCAATTTAACATATGTTTTCATTGCTGAGTTGGGCTCCTAATACAAAGTAACACTGAGCAGCAGTATTAAAGCCTTGCTGGAGAGAGAGAATCCATTCTGGCACATAGGGAACCATGACTTGTTTCACAAATGACTAATCAACCCACACAAAGATCATTGTGTGTGCAGCAAATTTGTCAGGGACATGCTAGGAGTGGTTTCCTCCTAATTCATCTTTTATCTAACCAAATTTGGTGTGGCCAAACTATGCATGGCTTCATGATGATTCTCTGGTTGTATATAAGCTTGAAATCTGTCTAAAGCCCTGCTACAGTCCTAATCTACATCTTGTTTTAATGTTGGTACAGTTACTCAAATATGTGACACCATGCTCTGCCTTCTGGGACACAGTCAGTCAACCTAATTTCTATATTGGTCTTCATCTCCTCGCATACCCTACATGAGGCTCCTTGGTACAATGATACTTATCCAGTTTTATGGCAGTGGAAAATTAGAAACCATTAAGCCACAATTAAAGTAGAAATGTCCATTTTTTATGTTTTAAATGCCCCAGAACACACTGATTCATAAAATGTAGTGATGTGAATTCTCAACAAGGATGTCTAAACTTAAGTAACTTCATTCTGTGTCATGTCTGTCATGCTCTGTTCTGTACTTGGTGGTGATGGGGGGTTTGAGGGGGGCTTTTGTTGCAGTTCTCCTTGCTACAGGTGTCCCTCTATTGTAGGGCAAAGAGGTTACAAGACACAACTAGACTGTTAAATATACACCACTATTTTAATGGACCCCTACAAAATTAAATTGCAAGCATGCTGCAAGAATTGAATTGTGTTTGCACAGATTTAATAGGAATGTGCAGTAACATTAATTACCATCATAGGTTATCATAAGCTGTGTGAGCCAAACTAAAATGGCTCAAGCATAAGATGGGCGTGTTCCAACCAGGCCACAGAAAATCTATGGGTGATGTCACATGAATTTGTCCACTTCTTCTTCTTCTTCTTCTTCAGTCTATGAATGCAACCAATTAAAGAAATGAATATTGTGATGTAGGCGGAACAACAACGAGGTTAGTGTCATTAAAAGACATCCAAAATGGTGTGCAGTGGAGTAGTAGCTCTGGTAAATGACTGCTGTCGGTTTGGCACTAAAAACTTGTTGATCCAAGTGTTATTCTGCATCCATTTTGGTTGTTTTTGAAAAGTGCCTCTCAGATCTTCCCGAATGAGTCATTGCATGAAGCTCGCTCCACCTCTGTTGTGTTTGGCTTGGTACATTCTGTACCAGTAGAAATGACTGACTGGAAGGAGTACCAGACCCTTTGACAGGAGAATTTTTGCAGAGTGAAAGGCATGTATGTTAAAGCTTGTGGAAAACCTCTTGTAGACATTGTGGGTGTAAAACATGCTCCAGTTCTGTGATGCCCTAAGTCATATTAAGAGTAGAAATGAGATTCAAGTAGTTCCTACATGAGTCAGTACCTTTTCACACCCAAAACTTTTAATGTATTTACGATGTTAACATACATCCAAGATACCTTGCGAAGTGTTTTACCTCTTGGTGTGCAATGGATCAATATTTTAAAGAGCATTATATTGTTTTATTGATTTCTCATGCAAACACACAAGGAAATAAAAGGAAATACATAAATTGTTAAAAGTAGTGGTTCATGAATGAAAGTGCTATTTTTGAATAATAAGCAGTAACTAATTGCAGCCTGACCTGTGCCTGGGCAGATGTATCATTCAGAGCTTTCCTGAGGCCTTGACTCAGTCCCCTTCTCAGGTTCTGCCTCTGAATGCTATCCAGCCTGTTTCTCCTCACATAGATGGAAACAACTAAGAGAGACATAAAGTCAGGCAGTGGGCAAAACTTGTCACAAAAATACTAGAACAACACAACAATACATTCTTTTTACCTGTTTTCACCCACAGTCTCTCTGTGATGTTGCACTGCTGTGGCGGAGCCTCTGTGGTGGTGGTGAAAGGTGAGATGAAGACAGTGGTGACCACCCTCGGCGGGCTTGTTCTTGAGAATGGTGGCGTGAACGTTCTCCTGTTAGATGGAGTCTTGATGATGGTGGTGGCCATGGTTCTTCTGGTCATAAGTGTGGGCTGGAGCGTGGTTGTGGTGGTTGACTGAGTTGTGACCCTTGGGGAAAGTGTAGTAGTGGTGGGGCTTTTTGTAGTTGACACCACAGTTGTGGCTAGCTTCACAGAGGCTGTTGTGGTGTCTTGTTGTGGGGTGAGCGGTGATACCTGAGATGTCCCCTCAGCAGATCCAGTAGAAAGTGTAATCTTGTCTGATTGAGAGGGGGCTAGACTGGCCTCTTTTTCTTTGGGAAAGGAGAGCACGACGGATTTAGAAGTTCCAGCAGATAACTCATCCACCCCTGCCTCTGTAAGAGCAAATGTCTGAGTCACTTCCTGCAAGCGGTCAGAATCTAATGATGAGGTAAAGTTGGTGATGGTGAAAAAACGTGGGTTTGACAGAGACAGACAATATATCAGCTGCATTTACAGGCAAAAATGACACTAAAATAGTTGGCTTCACATAGCGGTGAGAGAAAGAAGATGAAGGTGATGGCAAGGTTACTGATGAAGAGGATGATGACAAATGAAATGAGGTAGAGGATGATCAGAGTTCAGAGCTCTTCATAACTGTATTTGTTGTAATATTGTCTGGAGGTGTGTCTGCTGAGTGAAATGCAGATTCAGTATTGAGAAAAGCAGTCAGAGGCCGCCTGTGTTTGCTCTTATACATGACTGCAAGATCTGTAGTTTGTGAAGATGTTTCAGAGTCAGTAGTTATGTAAGATGGGGGCAGAGTAGGATTTCCAGCCATAGCAGATCTGAGATAAGCAGGAGACAACTCAGGACTCTGCTCTTGATGGTCTGATGTCCCTTTAAAAAATGTAAAAGATGCATACTCTTCAACAGTTTGATATGGATCACTGGTGACAGCTGTTGAATCGTTTGAATTCAATATCTGAACATCACGTTCCTGTCTGTCTTCCAGCTTTTGATGTTCATATGATGATCCATCTGCTGAAAAACTATATTTTTCCCTGTCAAAGCTAGTAGACAGATTTTCTGATTCAAAAGCCTTGCTTTGAAGAGGCATAAGCTTGGTGGCTTTCCACTTCGTATATAGTGCCATTAACTTTGTGCCAAAAATGAAAATAGCACTCGAAGTCTCCACACTGTTCTGTCCATCACTAACAGAGGAAGTTGCTGCAGAGGCAATGGCTGTTGGTCTGTCTGAAACTGAACTGGATTTAACACTACTCACACTGGTGATTGGTCCCAGTGAGAAGGAACTTGGTTTTTCTGTCAGGATCATTTCTGACCAAGGGGAGGGAGAAGACTGCTCATGATATCCAGTGAATGTCATACGAGCTGTGCAAGAGAGGCTTTTGACAGGTTCTATCGGAACATCAGAAATCACAGGAAAAGAAGGAATTTGAGTAAAAGGTGTTTTTCCAGAGCTTTTACTCTGTGAAGTCACAAACGATGGGAGGGATGTTGTGAGTTGCTCTGTCTTGTGAGATAAAAACTTTCTCATCAGAGAAGACTCTTGATTTCTATTAAATAAAGGAGAAACATAACTCCGAGCAGTGTTTTTTTTTTGGAAATGCTCCAAAGATGTGCTTTCCTGTGACAAGTTTGACATTCTATAGTTTCTTGCACTGTTTTGAGCCTCCATGGTTCCTTTTGATTTCATATACGAATAGGTTTTAGCTGAGGATGCAACTGTTTGTTGAGATGTTTTAGAAGTTAAAGGATGTGTCTGAAATGTGAGGGGGAAATTAAGCAGGAATCTTGTTGAAAGAGGTCTTTTGGATGGAAATATTCGAGCAGCAGAATTAATATCCCCATTGATAGATTTCTCATTGGAATCATCTGTAACAATATGGCTTAATTTGTTAATGAGAGAGAGGTATCTGGGTTGAGTGAAGTATGAACTACTTTGATGCTTGGTTTTATAGGTCATATACTTTGCAAACTCTGCAGGCTGTAAAGGAGATGTCCTCTTACTGTCAGGAGTAAATATCATTTTTAGAGCAACCCAACCTCTGTCAGTTACACCCTTGAAAGCCTCCGTTTTGGTTATAAATTCTTGAGCATCTGTTGTCAAATCTGACTCTGATGTGGACAATGGTACTTCCACACTGTTGCTTAAATTGGTGACAGAACTGATACTGGACTCTGTTCTCAGCAGGGTATGTGAAAGTGAATTACTCAGAGTGGAGGCAGATCTGACCTCTGTTCCTGATATCGCTCCTTCTTTGTGATTTATACTGATGGCAGGAAGTCGGGAACTGCTTTGACCCACTGCCATCAGTAAATCAACAGGATTAGATGCTTTCTCTGAGGACACTATGCCAGACTGGGCACGTGTTGGTTTGAGAAAGAGACATTTGATCAGCTGCAGACACTGAAGATACTGTAGAAAACAATTTGTTGGGTGTGAAGGTCATTGCTGGTGTTACAGTTGGATTTACAACTCGTGAAGTGAGTGGTGACACAACTGGAATGCTTTTGTGAACTACAGTGTGACGATCTACTGCATCCTTGTCTTCCTTTCTGATATATGCTGTGCGGTGCAACAGCTGCTGTGTGACTTGACTAGAAACTGAATAGCCTTTAGGATGAGCAGACAGCAGTGCTGAAGTGGGATTCTCTGAAGCTCTCTGCTGCCTTTGAACAGCTTGACTCCCTTGATTGGAGCGAATGGATGGGCTAATTTCAAGATTATTTGCAGATACAGAGTTCATGCTTGTGTTTGGATTTTGAATGGGTCTATATAAAGTATCTAAATGATTCAGACCATTATGTGAAGTAGTAGCATATGTGATCATTTCTGGTCCAGAGGTTGCATTTGTGCTGGCACTCCTTATGTAAATATCATGGACTTTATCCATCGAATACAACCAGGACTCTTTTGTCATTTTATTGCTTTTTTCAGTGCTGACTGTGCTGGAAAAGTTGGATGGCTTGCTTGTGGCATCAAGCCTTTCCTGCGTAACAGCATGTAGGTCATCAACTAAATGAGAAGTGGGTTTTGCAGTTGTTAGATTGTCCGTCCAACCCTGAGGCCTTGCTGGTGATAATGCTGTTTTCTCTGAATAAGGCCCAGCTTTGGACACGATTACCTGACCCTGAGATAACGCAGCTTCGTTTGTCCACTCAGTGGAAGATGACAGAAAAAATAAAGAGGCAAGGGAAGATAGCATAGAAGACATGGATGGAGCTGAAGAAGACATTGATGTCAATGATAAAAATGGAAATAATGAGACAATCTTCCTCTTGTTTTTTAATGATGTTTGTGATTGCCTGGAGACTGCGGAGTCAACAGCCTGAGATGGTGTAGTGTGTTTTAGAGACATGCTGAAAATCAGACCTGAGCTGGCTTGGAGGATCCTGTCTTCCAAATATGACGAAGAAGAGGACAAGTCTGAGCCTCGGCTGGAACTACGAGAAGGCCATTGGGTGGTGTGGGTCTCTTCCCTGCTGATAGTTGGTAAGGTTCTACTTTGATCAGGACTTGCTTGTTGTTTGGCGGTTCCTGCCATCACGGTTAAGATGGAAGAAAAAGCAGGCTGTCCTGACAGACGTTTCCCCTTAGACTCTGAGTCACCCTCCGAATAGACAGCCTCCTCTGCCACTGGCAGCTTGGCCCGTGGGTCAGCAGGAGAACCTGTGACTGCAGGGTCAGTCAGTAAAGGGGAAGAACCAGAGGCATCATAGGTGGATTTATCTGTTAAAATCAACAGAAAGAGACACATTAAATTAAATTGCATTTAATTGCTTTCCTTTACTTAAATATCTGTCTAGTTAGTAGTCAACTCATCTGCCATCAACACCAATGTATATCACGAAAAAGCCAAAGTATCAGCCAGGATGATTTCTACTTAAGTTAATGTATTTTTAAGCTAATTGATACTCAGTCTCTAATAAGTCCTGAAAGCCCTGCAGTTAAAAATGGTGGTAAATTATCAAAAAGGCAATGCCAGTCCAAATAAACTTAGTGGAGGTTTGGGGTCAAATAGTCCTTTGGAGATATTTTGAAGACATAATGTAGCAGTACCAGAAAAAAAATGAAGAGGAAGATATCCACAGCTTGAAACCCAAAAAGCTGTTCTTATGAATGAATTTTAAGTTATTAAAGAGGATAATCCATAAATTATTATGAAAAGTTGCAACTTTTAATTCAACATGCAACACAGAGGAGTCCTGTTGAGATTAGATAATACATGCCTGCTGTTTTTCAACCAAAACAACTACATAAAATGTCATGCTGACATCCTTTTTTGTTACTGACCGTGTGAATACCCATTCTGCTTGCATGTCAGCACAGAATTACTTTCACAAAACAAGACAGTTAAGGTCATTGCAAAGAGTATGTGACATTGTCATGTAAGATATCCATGCTCTCTCATACAGATGCGCACATACGCCACACACACACACTCAGAAGCAGCAGCAATGAACCATATCAAAAGGGGATAACATGTTACTTGAGGCTACTAGGTGTTTTTACAGCCTGCTGCCACAAGAAAATATGAAATAGAAAGAAAACAGATAATTCTATATCTGTGCTTTTTCTGTGCAACACAGCACAAGCTTTTTCTATTTTTTGAAGTAATATACTGCATTTCACACTTGTCTCAGACTTACATAAGTGCATGAGAGCCTTCACACTGACAATACTCTCATCACACAGTGTACTGCAAGTATGCAGATGATACTCTTCTTAAAGTCAGAAAATTCTGTATCTTCATCTCCAATGAGTGCACAACATTTGTTTTTAAATTGGGAAACACTCATTTGCACACTAAATAGTGTGTACGTTGTGCACGTTTATAGAGTGAACCCATAAAAGTAGTCTATTTGTAAAATATACTCTGTCAGTAGTAGTAGCAGTTGTAGTAACGTATGCTGCAAGTCTGCCAGTAATATTTGTCACTGTTATTTGTAATCAGTGTTATTTTAACACCATTTTGATCAAAAGTAACAGTTTCAGAGTAAATTTAATGAAGTGTTAGTGTATATTTTGTGACATGCTTTCCACCACCTGCAGTGATAAACTGACCACATCCAAATTTCCTGTAAAGTGTCCTAATTTTACATTGCTCCCAGGGAAAGTTTGCTTCATTTAATACCAAGTTTTAGAGAAATATTTGGTCAAAAATATGTCATTTAACTGGATTTGTGTGGAAATATTCCATATACAAATTCCAGTAGTATTTTAGCCCGTATTGTTGTCAAACTGACAGTTAGCTACTGGATTGAACTGTGAGCTTTTTCGTTGTATGTACACCATACAGTATTGGAGTAACTTTGGCTCAGTGTTAGATAACAACTGTTTTAAAAGTGTTAAAATACACTCAAAAAAAGTGGACACATATACACACATTCCTAAGGTTGAATTTAACATTGTCCGTGTTAATTTAACACTGGTGATTTTGTAGTGTAGGGAAAAAAAACACTGATGTGATATGTGACAAGCCTGTTTAACAAAATCCATGAGGCCAACTGCACTGGTACTATGTTAGTGGAGTTAGATGTTTAGAGCAACACAAGTTATTAAAGCCCTATGTGAAGCAAGAAAGTCCTCTGAACTGTCATTAGCACCTAGGTTTAACCTGCAGCGGAATGTTAGCTTGCTCTTAGCTATGTCCTAGAAAATATATAAACTATTAAATGTCTCTTTTCCTGGGTGAAGGTTTAAAACTGGTAAGTTTTAACAAACGTTTTAAGTAAAGTTCTTAACAAAATGGGACAGGTTGGCTATTTCAACCTACACAATAATTCACAGCCAATTTGTCAGCTGGCAAAAGGACCGGCACTGAACTGGAAGTTGTGCATTTTTGTTTAGTTTCAAAACTAACTTATTAACTCCTCACTGCAGATCAGTTAATGACAGGCTTGTTATAACACTGTAGTGAAATTCAAGTTAATGACAGGCTTGTTATAACATTGCAGTGAAATTCAAGTTTAAGTTCAGCTGAGGGTTATTCTCCAAATATAGCAGTTTAGGTGATATTGTGTTAAAGCGGAGCTAAGTTAGCTACATTATAACTGACAGCGAGGTTGGCCCAACATGTTTTCCTAACCTTTTCTGTGTATTGTACTTAACCTAAACCAAGCAGGTTGTCAGGTGTAAAACAACAAGGAAACAGAATCCAAAAATGACAACTGAAAGTAAGTTACTGGAAAGGCGCACCAGGTGGAAGATGACACAAACTTGATTCTTCATCACATTCTTGTGTATAACTCTCTCACCAAACCATACCTCCAACTCCAAAATGCAGTTTGTCACCTGTTAATGTATTGCAGAGTCCTTTCTTTTTTTTTTTTTCTTTTGCAAAGTACAGCACCTTAAGACATGTAATTTTGTTCAATTAGCATAAAAACAAAAAACAAAACAAAACAAAGAAAAATTGTGTCTGGAGAGAACAGTAAGTAGACTCATTTTGCAAACATCACATTTCTCTGAGACAAGGTTTTTTTCCCAACCACCACTCCGGAGGGTTTTTTCATTTAAGCTGAATGATATAAATATTCTCTTTTGGATGTGTGGTTTTATTTTCTCTTCATTCATCGAGACCATTGTTTTAACTTTTATAATGGGAATGTTTCTTTATTTTTAGCTTTTAACACCTTTTTAGATTGAAATGCTATAATAACATTATTATTATTATATTATTATTATTCTGTAGGATGAAGTGGTCCTAAAATGATGATGGTAATAATTATTGCCATTACTTGCTGGAAGATGAATCATTAAAGGAAGTGGCAGTCCTGATGCCAGGGTAAAATAATAATTGCAAACACTAAATACAAGTCGGATTTACAGATGTAAACACATCTTTCTGACAGTCTCAGATAGTACATCAAGGGCAGACATTTGTGTATTGCCAAAGAAAAAAAAGAGACAATCCGCAAACTGGAACAAATAGAATTATTCAGGAGATTGCAGCCATATGCTGAAGTATGGTTAATGCTGCTTCTGAGAACAAAATGGACTCATGCCGCAGTGTTTTACGCCTTAGCAGAAATTGTATAGAGCAGTTGCTATTATCAAGAAACTACACGTAATCAATAGACCAGTACAGCTAACATGGTGATGTCTGTCATCCGTTTCTGTCCCCGTCACTCCTTTTATTCTCAGCACATCCTCAACTCTTCTATAAAGCGTTGCTTTTATCTATTCATATAGCTTAGTAGTCGTGTCACATCTCCCATCCCCGCAGCATGTTTACCCTGTTAAAGTGCAGCATACCCCTCTCATGTTTGACTCCTTCCGTGTTGGAGGGACATGAGATGGACGCTTTGGGGGACCTCATAATGACATCATCTATATCATGGCAGAAGGGTACTAAAGACTTTCATATCCATTGTTTTTGTCTTTCCAATCTTAGTTCTTAGAACAAAAGCATACTTAAACCGAAACTATAAAATTGTGATAAATGTCCAGCTAATTTTTCAAAAATGTAAGGACTTAGAAGCCATCCTTTCTGAATTATAAGCAGTGATTTATTCTCCAGCTTTGAGCCTACCACAGCTGGCAATGAAATAATTTTTTTCTTGAAATAATTGCAGAATATTTAATATAAACCTTTATATAATCTAATGACAAATGTAGAATAAACTCAACATTACCTACTTTATATATGTTCCTTAATGTCATCAATCTCTTAGAGAACTGGCACAATGTTTTTATAATTTGTGTGCAGGGGAATAAATCACTGGATTTTATTAACTGTTAGTGGGTTTTTTTCATTCACGATCTGATCCCACTTAATTTCTTTCCCTCAATAAATCACTACTGTGCTAAAATACGATTAGTGAAATTACTATACTGCAATTCTTAATCCATTTTTACAAACTGGTGATAAAGATAAAATGAAAGAAAAAAAAGAATTCCTCAATCATAAAAAGACTCTTAACAAAATGAAGGCTGTATCCTGTCTCAAGGCTAAACAGAGGTCAGAAAGAACATCCACAGCTGATTACAACAATAACATGGGTTTACATTCGTGGGATGGATGCCAGTGCATGCTGAGGTGTAGGTTTCACCTGTGGTTTGCCACCTGCTCTGAAAGAGAGGAATATATGAGGGGATATTAACAACGGACAAGAGAGTGATTCAGATAAAAGAGGGTGGGAATGGTGAATGGATGGGAGGTGTGGGAAAAATGCAAGCCTGAAAAGAAAGTGAAAAAATTACTGGACTAGAAGTCATTTTGTAAGAATGATCAGAATTCCTTACAAGTCTGCAGGTCATTCTCTGCAAGTCTAATTCTTAAATCACTTTCAAGATAAAATTTTTAAGAGTACCACCCGGTCCCTACAAGGGAAAGTTGAAAGAAGTTGCTCACTTTTGGATGCAGTTACACACCCAAAAGCAGATATTACAAGATGCCCTAGAGCTAAAAGAAGATGATTAATTTTTCATAACTGTTATTAATTTAACTGTCTCTTTCTATTTATCGTATACCACAGTGAGTTTTCTATTTGTGGTATTAACACATTATTTGCCACTTTTTCTCAAACCACACAAATCAGCTCTTGAAAGTTATTAGGATCTTACAAGGTGACACAAGTTCCTGCACTATTAATGACATGCCTTTGACACTATTTTCTCAAAAATGGCATAGAAATAATGTTCCCTCTTTTAGACAAAATCACACAAAGTGTTATCCACAGATGATGTTTTGATGTTGGTAAGCTGTGCCCTTTTTGCACCATACACAATGCTGAGTATTATTTCTGACAATTTAACTTGCAGTAGTCCACAAAACATTTTCCCAGTAGCACTGTAAATGTCAAAATGATCTTGGAAACCTACAGACAGATGGTGTTGGTTCCTCTATGGTGCTCTGTGCTAACTTACATTTATGCATGGTGGACTGGTGAACAGAGATGTTTGACAGTTCCAGTGATGCCCTTAACCCTTTAGCTGTTACTCATGGGTTTTCTTTATTTCACTCAGGATCCTGCATCGTGACTTTGGAATCATTTTGGCTGGGTGCTCACTTCAAGGACGAGTAGCAAGAACATTAAACTGTCTCCATTTGACAGTTTAACAGATAGTTTGTACAACTGTGGCTTGATGGATGTCTAAACATTTTGAGATTACTCTCTATCTCTTTCCAGTCTTATGTGGCTCTACTGCTTTTGATCTGATATCATAATTCACATCAGATGCTTAAAAGCTAGTTAAAAATGTTTGAGCTTCCATCAATCAAAGCTACTCAAAACTTAAAGGTTGTTATATACTTCATAAGAACAGAGAAGTTTGTTCTTTTTCTCCGGGTAACAAGAACAAAGTTCTTTCTGGCCAGGAAATTTTTGTTTTGTCTTGACGAGAAACTTGAGTGCAGAACTCCAGGCCCCTCCCACTGCTACACCTATGTGCAGCTTATGTACAGGTTTGCCAGATTGCATGAGAAAAATAAGCTACAGTCATATGAATGCTAAAAAAGCTTGTGTGGAGAAATCAAGTGGGCAGATATCATGACAAGAGAAATGGATCATTATGAATCAGTGGAGTTTCAAACATTCTTGCAAGAATCAAGATCAAGTCAGGGCAATAAATCAGGGAGGTGCAGGAAGGAGTGAGCGAGAGTTATGTCTCCTGACATAATGTCACATATCAGTAACTCAGAGATGAGCATTACTTAATGTCACGTCGTATTTAAAAGCAGGGATGTGTGGTGTGTGTAGAGTAGATACAGTACAGTTCGTGAGATTTAAATGCCTATACATAATGATCTGCCAGGCGCTGCTGTGATTTGTTACCCTTCCCACATTTAAAGTTTGGTTACATTTCAAATGCAGTCACATTGAGTTGATGCAGCACGCAAAGATTTTACAAAGGAAAAACAAGAGGCAGCAGATATGTTCATGCCTCAAAACAAGCCACAACATTGTTAACGTTTTAATGCATGATGGCAACAAATGTGGAACTTCATCTGACAGCTTTTTCCACTATGCTTCACTGAAGAAGGCTAGTGAAAACTGTGGAAATTCTATTGAACCATTCACTTCAATCACCAGCTATTTGGAAAAGAGGAAAACATTGAAAGTTCATGCTTGAAGTAGCTGTTTATCTGGATTACAAAACACTCAAAGATGACTCATTTAATGTTTTATCATGGTGGAGAAAACATAGTTGTTTGTTTCCCAACATCGCTCAGATTGCAAGATCTATTCCTGCTACCCCTCCATCCAGTCCAACAAGTGATTGAGATTTCTCGTCTTCTGGATATGTCATCCGGGAGCGAAGGACTCAGCTAAAACCATCAACAGTAGATGATGTGCTGATTTTACACAGTGATCTGAAGCACTGATAACTTTTAACTAGCCTATGCCCTTGTGTTAGGAATGTTGAAACAAAGTACGCGAAATCCATGAAAAATGGACAGTAAACGTAAGCATGACCAACTTATAGTTTAGCATAATGTGCATATTGATGCACAGTTTATACATATTTCAGTTTCATTATTTGTTAAGAAGCACTTTTGTGACAATTTGTGTATGGTTATGGCTGGAATGTTGCTGTTTAAACAGGATTGTAGCCACAGCAACATTCTTTTTCAGCTTCAGATTAAAGACACATTTCAACTGTTAACAGTTTGTTAGACCCCTGGCAATAAACTTATTCTTAGGTAGAACATTGAGTAGAATGATTCTCATTCAGGTACGATTCGGGTGCAGGTATGTATTTATAGCAGGTCAGGTCAGGTGCAAAATTATATTTCCATTCCTGTCAGAACACGAGTCAGATGCAGGTTTAGGTATGATGGGTACAGATGGGTGCAGGTTGGCAAAGCTGGAATCATGCAGGCTTCTATCGCGACAGATACAACAAAACAGCAACACCACTGTAACAATGACAAAGATAACGCCTTTTGATTTGATAAAAGAGGAAGAAAATAGCAAGTTTGAAGTGGAGGAGGAGGATGATTTGTTGTCTCCATTCGTGATTGCAGAAGAGATTAAATAAGTTGCGGGACAACACTTTGCACAAGCGGAAAAGCGGGGATGACCTTCTTTGCTTCTCTGCAATCACTATACACACTTTGCATTTCTAAACAATCACACAAAAGTTCCTGGACTCCACAAAAAGGTTCAGGGCTGTGAGAACAAAAGTAAGTTTTCCACCTTGAGAAGAAGAAACTTCTCTGTCCTTGTGGAGAATTGGCCTTAAAACTGATTGGACTGCAGGTGTGCAAACGACTGGCTCTAATCAGCTTCCATTGAAGTAATTAGTCTGTGGGTTCATCTATCTTTTTCTACCAGCACTGTCAATATTTAAATGCATGTGTTCAGTAAAGTCATGTAAAATTATAATTGTTTGTGTGTTATTTTCCTAAGCACATTGTGCTTATCTGTGACATTGACATAGATGAAGATGAGATAACATTTTATAGCAAATTAATGCAGAAAAACAGTTAGTTTCAAAGGGTTTGCGTACTTGCTCTTGCCACTGTAGTTCCTCCATTTTATAGGCTTGATATGCTTTATAATTAGGATATTAAAAAAAGGAGAAAAAATGCCGGTTTTAGCATTATTAGCATATTTCTTTCCTAATAGAATAGAATTTCATAACTGCTGCTCAGAATTTGCTGTTAACTGCAAACCATGAAGCAGCCACTTCTGAAGTACAGCAAATGCAGCATGATCTGAAGTTAAAGCTGACGAAGATAACGTTTGGGTGCTGACTGATTGTATTTAGATCTGGTTCTGTAAGATAACAGTACCCTGCAAATCTCAAAATCTCAATGAATTAGACATTTTCAGACCAAGAGGATCTCAACCAATGTAAAGGAGTCATTTGATGATAGATGTCAACAGATGCTTATTAAAAGCAGTTGGCCATATCAGAAGCTAAACAGCCCGTGGTATGCAAATGATGCATTTAAATCATAGCAGAAGAAGCTTGACCTGGTTCACACAGAGACAAGAGTTTTTTTTTTGTTTGTTTGGTTGGTTGTTTTTTCAGTCAGCATTGCACGTATCCACTTCTTTTCTCTTTCTTTTGAATTTGTGTGTGAATTTCAAAGAGAGCAAATATCAATATTGGTTAGTGTGATTAAGTCATGTATAATATTTACATTTAATAATCAAGTTTTAACTAATTATTGGAAAATATAATATTTAGTTGATAAACAAAGAGAAATATGTTATCAAAGCAGTGCTGATCCTCACTACCTTTAAGGATTTCTTGTGGACTCCTCTCTTTTTAGGACACCTCCACTCCTACCATTTCCAACAAGCCTTAGGAACACTTAGTTTGCACTTCTATACCTGTTCCACCTGCATGGTCATTTAAACAGATTTAGAATTAATGCTTATGCCGGGATTGAATGTTGTTCCCCACTTGTACATCCCTCTGGGTAAAAGTATCTGCTGAATGACCATATGTGAAGCAAATGAAACTAGAATATGCATAAAGAGGATCTAAGAGCAGTAAACATTATTATGAGGCATACTATGCATCGTGATTGTTTTTACTGACTTCAGAAATCTGATCACCTGTGAAAAAAGCCAGCAAGCATATGTTATCAGTAAACAATTTAGCTATTACAAATGCCATGCTTTTGGTGTATTTTTTCAAAAAAGAAAAAAAAATGCTACTGCATGATTTTGATATGTCTTTAAAACCTTCCTTTACCACCAAACCCAAACCACAGACCTCATTTCCACACTGATTTTTTTCCCCCTTTGCAGTCTGCGCTATCTTTGAGCTACCAGGAGGCAGACATGACACTGGTGGGGCCTCCACTGCTCATCTCATATTACACACAGCTTCTGTTTTAGCTTTGAGCTGTTTTTGTTCTTTTATGTGCAGAAAACGGTAAACAAGAGAGTATAATTCAACAGTGAACTGGATGGCACCCTGGGAGCAGGGAAACACATTTGAGAAGCCTGGCCGAGTAGTTCAGAGGAACTGCTTCGGAAGTCCCTCTTATGTTTTGGCTGTTCATGGAAAGCAGCAGCATGCACAGCTGCTTTGAGCTGTTTTATTCCAATTATAAAAATGCATCTAAATGTATTCATTTCACGTCCTCTCTCTGTTGTTGCCTGTGTGCAAAGCTGAAGAACGCAGAGATGAAGGAGTTGGCAGAAATCCCAAGCACTGCCGGCGTGACAGTAGGGATGGGACTTGGAGGGAGGAAGTCACACACCCTGCACTTTTTAATTTATCTATTTGTGTTTTTACAAACAGCACAGCAGGATAAGACACACAACAGCTGCATGGAACAGAGCCCTGCAGCAGAAACTTAACCCTGCAACCAACAAGAAGAGATATTCATTCAGATATTCAGTGTTTTTAGACCCGCTTGAAAGCTTGTTAAAGAAATGTTTAAAAGAGGGAGCTACGCAGTCTTTTATTACAAACAAAAAGTTGAACTTGGAAGCAAAGTGCAGAATACTCAGCAGTGCTGCTGTTACAGCCTTAGTGGCATGACAAATAACTCATATTGGTTAACATTAAAAATGTCCAATGTTGTGCAACTGACATTAGTTAAGCCAGTGTTAACAATATACTGTTTTTCTGTAAATATGTGTAAAGATAACTGTTGCAAACCATGATTTTTTTTTCATCTTTTGTTAAGCCAGCATCTGAGATTTTCTTCATGTCAAAATAACAGTTTTAATTTCATTTAAAGGAAAATGCACTTTGATGACTTTTTGATAGCATCATCTAGCTGTCACAGTCTCCCATCTTTACCGTCATCAAAATCCACTCAAGATAACTTTGGGATCCCACCTTGGTTGTGTCTTGGGACAGTATCTTTTTACTGTACTATGTCAAACATGACGAATAATGAAAATAGATCTCAGAGCTGCAGTGGGCATCATGGCAGAAGGGACTAGAGGCTCAGGAAAGTAATGACAGAAAAGAAAATGAAAAAATGAACAAGTTTGAACAAGAGTTGACCTTAGATCGTGTCCTTGAAACAACTTCAACACCTCTAAGGGGACCTGCTGAGCTAAAAATTGTAGAACTTTCTTTATGCTCCTTAATTGTTGATGTTTAATTATTAGAAGTGGCTTACATTATGAAACTAATCTGTGCATAAAAACAATATTGTAATAGTTTACCAATCAGAACCCAAATATATAGAATCTGCCTAACACTGAAACAGAGTACAAGATTGCCAACATGCAGGAAGCCAGATTGACCAGTGAAAGCAGCACATATATCCGTAATTACTGCTTTCAATGTAAAAAAAATAAAAAATAAAAAATACAGCATCTTGGACAACCAGCACCTATAGAGTTTACGGTGTGCCAAAAAATATGTTTGGATATCCTTGAGGTTTAATAAGAGGAGAACTTGTGTTAAAGTCATAATGCATCAAGTAACTACAGCAGTAACACAACAAACCAGGACTCTCAGAACTTGTGGGAATGCCTACATGCTAAGACAGTAAACCCTACCATAAACAATAGCACACAAGAAAAAAACACAGACACAGGAGACTTATCATCCACAGCTTAATCACAACTCAGCAAGAACAAAAGCAAATGCAGGATCCATTCAATCGATTGTTAAAGATGTACGATTTAACAGGGAGGCGGAGGGAGATTTAGTAACATGACAATGGGCATACATCTTAGCTTTAGTAAAAAAAATAAAAAATACCAACCAGACAGTGCTTCACAAGAAAACATTTGCAAAGAATTACGTCAAACATAAATTATAACATATATTTTTTCCCTGTGCTGTGAAATAACAAAAATGATGACTACCTGGTCTCTTCCTAAATGTAACTGTCCACAGCCATATTTATAAATGACTTCATTTCATTTAAAACAGAAAATCAATATCTTCATTCAAAACACAAAAAATGGTTACCAGCTGCAGTGAATCCTTCACAATGACTAAAGCTGTTCTGTTTAAAAAAGTATAATCCCTGGTTTGGTTTTTTTTTATCTATGCATCTAGATAAGCATCAGATCACTGTAGGACAGATACACACCCCCAAATACTTAACTGCACACTGAAAAAGTAATTCTAGGTTTTTATCACTGCCAAGAAGAAAAACACATTTGGCAGAGTTTAGCCTTTCCTTTCTCGTTGATTAAGAGATATATGAAAGAAAATCACTGGATGGAAAAAATGAACACTTGACAGAACACTGAGTCAGAGGAAGCTGCTCCTGCACCTATCTCCCTCTTTCATCCGTCTCTCTTCTTTCTCTCCCACTCTGTCTCTTGCTCCCTCCAGATGAAAGTGCAGCCTGAAGCTGAAGAGATGAGGCTTCTCAGCTTTTTTCAGTCTAACAAGTCAACACACTGACTCCTGTCCTGAAGCAGCTCGGGACACTGTAGACATGGCCTATGTTGTTAGAGTCTATCCACTCCTATTACTTCCGACAACAGTTGTTCTCCACTGTCTTTGTTTGGTGTTTGAGCTATGGCTATGTAGGGTTAACCAATAAAGTCATAATGTGAGACTAAAGCATCTGCTAGTTTATAGGATAAATAAAACAAAATCTTGTTTTGTAAAAGAAGTGTAATCAAATAAGAAGCCACAGTCATGTTGAGCAGGCTGGATATCTAAATAAAAGTATGACAGTATGACAGGTACATTGTGGTCTCCAAACTAAATGTTACAATCATGCCCTCCACTGTGTATGGTACATTAGGATAATGTTTCTATTAAATGTCTCTATATTTGTCACTGCCGGAACTGGCTAAGTACAATATACCAGCGTGCCCTAATTCAGGGCTTTTAGCAAGCTCTTTTGGAAGGTGACCGGGCACTCATTCTCTCCACTCTCACATGAAGGATCACATATCTGCTTGCCCAAGCTCTTTTGGTAAAAACAGAGATCAAGATGAAAATAAGTCACTGCACAATGACTACCAGCATAATCCACTTAGAAATATCAAAATAACTGTATCTGTAAACCCATGGATGGCATTATATTCTTCGATTTTATTTATACGTCTCTCTTTTGCAGTTAAGTTTTCACTTTAGTTTATGTGTCTTTTTGTCCTGTATCTGGATTCTGAACATTCACTAAGCAGATTTCTACTCATCTCGTGTGGTCACTATATTGACGGATAACTGATGATGATGAGCTCTCACTCTTCAACACTGTTGATATTCAAAGATCATGGAGAACATCCCCACATCTTAAAATTAACATAAAAAACGCTCAATGATGCAAATGATTCAGTTCTACTGCATTCACCTTGCAGATTCGAGAAGGACCTCTTCACACCTGTCCCTCGCTTCTCTGCAGCTTCTCTTCCTGCCCTCCCTCCACCACCGTCAATCTACACCCAGCCTTTGCAGTCTGCAGACTCATCACAACCCCCCTCCAGCTTCCCTGACCCACAGTCACTTTGAATCAGCGAGGGGGAAGTGAATCTGCTGTCCCAGAGACAGAAGAACAGTGAAGTGTTTCCTCCTGTCTGTGGGCCTGTGCTGATAAGCTTGCTCCCCTCTTTAAGCAGTTCTTCAACAGATCTCTGGAGCTGTCTGTGGATGAAGTCCCCTCCTGTTTCAAGCACCCCACCATCATCCCAGTCCCCAAGAAACCCACCATCACAGGACTGAATGACTACAGACTTGTCACACTAACATCTGTAGTCATGAAGTTCTTTGAATGCCTGGTGCTGGCCTACCTTAAGTCTCTCACAAGGGACCTGCTGGACCCTCTGTACTTTGCCTACCAGGAAAACAGGTCAGTCAACATGAAACTGCATTTCATCCTGCAGCACTTGGATTGTAACAGAACTTCTACATGGATCCTTGTAAACTTCAGCTTGGCATTCAACGCCATCGTCCCCCACATCCTCAGCTCCAAACTGTCCCAGGTCTCTGTACCACCTGCCCTTTGTCAGTGGACCTACAACTTCCTGACTGACAAAAACCAGGTGGTGACATGGGGGCAGTTCACCTCTAAAAACTTGCCTCCACCCCTCACCCACACCCCCCAAGATGTGTCCTCTATCCACTTTTCTTTTCCCTCGATACAAATGACTTGACTTCCGTGGGACCTCTGTGAAGATTCTGAAGTTTGCAGACAACACCAGTGTCATCAGTCTCATCCAGAACTGCAACAAGTCTGCATACTGACAGCAAGTGAATCAGCTGGTGCTCTGGTGCAGTCAGAGCAACCTAGAGCTGAGCACACTCAAGACAGTGGAGATGTTAATGGACTTTAGGAGACATCCCCCAATGCTGCATCATCATCACAGTCCTCAGCAGTCAAGAACATCAGCTCCATGGGATGGAGCTACCTCCAGTTCTTAAGGAAACTGTCTCAGGGAGAGTTGCTGAAGCAGTTCCAAACTGCAGTCACTGAGTTTGTCCTGCACACTTCCATCGCTGTATTTCAGAGCTGCCACCATGCAGAACAAAACCAGATTGCAGCACATTCAACAGCATAATTAACCTGGATTTGAAGGAGGACATCCAGGTAATTAACCCTGGATCTGCAGAGATTTGAATATCTCTAATATAAACTTATTTTTCCTTAATGTAAAGAGAAAACAAGTAGTTTGCTCTAAAATCTTTTAAAACCAATACTGTACATCAGAACTATGAAAACGGAATGAAATTCAGCCATCACATCAGCAGCCTGGGAATATCTCACTTACAATGTTTTATATGAATGAGAAGTTGTTCCTCAACACTGTGACAGACATAAATTTATTTTCTGATTGACAGATGATTGACTGAGGGTATAAATGATCATAAAAGTATTCCCATCGATCATTACCATATAATGGCATATAAAGATTCAAGAATATTTCAAGGTAAAATACTCCTTTGATGTAGGAAATAATCTGTCAAGCCCTGCTGAGCCAGACATGACAACAGCAAGTCAGAGACATCCATATGCTTCTGCAGGGGTGGACCAGCAGAGATGAGTCGTCTTGCACTTCAACAACTTGCCCAGAGGGTAAACTGGCCTCTGTACTGAAACATAAAAGAAAAGGTAAATACATGTACTGAGTCTCTCTGGAAGTATCATGCCAATGAATTTTAAGGACTAAATTGAAAATTTACAAAATCTGAGTCACCTGAAAAATCATCCATAACAAAAAAACAGTTAAATCCATATTGAAGAAGCTCCAACAAAATACAAGATGTATTAAAATATTTTATTTACAACTTTAGGAAAAAGAGTTACTTTATTTATTTACTTATCTTACATTTCAGGTCATAACATGGTCCTTACTGGGTGTTAAAATTAAGTAAATCCTCAGATGAATAACAACAAAACACTTACTACACCCTGCCATTGTTTATGTAGGAAAAATGAGCCAAAACACAGAATTTAGTAAAAATCTGGCATTGTCCATGATTAAACATATTGCAGAACCATCATTAGGAAAAAGCCAGAAACAGTTGTTTTTGATAAAATGTTGTCAGTCTCTCATATTACTATGGAGAAATTTGGGCTTTATCTTCTTTAACATTACTTTAGTTGGTAGTGTTTGTGAATATTCATTTATGCACTGCTCTCTAAAGGTCCCATCACAGTATTTCAGTCATACTGTTTGTTTATTCTCTTATTTGTTTTGTATCAACAACATCTGGACACTAATTACCCCCTTTATTTTTATGACATTAGCAGCAAGGGTGTACTTAATTTTTAATACATCATTTTTGCGATTTGACTTTGTTTCTGTTCAATGAATTAAGAACAGAATTTGTTTCCTTTTAATTTTGTCCTCGTGGATACAAATTCAAAAATAAGATATGGTGTACTTCATTTTTCACATTGCTCTGTCACTGCCTCTGCAAACGAGAACTACTTGTCTGGTACAGTCTGATACATGTAGTGTGTGTGATTCAAAACACAGATAGAGATGGGACTGTATCAAACTGGGGCTTATCATGGCTGGCTCATGAAGGCGTGCATGCGAGAGTAGTCAGGGGCACAAGTGTAGAAGTGTCGATGCATGATGGGGGCTCTGATGGGCCAAGAAATTACAGCAGCTATTTGACATGGCAGGCTGTCAAGGGAAGGCATCGAATAGTATCACAGCAGCTGATGACTCCACATCTGAAAGCAACGTGAACTCCCGGTGCTAAGATGTGCATATGCATCACTTAACTTGGACAAAGTTGTTGGATTTTTTTCTTCATTAAAAACAATCAGTAAAAAAACAATTATAGCCAGCTAAAAACAAATTCTCTCCGGTTTACAGTTGACTCTAGTTTGACGTTAGGTCATTTCCTGCATTTCTGCAAGATTTACTTCAATTTAAGGTACTTTAATGTAAATGCTCAACATAATTTAGAAAAAAAAATATCTTCCAAAAAAAAAATAATGGGCATACGTTCCAGCCAGACAAATACATTAATTTTTGATTTCCAAGGGGCGTTGCAGCATCAGCTGGTGAAGAGAAAATTGCAACAGGATGCAGCTAGATAAACAAAACAGATTGTGATGGTCCAATATGCAATTGGAGAAAAACAGTTGTGACTCAAATGGGTGAGGTAAGATTATGTGGAAGGATGCCTTCTGCCAGAACAAACTTAGCACAAACTCAGATTCATCTGCTGCCTAGACTTTAGATAAATTGAGATAAATTGAAACCAAATAGCAGCCACAGCAGTCAAGCACCTTAAGCCTTTATGACCTACCATAGAAAAAGTTCGCCTAAGCATATTTTTTACATTTTTTCATGCTAGTTGGTTAAAATACTACAGGCATTTTGAAAATCGAAATGCGAATGGGAGCGCCGGCGCTCCAGCAGGTCATAAAGAGATAAATGGGCCATCCAACAAAAAAATCAGTGTGGCCAGTTACTTATGCAGACAATGCTTTCAGCTGGCATGAAACAAAATACTTGTGTGTGTATGTATGTATGTATGTATGCATGTATGTATGTATGTATGTATGTATGTATGTATGTATGTATGTATGTATGTAT
>JAOWBL010000018.1:12114040-12125285 GCA_028564865.1 Zenarchopterus dispar
TGTATGCATACATGTATGTGTGTGGGTGTGTGTGTAGATATCCTCCCTGACGGAATGTATAAAAGAAGCAGTTGACACCGATAAGCCTCAAGCCTTTAACAAATGGTAAAATGTAAAGGGAAAAAGTTAACTTTGTCACACATGCATAAATGAGAGAATTGCACACAATTAACTCACACCTTTATCAAGCATCTGTACTTAATAGTCTAGCTCTATAATATATGTCCATATATGTGTGTATATCAAATACTGCATGGTTTGCTCAGGCTTAGAAGATTCCATACCGTGAATTAATTTGCATTTTTTCCTTACCTAATCAAAGCCATGCCCACCACACTTCTAAACATCTAACAAAAAAAAAAAAAAAAAACATAGTGAAAACACTCAAAAACAAAAATAAGAGGACAAAAAATAAAATAAAATAAACATAATCTACGGCTATTTAGATTGTATTGCAGTTTCAAACAGTACAAATACTGTTAGTAGTAAGAGTTCACTAAATAGAAAGTGATTATCAAATATTAAGCAATATTCAGTACTTGCACTTTGTACACTAGTTCATTCGGGAACTTAGAGAATGAAAAACAAAACAGGTAAAATAAAATGAAAACATTTAAGGAAACAGCAGGCATTTGCAACAGCAAAGCATGCTGTTCTTCAGAGAACAGAAAAGTAACTCACTACACACTGAAATATACACCGACTCCAAAACATAAGCACCGCTATCCGCGATATATCACATCCATGCAAGCTATGCATGAACATATACACATGTGCATATACATAGTCACACATAGGATGCATCGACTGATTGGAATTTCAAGTGCTGCAGTCCAGTACATTAATATTCATGTATATAGTCATATATAAGTAGTAACATTAACAACCTCAAATATGTAAGGCACTATGGCTGGGGACAGTTATACAATGCAGCGAGTCTTGTGACACAAACAATAAGAGCAACGTCTATGCATCTTTCCGTTTACATTTTTGCTCATGCAAAACCACATGCAGCGTGAGGAACAACCCTATTTAAATCGGATAATTGACTTGACATTGCTAACACCTAAAGACACCGAAACGGTACAAATACTTCAAACGCAGTACAACGTACACTGTGGACAACATGTGCATCTGTCGATCTAGAGCTAGAGACTGGGATGGCTTTACAAATATGTGTGTCTTGCACATGTAAGAAGGCATTATAGAAAAATAGCTGGGATCAGGGGTGCAAAGTCTAACTATTCAACAACACCCCAATTATTTACCTGTCTTGAGGAGTATTCGTAGAAGATCCAATGCAAAGATATATCAAATGTGCAAAAACACATTAAGTGTGAGTTTAACTATTCATTCATTCTTCCATTCAATCATTCATACATTATTTCCTTCTTAATTTTTGCCAAATCATCTCCATCATTGGAACTCTTTCTTTTTTTTTAAAATATTTTTAAAGCTTCAAGTTCAATTACACCCAGGTGTACATGATTCAAAAAAATAGCTTGCTTTCTCTGTGGTTGTGCCATGGTTTTCACAAATGAAAGCCATGTTTTATCTGGTTAAAGATAGATTTCGCCCTGTCTGCTTAGCCCTCAGGTGGTATGAAGGGTACCAGAGCAGCCATGCTCAGATGTAAGGGTACTGGTTTATTTTGGTAGGGCTGAGAGGGAAACTGCCATAAGCGGGCGAGGCAATGTAGGAGTGCGGGGGAAAGAGGGGTTTGAACTGGCCTTGAGGGTGCAAGGTGGGAGAGGGGAGCAGGCGGGGGTTGATGCCCACAGCCACTTGATGCACGATGCCTGCTGGGTGGGAGATACTGTAGGTGGGCTGGAGGACAGGGCGGGAGGCCCCAGGAGAGGCCAGGAGGTGGGCCACAGGGGCAGCTGTGACCAGAGGACCAGACGGAGGGTACGACAGTAAGGTGGGCTGAGAGGGCGGGTGCCCTCCAAGGTGGGGGTGGGGGCCCGTTGTGTGGTTTGGACTGTTGTGAGAGAGTGTGAATGTGTGGCCGTGCATGGTGGGAGGGATATAGGCGTGTGGTCGCCGGTGGGGAAAGTTGCCGTTCCATTCCTGGTGGCAGGAAGTGAAATGCTGCACCTGAAGGCAAGTCAACAAAAAAAAAAAAAAAAAAAATGAGATTCACCGTTTTCATCAACACAGACTTAGTCAGCCACTAGAGGCTGCTAGTTCCAAGTTTTACATGTCAATATTATGACTGTCATCTCTCAAACTGTCATCATCTGCATGTTTATCATTTCCATTGTTCTAGATTACACAAAAAGTAAGCAATATACTAGTAACATTCTAGCCTTTACCCCTAAAACTATGAAAATGAAGTAAAGGAGTAGTACAGAGTAATTTGGAGCAAACAGTTCTTGGAACTGTTTACTTAACCAGTGGATTGAATTTCTTTTTTTTTTTTTATTTGAGGCATGATCATGGTGCTGCTCTGACACAAAAAGGAAATATTTGAAATTCAAATATGGCCTTTATTACCTAAATTCAACAAGTGCAGTCAGAACCATTTTGGTCTCTTAGAAATCAAACTGTTAACAATTTTCCTAGCTCTTTTTGCCTTACACATGCTAATGAGGTACACTATACTTAATATGCCACAGCTTTTCTCTACAGCCAATAAGCCTTGAATTTTTATAAAACTGGCTATAATTATCTGCTTTTGGATGGAACTTGGTTGTGACAAAGTGCTCACCTGCCCAAATCCAATAGGCTGCTGCTGTGCCGGGAATGCAGGGGTGATTTTCTGCGGCCTGTTGAGGAGCGAAGTGGAGTGGTGATGCTGACGCCCAGGAATGCCTCGCCGTTTGGACTGGCATGAAGACTCTGAAGGTCATGTAACAAGGGACAGAGCGACACACAAAGATGGAGATGACATATATAACTACACCCAACTTTGTCATGCTATCAGTATTAGGAGTGAAATATCAGGCAGATGGGACAAGAAAAGAATTGTATCCAACTACAATAAAAGAAATGGAAACATTTGTGGCAGGAGGATCTGCAGGCTAATCAGTAATTTTAGTTGTGCTAAATTTGTTCCATACCTTAAAACACGGTAGTAACTGCCCTCTGATCGAAATGGTTATAAATAGATATGTTTTGGGGATCAGGGAGGGGTTTGTAACTAAGCTTGTTCATGGAGCTTATAGTGGGGTCAGGTCATCCACTAAAAATACACCTGACAGTACCAGAATAGGAAGCTCTGTCCTTTTATGTTGCGCTTAAGTTGTAACAGTTTGAAGGCTGTAGAAAGAGAGAGATGCCCTTAACATGAAAGGTGATACGAGTCTGTATGATTTTCTGAGGATTTACAGTTGAACCCTCCATTATAAAAAGGTTAATCTTAAATGAATGATGCTGCTCAGTGTCCCACTGACCACAGCTGTTATAAAGCCCACATACCTCATGCGTAACCCCACTTTAATGCCTGAAAAAATATTCTTCAAACATTTATTTGTTTAAAGACAGGTCACTTCCTGGTTGCTATGTATCCTTTGAATATTTTATTCAGGACAGTCATTATTTCATGGTAATTACACATGTGTTACGCAGGTTTAAGAATCACACTTCCACACAGATGCAGCGCATCTCAAAGTCACTCTGGAAGTAGCGTAAGAGGTGTTGACAGCAAGCAAGTATCCACTTCAGAGATCAGAGCAGATAAGCCAGGGCAGGTAACTGATAATCACCTGTGAGAACCTCTGTGGCCTACTAACACAGCATAATCCCAGGCCATGTGACCTGTGGAGCAGACAGCATCAGTGGTGACTAGACTTTTGAGCTACATGACCCTCTCATGCACTTCCTGGCCTGGTGAGTGGATAACACCGTCATACACATAGCAACAGCATCAGGGAGAAAAATGTTAATGACTTAATCATTTAGAGTTAGAGTTATTGAACGCTGCTCTCATACTGTACAAGTCACTTCCGGGATTAACTCAGAAACCAAACTTAAAAACAGAGCATGTGAATGCCTTTGTGTTACCAAATCGTCATATTTCCAAACTTACCTGTATTCCCAGATGTTTCTCTGACAGAAGGATTGTTGTTGTTGTTGTTTTGCACCCGCATTGGAGGAACCACAACAGTGCGAACCGTTGGTTGGCTGGGCTCGGTCTCTGGGGCGACGCACGCAACACGAGGCTCACAATTCTGGTTGCTGTTGGCAATGTAGCGACGCTCTGCAAAAGGACTGCTGCTGTGGCCAGATGTGTGAGAGGCAGGTGGACTGTCCACTGTGTCACAACCACTCTCCTGCTCATCGTATGACATGCTGCAAGAGGGTAAAAGCAACCGAGAGGGAACTTAATTTGGGTTTAGCTTGGCAAGGCTTTTGATACCAGAAGAGGAGCTTTATATGTTAGTTTTCCAATGGCAAATACACTAAAGGGATAAACAGCAGAAAAACAAAATAAAAATATTTTAAAGTTTACCAAGCCTTCTTAATTGAAAAACTGTTGCCCTGTCTTTAATAGTCTTGTCTGAATTGACGACTTCATTTTACCTGTTGGGGTGCTTGCAGGGTGAATTGCTGGACTGGGCTGAGGCAGAAGAGCTGGTGCTGAGCGTACTGTCTGGACTACTGAGAGAACACACTCTCTCCATGCTCACGGTGCTCTGACATGCCTCACAATCCGCACTACCCTTACACCTGTAAGCACAAAGAAAAATAAAAATCAAGCTCACAGATTTTACAAGCTAAAACAGCAAAAATATCATAAAAGGGGGGCCTAATGGCCAACACTCACTCCCCCATTGTGTGTCTTTGTGGACTCTCCTCATCACTGCTGATACTAATGACACTGACAGTTGGGCTGGCTGGGTCAGATATAACCATGGCCTGCCGCTGCTCCTGCGAAACTGAGAGCTCCTCACAGTCTGGCTCCACTTTACAGCAGTTGTCTTCATCATCCTCCTCCACCTGCTCTGCTGCTTGCTGCTTTCCGACAGAGTGTCCTTCCTGTGGACATCTGGCTTCCTCCTCCACTATCTCTTCCACATTCTTTGCTGTATCGGCCATCTTTGGGGACTGACATGTTAAATTTTGGATGTTTGTGTTTTGGGAGAAATTGCTGCCTCTACACAGGAATAGAAAATAAATTCAAAATTAGAAGGGTGCATTTTTGTATGGCTTTGTTTCTTTTCTTTTCTTTTTTTTTTAACAGGAAAAAGTCACGTGCCATACCTGTTCACACAAGGCTTTGCCCTTTTGTTGGCAGCTGGCTGTGGCCACACCACATGTGCAATGCCAATGTTGATTGGCTGGTGGGTGGATATGCTCATTTGGTTGGTTAAGAATGGTTGAGGATGCGTAATCATGGAGCCATAATGGTTACCATGGGGACGAACATTCCTGCAGTTAAAGAGAAAAAAAATGAAAATTGTAAAAATCAACATTAACCTTTAGCACCATTTTTGACAAAATGGTCCTGGTCAAAGGACATGTATGACTCATAGATTAACATTCAGTGAAGCAAGCATGCTCTAAATGCCATTCATTAGGAATAACTGAAGCTGAGAAAATGCCAATGAATTTAAATCCATTCATCTATCCATCATCTATCCTCGCTTATTTCTATTTAGAGTCACAGGGATCTGCTGGAGCCTATCCCAGCTTTCTTCAGGTGAAACGCCCCTCCCTTTCAACCTGGACAGGTCACCGGTCCATTGTAGGGCCACACATATAGACAACCAATGACTCACACTCACATTCAGTCCCATGGGCAATTTAGAATCACCATTTAAACTGACATACATGTTTTTAGACGTGTTTTTAGAAGCTGAAATACCCTGAGGAGCCCTGAGAAAACCGGTGAAAATATGGAGAGAACATGTAAATGTCATACAGAGAGGCCTCTGTTGAGATTCAAGCCAGGAAACCTCCTTCTTGAGGAAACGGTGCTAACCACCAAGCCACTGTTCTGCCCTGAGTTTAAACACACTCTGAATTTAAAGCACAATGTACTGCATATTTAAACTATTAATACACATGAAATGATACAGATGATATGACCAGGGCTTCCCAAAATAGAAAAGCTCTTACCCCCAATCGCCCAATCTCTGTGAGCCTGTCACAGTGTCAGATGCCAAAGTGGTTGGTGGTGGGGGCACGGATGTGACCTGCTGCCAAGTGGGCACCAAGATTTGCTGTGCACGACTTGACCATGCCTGTTGGAGTGTAGACAAGTAAACCAGCTGCATCATTTCACTGACGTTTTCCTCAGTTTGAACATCAAAGATCAACTTTGGCCTTCAAAAACACAGGCTTTTCCCCCTTTTCTAGATTACATATAATGAAAAAAAGAACTTCATATCATCGTCAAAACATTTCCCTGATCTACACATATTTTTCAAGCTGTGCCTTCCTTCTACCTGAGCCTAAGTTCTATGTAGTTGTCTTAATGCCATTATTCCTACTGTTGTTTCTACCTGTGTGATGACTCCAGGTCTGATTTGTATGGGCTGGATTGAGGGTGCTTGAGTGACCAGAGGCACAGAGGCCTCCATACGAACAGAGTATCCAGCTGGTTTGGCTGAGTTAGTAGGGATACCTGCAGGAGGCCAAGAACAAGCTAATATGTAAAATTCAAGATATTAAGTGTAACCAGGAAGTTTGAACTTTCAAAAGTCAAGATTTACAGTACATGACCTACCTTGAATGGTAGGGGGACATAGAATAAGAGCCTGCTGAAATGACTCATTGCATCCAAACTGACCACTTCCTGTCTGTACTGGTATCCCAGGGTGCATCACTGAGGGGGCTGATGGGGCTAATCCCTTAAGAAAAAAAAGGGGGGTTAGTTGGGAAATGTTTATACCTTGGTGATGCTTTTAAATGATTAACAATAACATAATATAGACAGCAGATGGCAACATTTTTATCATGCCAACCCCTCCTTAAATCATGCCAAAACCCGGGAACTTCATTGACCCTGAGAGCAGTGAGTTAGTCATTAACTTTAGGCAAAACACTGCCTTATCGGTCAAAGGATATTGGGCCGATGTAGAACACAAAACTGATATCCATAATCCTTAGCCAAGTAAAAACATGTTCAAGGCTTACTCACTTAGGGATGAGAAATTAAGTCCAAGACTAAACTGTGGTTGAGCTGTTAAAACTACATATGGTTAGACATTCGTCTGATATGAACCCACTCAGACATTATTTGCAATTTGAGTGATATTCTTCTTCATGGGACCAGTTCATATAGGCTTACTGTCCATGGTAAAAGTGGTATAAAAGTGGATAATGAACAGGTTATCAAACAAAGCTGAACTTATTCTTTGAGACGGGCCAGGGGGTGAAGAAGTGAAACATGTGCTTTTGCTTCCCCACTCACACTGCTCTCGTGCCTGGGTATAATCACATTTAATGAATAACAAGAACTAGGGCTATATTGTTCTGCTACAGCTCTTGGATGTGGCCCAGCCCCCATACACATGATAGTTAACACAAAGCAGCCATTCAAATGGGTAATACTAAAACAGTCACATTTTCCCTGTAAAAATCGTCTGAATATTAACTCTTTTCTATGCTGCACCACAAAAAACAGAAAAGAAAGCTGATCAGTGCTACTGTTCAGCACATGGTAAAGTATTCATTTACAAGTTTCCACTCTGAATAGGGATGAGACACACCTCTTATATATTTTTAACTGTATTGATGAGAATGTATTGTATGTAGTTGTTACTGAACTATACTTGTAAAGATTTAAATATTGATCATTATTCTCAACATGATGGTTTTAAACAGACTTTGATTTGTTTTTCATTGTGAAAATCCAAACTGAAACAGGGGGTCAGCTCCTCTTTTCTCCTCAGCAACAACACTGATTTGCACTGTTGCCATGACCTCAGAAACATGACGTGATTTTGTTGCCATGACAGCAGTGCTGGGACGCAATAAGATGGGTATGTCGGTATACAAAAACAAAATAAAACCAAGGAAACTCAGTCTTAATGTGAGTAAACAGAAAGGAACATTGGATGTGAAGAACCTGCTGCAACTGATGTTCTGCCACTCAGGCATTAAGATTAAGATGCATTTTTGTCCTCTTTCCAACTCAGATGGAAGGGAAAAAATATGATTAATATGAGAAACATTCCTATTAGTTATGCAATTCATTTTTTATGTTAATCTCTTAATCTTATGATTATAGTGTAGAAGTACTAAAAACTTTCCCAGAGCTGAGTGCAAATGTGCCCTGAAGAACTTACTTGAGCATGAACTGCAGGGATCTTGCTGAAGGGGTGGTTGGCTGAGGCAGCAGCGGTTGTGGTTACAGGTCTAACGAAAGGACCTTTATTTCGGTTTGCAGCCTCATACGCACTAGGGCGAGTCCAACAAACATCCATGATGTGAAAACATGACTTCACACTAAACATAGAGGAGTGACATGGAGAATTCAAGATAAGTATGACAGTCACAATGATAGCATGTCTGAAAATCAAAGACATAGTTTACTCACTGGTTGCTGTGGGGGAAGTCGAGCAGGTGCTGCATTGTCACAAAGGGGTGGATCAGAACATCAGCAGGGGCAATCCTCTCTTCTGCATCAATCAACAACATCTTTTTCAGCAGGCCCACAAACTCCCGGCGATCTGCCTTCTCAGCTAGCAAGTCACTACCTTCCAGATTCATCATCAAGTTCACCTGCAATAGAAATGGCTGTTAAAAAGGTATGCCAAAAAACCAAGAATAAAACGTAAACTAAAGGAAAATGAGAAAGTTAACATTAAAACATGCTCAAAAAGAATCATGAAAGGATTTCAAATTCACAAGAAGCTCTACTTTACTGAAAAAATACAATGAAAGTGCTTCCAAGGGGAAGTTCTGAGACACCAAGATTTTTCTTTCACAGTAATATGTATATGATCCATTCCCTTCATATACCTGAATAGGTACTTCCCTGCTTTACACCCAGTGTTTAAAAAAAACCCCTCTTAATATCCAGAGTTAAATTTTCTATCAGTCCTGTTAAATTAACTGAGCTTCAAGCAGCTAAACATACGTGCGCTATGTCATCCAAGCAGCTGAAGATGTACTTCCTTGCTTCCTTTGATTTCATTCCCGTCTCTGTCTCATGCTCATCTGTTGACTGTAGAACAAGAAAAAGAAATGCAAAGTGAGGAATTAAATTGTGAATTTTGGTCAACAATTACTGAACATGCATTTGATATAATTCTAATAGCCAATGTTCTGATAAACTGGCTCCTTCCTGCTTGATGGACAACTGAAAAAGACTGATACACAGATCCAGGTGGTAAAAAATGTACCAAATTACTGCTGACCTATAATATTCATTTTTAGCTTTAAACTTCTGAAAAATTATAGAAATGATTTGCTGTCTGAAAAGTTGTCACCATTCTTTTTTTTAATTAAAAAAATATCTATTCACAAAAATACAACTCTTTTTTTTATGGATGCATAAATATACCTGCACATGCACATATATTTATCAATATATGGTCACATGCATATGCTAAAAATTAAAACCAAAAGGACAAAAATAAATACCAAAGTAGTGAACAGTGAACACAAAATCCCCTCACCCCCACCCAGCTCATTATGACTAATATAATTATCTATTTCTTGTTATATTATGGCTCATAAGGTACAATATTAGGCACATATTCAGATGAGCAGTTTCTCTATGAAATAAAGAGTTGGCATTTGTGGAAAAACTTGTCAGTACATCCTCTCACTGTAGATCTACTTTTTCCAAGTGTTAACAAAACATGGTCTCTTTAAGTCAGTGGTGATATGGAAGGATATTTGGGATACTTCCAGAGTAACCATTAGGAATGACTTGCTAGCAGGGATTTAAAAGTTGTAATATCTTTTTGTGTAGAATTTAGTAAGTTGTAATCATTCTTAATATGTGTGAGTACTGCTCACCTTTAGTCTCCATGTTGCATAAGGTGAATCAGACTCTTTGCAAAAGAACCGTGCTGTCTTTGTCCCTGCATTCAACAGATGTTCTCCTGGTAAGCCTTGTGTCTGAGAGATGTAGCGAATCTGTTGGGCATAAGGAGGGAAAGGGATCACAAAGAGACATTACTAAAGAGAAATCCTGCAGCTAAAGAACAAACAAGTTTACCCTTTTTGGATTACGGATGAATAAAACATTCTGAATTAGATTGCAATTAGTGGATTTATCACTAATGTCAGTCATTCCTTCATTGCTGTAACAACAGTGCTGCAAAAATGAACAGTATAACGGTTCTGTTGTGAAGAGATGGCAATTTATCAACTCTTTCAGTGACGACATACTATCAATGCTTGGAACGGCTACAGATAGCTCAAAGATAATTTATACCTGAAAAAAAATTGAGACCCAAAGAAGACCCCCTTGTACTAAATGTTGAAGCATGTTGGGGTCTGTTCATATAAACTCAGAAAACAAGGCTGGAACCATTACAATGCTAAATGCTTTTCTGGGGAAAGGTGCTGATCAGTCAAGACGCTGTAGGGCACGAAAGTCACACACAGGTTTATGAGAGGAGAGCAGCAAGAAGCCTGGCTGACGTCAATCACACTCCAGTGTAAAGAAGAACAATCATTAGAGATTCAGTGTGGCTAAGAAGCAAAGAGACACTGGGAAAATGGTGAAGAGAATGGAGAACCTGGTAGAAATATTCATATGTAACTTAACAGTTTAATTTTACCTACATTTTGATAAATGTAAGGATGTTTAACATTTTTTACGTTTATCACTTGACTGCTAAGGTGAAAATACTGTTGTGTGGTTGTGTGTGGGTGCTACATTTTGTTCATGTTAACTGGCTTCATATGATGTTAAATTATAGAAGTCCATTCACTCAGACTGTTTTAGTCTGCAAAATGAAATCTCGTGTGTGGAAATTTTTAGAGGATACTGGAAATTTCCTCTGCGATAAAACTCCTCATTGCCTGTTTCATAACAAAGTCATTTGTCACCATTTGCTCCACCTTTCAGTAACTTCCCCTAAATCCAAGCAGATTTAGGTATAAGTTTTTTTCAATTCTTTCATTTTCTGTGCTTGATACCACATATTGTTAATAAGTTGCAGTGGATTACAGAAACTGTACATTCAAAAAAACACTACCCTGAAAATCCCCTCCTCATGCCCAACACATCTTAGCTATGCAACTTCATGATTCAAGCAACACACACACACACACACACACACACACACAAGGAAAAGAAAAAAAGCTGCAAATGAGTGGGAATATACTTGAAAGA
>JAOWBL010000018.1:12125385-12144987 GCA_028564865.1 Zenarchopterus dispar
ACACACACACACACACACACACACACACACAAGGAAAAGAAAAAAAGCTGCAAATGAGTGGGAATATACTTGAAAGAAAACCCCCTTGGTTTTTCTCCAACATTCATTTGTGCAGAGACTTCTCAGAAATGTGAGATAAATGACGCAACACTAAAGCTTCACAAAACATCCATCTCACAAGCCTGGGCCTGTACTGAGCAAATAGGAACCACAGGTAGCCTATATTATATAACAGTCAAGACGATGGTACGGGGCATACAAATGCATTTCATAACATTTCTTAACTATAAGATATTAGACCACATCTCAGCCTATAATCACATCCTTTACATTTGTGACACAATTGTTCCAGCATCCCAAGAGGATAACTGCTTCTCAGCCTTAAATCCTGCTAAACCCAAATTTTATTTATTTATTTATCTTTTTTTTTTTCTTTGCTTGAACGCCCTCTAATTCTCACAGATTTTCCTTATTTCCAGTTGGGCAGAGTACCAGAATAAATAAGAGAGAACCACAGATAAACCTTTTGCATTGCACCTTAGAAAGGTAGTTCAATTTCTGATATTTTTTGTATTAGTTGTATTATACATATCCTTTGCTGAATAAAGTTAGAAAAAAATACTTTGTGGAAGATCATTTATGTCATGCTATCTCTGTCTTCCTTTTTTTTTTTTTTGCAAGTTACAACTGGCATAGCATAAATGACGTGTTTATTTGCATATAGAGTACAAAGGTCAGATCCAATCACTTTCGGCACATTTGGATACACATTTTAATGCCAGGTGTGAAAACGTATGCTAAATGCTGGCCACTTGTGACTGGATTTCTTAGCACTCTTGTTAATGTAAGGTCTGAATACGTCTTTACATGTGAAATAAAAGATGGTGTGACTAGGGCATGAGGTAAGAAGCAAGAGTGGAACGAGAGTGGAGGAGCAGCCAAAGTTATAAATACCATATGCTGTGTGGGATGGAACAAGACCCCATGCAGAAAGATAAGAAGAAAAGGGGAAGAAGGGGAAGCTGTGGCTCCCTGAGTTCCAGCCAAAACAACCTGTGACTGCTAAATGACACCTCACACTAGCAGTTGACTTTTAAGCTACTTGCAGGAAGATAACTTATGATTATTTATACGTTTTGCCTTCAATTCTTATTTGGAAAAAGTTTGGATCACACTGAGAACAACAATGCAGCAATTTCCACATTTACGTTGACTTATATTTCTTTGTAACAATATGAACCCATGTTTTGTCTTATAAACTTAATTTCATTTGTAAAAATGCATGTATTCCTGATTGATTGACATGCCTGGTCCTGTTCATAAGGTCTCCCATATAGTGTGGAAGTCTTGCAGATAATTGTTTTAGTTAGATTAGTGCCAACTTCTCCTCCTAGTTTGCTGGCTTCCAATCTTTAACAGCTCTTCATATTCCTTACAAATTAGCTGTAAAGCTGCCTAATGTAGTCAGGATTGTTACTACCAGTAGTTTTTGTGGCTCATATGAGCTGTCGGACCTTGCCTTCCTGAGACAGTAGGTAGCGCTCTAAAAGTTCAAAGCAAAGATCTTCAGGTTTGCATGCATGGCTGATTCTGCTAATGATAAAAGTATGATCCTTATGAAAGGACGTGCCATAAAGTTGTGTGTTGTGTGTCCTGAACAAAAAATGAAAAGGATCATTTACACTGTGATCATTAACAAGTTAAAAAAAAGAAAACGAAAACAGAGTTTGTGATGGCAGACGTACTGCAAGTACTCTTGAAAAGGGTCATTTACACTTCTAGAGCAACATGTGCTGCTTTCAAGACAACATGAAGGGCCTCCATGCATTTTTTACTGAGGAAGAAGAGAGTACAGGTACTGGACTGGTCTGTAATCCTAATCTGTCCCTGGCAGGAAAGGTGTGGACAATTTTGACAGAAAAGGGGGAAAAAATAAGATAAAACCTGTAACGACAACTTCCTGTTGTTGCACAAGCCTGTTGTAATACTGATTGCTTCTTTGGGATTGGCTTTAGCAGGTTTGTGTGGGGTATGAAAAACATATTAAATCATTCTGGTAATACAACATCTAGGTAAGTATCTCCTCCTCAGCAGTATGTATTCTGGGGTGAGGTAATTTCTGTCTTCAACTATAGAAAATGACTGATTATGCATTATCAGGAATTGCATCATTTTCCTCATGATGGATATCCATTTTCATTGGTGATCAAGTTTTCCCACATAATAAGATCATGTTTGTGACACTGATTGTTATTTACATTTCAAAAAAGTTACAGAACGTCTGAATTGTCCATGTTCCTCTCAATCACATTCATGTCCTCAATGGCTGTTGTGCTACTGAGCCATGTGAAGTCAGGAATTTAGCTGCTACATTCACTTGGTCATTACAGTTATGCACAGGCACGAGGTCTGGTCTTATCTGTACTTGAAAGAAAGGGGAGCAGCAAAAGTGACAGTCTCCTTCAGTTATGGTCTGTTTAAAGACCCATCCTTAATGGGTCTGGAAAATGTTCTGTAAATCCATCTTGTAATGGTGTAACCTGAAGAACTTTCTAGTTGTGGATGATTGTAATTTGATCCACAGCATGTTTTGTTTTGTTTTTTTTAGATTTTTGTGGCTCTAATGGTCTTTTGCAAAAAAAAAAAGTGTGACAGGAAATGAGGACAGAGTGAGTGGGGAGGCTGGGAGGTGAACCGAGGCAGCTGTACAAGGACTATAACCTTCGTGCATGGGACGCCTACTCAACCAAGTGAACTACCTGGCACCCACTACTGCATAAGGGGAGGAGCTGATATAGATTCAAGACTTGTGTGAGTATGTATGTGTGTGCATGTGTGAGGAAGAAAACGACAAAGGGGCAAAGAAAAGCATTACATGCCGCTTCACAACACTAATTTTCACTATATTGGACAGTGCAAGGTAAAACTATGCTAGTAGGTTGCTAAATATATTTCAAGTAGCTAACATACCAGGGGAGCCCACCAAAGTATTAACCTTGAGTGGACAACTCCGGTGATACCGGTGAAAGATAACACAGCCTGTGACTGTGGGCTCCACTAGTCTTATTTTTAGGCTCTTAGCACTTGCTTGGGTATGTTTAGGACAGAAAAGTGGTCTTAAAATGTTAGGTAAAAAATATGCTATTGGGAAAACAAACTTTATCTAACAGGTTGGGGAAATTGCCATCTGTGGGTGTTCTGTAACAGCAGTAAAAACTTTCCATGTGCCATAAAGAGGAATTTCTTAGAGCCCGATTGATCTGGCAGGCTGGAAATTGCTTGATGCCAATCACCACTGCACCCCTATACAATACCCTGGACAAGGCTTGTCAGAGGGAGAACTGTGTGGACATTATCACGACAAAGTTTAGCCAAACAAGCCCCTAAATAAAAGAAAGAAATGAATCAATCAAGCATATTATTTCTCTAAAACATGAAGGCTAGGGGTCATCAGAGAGATCTCACAGCTAAATCTACTGCAATTTACACATTCTGTCACCTCTTTGCTAACAGTGGGTTCTGATCTCTGTCTTACACACACCACATTCTAAACATTTAGCTTCCTTGCTCCCTAAAATCAACACTTATTATCTCACCCACTCTAGGCAGCCCCATACTAAAATAAGAAGGTACCCCACCCCCTACTTCACCCATCAAAGATATCCCTAAAGCCTTTTCGCAACATAAAGACTTATTCTTGTGAAAACAAATTCATTATATTTAGGCTGGTGCCAATGTGCTCAAGTCAAATCTCATTTGGAGGTGTTGAGTTAAGTCTCCTGTAACTGTTCAGTTGTGGGTGAAATATGATGCCTGGGCATAAAAATACATTGCTGTAAGAGCAGCATGCAGCTGTGCTGAGTGCTGTAATGTAGGGTACTGCATGGGACAGAAGAGGATCTGACTGAGATTCTTTTGGCAGGCTTTGAGTGGATGGAGATCTGTGGCAGGGAAAAGCCGCTCAACATAAGCCCAGATCAGTCTAGTCCAGGGAAGACGCAGTTAGAGCTCCACTGGGGGGTGGGGGCAGATGGGGGGGGTGTATTCAACAGCTCTTAATACACATCACATCAATCACAAGAACATGCCCTTCTGCTCACTGTAACAGGCACCATCTGATACAATCCTCAGACTACATACGTCACCAAGCAACCAGTTCATCCCGTACTAAAATTTCCTTATTGTAAGTGCCATAGTCAAACTGTCTTTTCATTTCTTAAAAAAATACATATGTAATTATTCACAAAAACACATAAATCAGATGTTTCCAAGATATGAAAAATGTTGTCTATTTTGTTCTGTATTATCAGATAGCAAAAGCTGCAGCAGTTTTGTCTCTATTGCCTTCCTTAGATGTAGCTAATTATTATAAGAAAAAAAGAGGAAAACTTGGACAGCTGTGATATTCACTCATTCATTTGATCTTTCAGACATGCGCTGTGTTGTAAGGGATATAGTCACATTTCTAGATCCACGTAGTTAATCCTCAGTCACAGTATGTTTAGGAAAATTAACAAGGAGTTCACGTAGACATGACACTAACATATATAACTTGCATCCCATTAATGGAAAACAGTTTTCATCTAAAAAGGGCTCAAGACCAAATCCACACTGAATCGCATACCCAAAATTTAACAGTGAATAACCTGAAAGCCTGTAACAGAAAGCCATATTACACAAAACTGAAAAGCAAACACAGCAAAAGAAAACAAAAGGCCAAGGAGAGGATTGCTGCTTCAGCTATGTGAGGATGGGCAGGGTAAAAATGGGAGATAAATGACCAATGGTTAACAAGTCAGAAGTACCACAAAAAGATGAGACAACAGCTGTTAAAAAGTGCATGGTGAGAAAAAGGTTGTTTACCTGGTCATACTCCAGAGCCCCAGGGTAAAGAGGCCAGCCCAGAAAAAGTTCTGCTATCACGCAGCCTAGGGACCACATGTCTATGGCTTCACAAAATGGCAATCCCAGAATGATCTCTGGAGCCCTAGGGAACAAACAATACACACAACTGTTAGTCTAGTCACAAAATGATTGTGATCACATAAAAAATAAAAATAATTTTTAAAAAAATCTACATAAAATAGAGACTAAAAATACAGTTTTATCATCAAGTTGTCAGCTGATTTTTTAAAAATCATCTTACATAAAGTTAATCATATTCTTACAAAATGTAAAATACTACTCTTTAGTGACTAACCAATCTCACATTTCAGAAAAAAGAGAACACTTTTGTGTTTTTGGAGTTCAAGTTCTTTACATGTAAAAAAGAAATGCTGCACAAAAGTTACCCAATCACATATTATCATCTCTATACATCATTCACATGCCAACAAAAACTTGATATTTACTTATAAATTTTAATACTCATTCTTGTATTTTTGATTCTGTAAAGTTGCATTCATGTCTTGAGCAAATAAACATTTCAGCAGTGTCATGCAATTCCTTATTACGAGCACCCAGATGGGATTTTGCTGTACATCATGTCAAATGGAGCCAAGTGACCTGCAAGCCAGTGTTGTGCATGTGATTGTGTGCCAAGTGTCAGCAGGCTGTGCCAGTGGGTTAGCAGATCAGTCAGGCTGAGATCAGAGCTTTGACTGGCTGTTATCTGCTGTATCTGATCTAGCCTAACAGAAAGAAACCTACTTGCTTATGCTGTGTTAATTTATAATAAAATTTTAATTCACCATCACAAGACCAGCTATTAGAGACACAAGACTGTCAACAACAGTGAGACATCCTGATCACCAAGAAGCCTGTGTTTACCACACCACAAATCCTACCAAAATCACAGAGTACTGATGGCATGAAGACTTCAGAGCTCTTTTGTCTGGTGTAATCCGTTCTGTCCAAGGGTAACCTTTAAATAGGGTTGAGAAATCTGCCCAATGGATTCCATGATGATCTTCTGAAGTTGAAGCATTATTCCCCTTACAAATAACTCATGACTAAAGGGGATTGTTTGTGCAAATGGCAACAAAGGACAAATACCTTATCACTCAAAGCAAGATGGCCCACTACCAACCCTACATGCTATTTTCAGACAAATTCCGTTTCCAAAGTTTGAAGTAATTTCTAGCATTTTCAATACTGCTCATAGCTATACTGCCACGCTTTTTCCACAAAAATAAAAAGTTAAGACTTCTATGATTTGTTCTCCCTTCAGTGAACATCATTCTTCTTGTGTCATAATCAATCACGCTTTTGCTTCGCTCATGTGATGCAGGAAAATATAGATACTGCTGTCAAATCACAAAAACTCTATTATTCCACTGGAAAGCAAATCAAATTACAATTTAAGACTATATGCATTATAAAATTGTCAGATTGCTCAACTCCACTTAAGAGCATTCAAAAAGAAAAAAGAAGATGGAACTGACAGATTGGACACAATAAAAGGACACATTTAAATTAAGTACCTTGAAAAATACTACCCTATGCTGTACACTGGCTTATAAGACGAGCTATATGTACTGAGACTAAAATGTTCCTACATTACAAATTTTATGCACCAATAGTGCTGAAGACTAATTTATCATTTCCTTTCATAGCTTAGAATGGTATGAATCTATATACAAGATCATCTTTTGATATTTATTTTGAAGTAAAGCTATCCTTGTTATCTACACAGATAAAACTAAGGATAACTAAGCCCTAAAAGTACAGCAGTGAGATAATAGAACAGTAAAGGTATATTGCACTTCCGTTCAGCATATACATAGGACATACCTAGAAACCATTTACCAGCATGAAACAATCCAGAGGACTTAAATACTCCAAAGACTGACACAGGATCTCGTATCGTTGCAATTAGCTCACATGGCATCCTATGTCTGGTGTTCCATACCATACTGGTGTTTACATACCAGCCAAAACAGTCTTTAACTCTCATACTGAAGTATCTAAAGAGATCCCGCAGACATCCTCTCAATGACATCGTTAAACCCTTATGGGGCTAAAGCATGTGAGACATATGGACAAGAACAGCAAACCTAAGAACTGCTAAATGACAATTTTATCACATAGTAGACAAATGCGTGCTACAGCTGGCGCAGTAGTCAAATGTTGCACCAGAAAAGCTATGCCAGTAATTTAATCCTCACAAGCATGTCCTGTTTATAAAGAAAGGGACTTTCCTTGAAACAGTGAGGAATGAGGCCACATTTTTGAACAACTGGACAAATACATCAGTTACTGTTGATTGGTCAAAAGGCTTTGGTGGGTGGTTTTTCTTTTCTTTATTTTATTGTAAAACTCAATAATTTCAGTATTTTGTTAACCTATTTATTAATAGGACACGTGGATTTTTTCAACACATTCTATAAAAGTTCCATTTAGTTCTGGTGCCATTCATGTTTACAACATTTAAAAGAAAACTAACTCCAGTTTCCTACAATTGTTTAATGATATCATCTACTGTAGAGGGTTAAAAAAAAAAAAAAAAGTAAATTCATTCAAACTTTTCTTTGAGGGAAATTGTTTTAAGAAAACATACATTAATTAAATAAAAGCGCATACCCAAATCATATCTGGAGTTTACACTGGCATAGGAATAAGCAGAATCACAAACTGAAATAAAGAGAACAAAATAGAAATCAGAAGGTCTTTCTCTTTTGGTTTGAACAGTTGAGTGGAGGTTGCCATGGTTGCACGCCTCTGTCCTGATCAACACAAGTAAAGCCTCATTGCCCTCCAAAGAAACCAAAGCTGTTTTCCATTCTGAGGATATGACATACAAGCTAAGAACCAGTGAGTGCTGGAGGAAAGGACGCCTCGTGACTGTTTATCGCCACGTGCAAGAAGCACAAAGGAGGCAGGCAGGTACAACAAAAAGTGGATGACACACTCCTGCATCAAGTAACATCAAAGGAAAAAGTGGCCACAGGGAAAAAAAAAAAAAAAGTTCTCAAGTTTAACAGACAGCCAAAACTACAACTATTATATTTACTCTAAAGTATCAGAATTATATCAATAAATAAATCCTCCTACATTAATTTGTTAGGATCTTTTTCATAAAACCTGAATTGGTGTTGATTTAATTATGATTTTTACAATGAAGCAAATGTACAAAAGCCAAACACATTTTTCTGAGTAAAAAAGACAGAAATATGAACATCATATGGCTGATGTTATTGCACAAGTTGAAAATTAATGACTATTACGACTAACCTCAAAGGTTTCCACAGGGATTTGTGTTATGCGAGTGTTCAGTCGGAGAAGCAGCAACATTTGCATCACTAGGAATTGCAGGAAAAAAACAGCCCATTTAAATAGATTAATTTAATAATTTAAGTTTGACCAGGTGCAATGTGTAATATTCAGTTTTGATCAAGTCACTCCTGAGCGAGGCCTGATTTCACAGCAAACTCTGCCTTCACTAATAAATCCTCATGCATTATGCTGAGCAATGTACACAACAGATTGAAGAAAAAAAAAGCAGCACTGTGCCAAGTATCCCCTGCCCACATCACAGGTGTAATACTTAACTACAACAAAATCAAACCCAAACAGGCTAAAAACAATGGTAGTACATTTTACAATGTTTCTTTTACAATTTTTCTTTAATCACTCTCATTCACAGCAGTGTCAGTACAGTATTTTACTCTGTTTTCCTTCCCCCCCCCCCTTTCTATCATGATTGTGCATATAGACACTAAAGCTCCTATATTCTGTCATCCTGCCAAGACATAGACAAATATTTAAGCTCATTTGCTTGCCCAAGTCTAAATTTGTCCTCATTATAAACAAATTGGGCAACTAAATCTCCACTTCTTTCAAGGAACAGAAATGAGCTTTAACATTACCTAGATTTGTTTCAACATAAAGATCATCATGCCAGATAACAGTCTGTCATCAAAGAAAGACAAGCAGCTTTACTGACAGCACTTAAATCGGCAAAGTAGCCCCTTTCCGCAAATGTCAATGTTTCTTTCTTTCTAGTATGGAGACATTTTGTGGACTTTTGTCTCTCAGTTACACTTAATTTACCAGTTACCTACACAAAGAGAAAAAAAGAACAAAGTCCACAAGTCCTAGTCTTTACGATAAAGACTAGGACAAAGAAATTAATGCTATCTTCACTTTGTATTCATTGGCATCATCTTAAACTGCACAGAAAACGTATATAGGCTCATTAACACCAGAGCTGGTGTAAGCTCAGCCACCGACAGCGCAGTTACTCTATGCTGAGAGAATGAACTGTAATTCCATTCACTGTTAGGGCATCCTGCATTATTAAGATGAACACAGAAGCAATGTACCAAAGAGAGCCAGATGCACATGCACTCTGCTCAGACCTCTGATTGAGGATACAAAGCTTTAGACATGCCTTACAGATGTAAAGCACTTAACTTGTTGACATTGAGATGGTGCTTGCATTTTTTCAGTGCATCTGGAATGCGTATCTTGTATCAATTGTTGAAATGCAGAAAAAGTAGAATCTGATGCAAAAACTCCTCCTGGTGACCTTATGACAAGAAACTACGCCTCAGGATATTTTAAATATACAAAGGCACTCTTTAATAATAATGAAAACATTTGTTTTCTTGGACACTTTTAGACGCTTAAAAGCAGCAAATCTATTTGGAGTGATTTTTTAACTTTGAACATAATTTAGTAATTTATCAATGAAATAATTCTTCTAATACCATTAATACAAAGTAGCACGGTGTTATGTACATACCTAGTAAAAAACAGGTCTTATTTAATGAGAAATGCTTAAATCTTAGTATAAGAGTACATATTAAGCAGTGCAGGCTATCAGCAAGTTATATCCTTGAGAATAAAATCTCTGTGTAGAGGCCAGCAGCATGGCTTTTGTCACGAAAGATACAATTTCAATACATTATTTTTATGGCGACAATTTCAGCATTTCTGAAGTACCAGCAAAATCATCTGCTGCTAGAATTACGAAGATGTTCAGAAAGCTCTCATTGACATGTGACACCAGCTGACATTAAGATTTGAACTTAAATGATCACCAATGATCTTTATTGTAAACATGTGAGCCCCCGACCAAGAGGGAGTTGTTTCATCTCATATTCAACATCAAGTTAGTTTACACAGTCCAAAAAGCTTAAAGTGCTTTGTAATATCAAAGTCAGCTATTAAAAAACAAGTTCTGTTTTTGTTTTAAAATACAAGCTACCCGTTTTAAAATGCATTATTTGTTAAAACAAATGCTCTAAAGATAGGCCAATGAGAGCTAGTTTTATAAAACCCTAGATGTTTAGACGATGGACTGCAAGTCAGACTTTAGTCATATAAATACCCTGAAACAATGATTACCTTGTACTTTTGATAATCACTCACAGTTCATAAAAGTACAGGGGAGTTTTTTGTGCCACAAAAAAAACTCTCCTGGACACTAAACAAGCCTCTCAGAGCGCTTGAGTTGATTACTTGTTCACAGATCTGCTTTTCAGGGAAAGATTAATCCAGTCAGGTTAGTCAAAATATTCCAACAGTCGAGAGTGACCACAGCTTATGCTTTTATAAACCACAGACAATCTAGATTACATTCATATCTGTCAAATCTAATTCTACCTCTATTAGTCGATCTGACGTTTTTGATGTACATGTTTCCAAAGAATCCTGGCAGGGAAATCCATTTGTTTCTGGGAAGTCTTCAGCAAAATGAGTCTAATCTAAATGATTTGCAACTGATCTCAGGACATATTTAAGAATTTATAATGTGACTTTCATTGGAGCTCTTCAGTCTAATTGCTTGAAGGCATCTAATTATTTTAGACTGCAACCAAGAAACGTGCATAATCCAAACATGCACAATCCAAACATGCACATGAAAATGAAAAACAGCTGATGCTGTTGATCAGGTTAACCTTGAACGAGCAGGTCAGAGCTCACTGGTGTTTCAAGCTGTCCTTATTTCATTCTGGCTGTCTATGTGTTTCACCATCTATAGAAGTCAAAGCACACTGGCCAGCGTCCCATGAGCTATTTTAAGTAACCTTCCACTCTCAGCCTCAGCAACGCTGTTCCTTCACAGTATCTGACCAAAGGTTTAAGATATAGAGCAGGGGTGGGACTTGTTTCATTAGCGTCGCTGAATCTCAACATGAAAATCTAATCAAATTAAATTTTTTTTTAAAAAGAATTTTAAAAACTCCCCAGCCACTTTGTTTTTCAACAGTAACCAGCAGCTTAACAAGTTGCTCAAACTTGGATTAGCAATCAAACAAATGAACAGAATGGTTGGAAATCAGTTCCAGCTGATTTATAAACAAGACAGTGCTTGTTTGTTATTCAACTCTAATAGGCTCCAAGTGTGAAAGCAAACTTCCCTAACGCTTAAGTTGTGCAAAATATTTTAACTAAAAGGTTAGATAAAAACAAAAACAAAAATAAACTATTACTTTCAAAAACTAGTCAAAAGACATGACATGGATGTGCAAGAGTAAGGTTATTATTAACAAAGGTGCAACAATCCTACCTTAAAAAGCAGGAGTAACAATTAATATCAAAGTAGATACATAATATAATTTTCGCTACTGGAATAAATGAAGTGCAGTCTTAACTTTAATTCCTAACTAATTCTAAAATAAATAATAATACAGAAGATGTACCATAACTAATGTCACAGGTGGCTTTTGAAATGTAATATTTAAGGCTAAGCTTGAAACTTCTGGCTCCACTGCCTTAGTTAAGCTCATTTTCCTTTGTTTAAACAAAATGATTCAGGTCTAGTAAATGTTCATGAAAAAATTTAACTGATAGTTGATCATTAGTTTTCCCAATGACAAGAGTACACTCTAAAAATGCCCACCCTATAACAGTTAGTGATGGTTATTGAAAAAATAAATTAAAATTATATATACACAGTCACCAACCACTTCATTGGGTACACCTTGTATACCTAATGAAATGGCAGATGAGTGTATACATAGACTCACACTCACTTAGTATGTGTGTATACATATATATGGATATTACTGATTTTTTTGTGAACCATGATCACTTCATACCAAAACTAGTGAGAAACTGCAGGCCACTGATGCTTGAGGCTGGTACAGCTGACATACTCCAGTAGCTGCAATGTTCACTTCCCCCCACAAAAGCACAGCAAAGTATGACAGTTCTATTCTGGGCAACTTCCTGAAATAAAGTGCATTCACAACAATACAATAGCTTTAACAAAAAATCTCGATGGATGTGAGAAGAAAAGAGAATGCAATAATTAAGTGTGGCTCATAAGCTTTTTTCCCCCCGGTGGTTCACACAGCTCAGAGAGTTAGACAAAGTACTGTTCATTTTGTACAAAAAACAAAATGCAAAGCTAAGGCAAATGACAAACATCAAATGGTCTATTTGTATCCATTTTCAATGACCATAACATTTCCGATACGTATGACACCACACTACCTTAGTGTTTAGAGAATGAAAATTATTCAAATAGAATGTTGATTTTCCACTTGATCTAAAGTGCAATCTGGAGGCACAAAATCAAATGCCTTAATTTGTCAAGATCCCCCTTGGTCATACGTTATTAGTATATATATAGGCAGAAAATACGAGTGGGGGAAAGACAGGGGTTTGTACACTGTAAACAGCTGAATGATCCCTTTTCATTACATTCCACTTAACATAAGCCAGCTGGCTAATGACACAAATATTATTACATCTTCTACCGTAAAACCAATAATTACAATTACTGCACAACATCAAGTCGACAAAGATATCCTACTGATATCATCCAACAAAAATCAACAACTGGTATGAACAGTCTCGGCACATGCTGGTGACTAGTGTATCGTCCATTATGCTGGTTGTGTCTTCCACTTCTATTATTTCAATCACTTTTTTGCAGTTTGTATAAATAATCCTACTGTTTCCAGGGGTGACTCTCAGATTCTTAGCACATACAGCCATTCCAAGAAAAAAAATACATGTAACGTGTATGCTTTTGGGTGTAACCTACATCAAGCAAATATAGCAAAAAAAAACAAACAAAAAAAAAAATCATACCACAATATAAGAAGCAGAACAGTATACAGCTTCATCAGGTTTGTACTAGTTGTGTACATTTCTGTATTCATTTACAGTGCCAAAACCAACACAGGTGTATTCATTTACAATTTTTCACTTCTTTTTAAACACAGCTGTTGTTACCATTTCAGGCTTGTTCCTATTAGTCAACCTCAAAACTAAAAGTAATCTGTCATACTGGTTTTCTTTCCACATGTCCAACACTGATAAAAACATAAGTGTTCTATAAAAATTTAAAAGGCAGCCTACTGCTTATCATGAGATGCAGCCAAGTTCATCCTAACCATTCTTGATTTAATCCAACTGCACACATTATGTATTGATATTAGCTTTAAAATACTAGTTTATGCTTCTAATTTTTATGACAACATATTCCCTGTAAATCATATTTCATTTTTTTGCCACAGCTATCCATTGCAAATAATTCAATGATTGTTTTAAAAAGTCAATTAAACTTTTAAGATTATTATTGTTTTAAGGGTAAGGCAAAGCGCACTGTAATTTTCAGGGACATCAGTAGTCCCATTTCTGTCAGCACTGCAAGGTCACATTTTCTTTTTCCATCCGAGACAAGTGGCTTCTAAATATGCAAAATACTGTGCAGTATGGCAGACATTTCCTTGTTCTGTTAGATGAAGGACATTTCAAACTAAATATGGCATTATGGATACCAAAAGAGCCTGAAATGTGTGTGAAATGCACCAAGTACAAACCTGTTCATATTAGAAATTGTCATACATTTTATTTAACCTTTGTTGTACTCACCTATAGTACCGAGACTGGAGGTACGTTGAACATACTGCTTTGGAAACGTGACTGGCTGAACCAAAGTCTATCACCTTCACCCTGTAGGGCTGCCTCACTGGATCCACCAGCATTATATTCTCTGGCTTGAGGTCTGCATGGATCAGACCCATGCTCTTTAACTTTTTCAGAGCAGTAGCAACCTGCTGTAGCACAGGTCTTATCACTTTCAGGGGGAGCGGGCTGAACTTATTTTGCTTCAGGAAATCGTACAGGTTCTGCTCAAGCATCTCAAACACCAGGCAAGTGTGGCTGCGGTGCTGAAAGCATTCAAAAGCTCTCACCAGGTTGTGCTCATCTGCATTCTCCCCACTCAGACGAGCAAGGATGCCAACTTCTATTTGACCCTGCCGTGCATATGAAGGGTGGTTCTTCAGGATCTTCACGGCCACCACCTCACCTGTTCCCCTCTTCCAGCATTTCACTACCTGGCCGAATGTGCCACGCCCCAAGAAATCCAGCACTTCATAAGTATTCTTCATCGAACACAGGACTTCATGTTGTACTACCTGATAGTCTCCATCCACTCCTCCTGTCCCACCTGCAGCACCGACAGCCCCATGCCCAACACCCTGTTTTGAGGGACCCCCTCCAGCAGCCCCAACAGCCGCCGGTGCTGTTACAGCTGCATTCCCCACATTCGTCGTTTGCAACATGGCAGGCAACATTGACAGTTCCTCCACAATCTGCATGGTGCTCCCTCGGTTTTCCAGCTCCTCACTTTTACGTTTCAGCCCACATCGCTGAGAGCTGTCGGCTGAGTTCAAACCTCCACAGTTCTCTTCTCTGTCACCCTCCTCCTCCTTCTGTCCTCCTCCCTCAACTCCTCCACTGCAGCCCTCTCCCCTTCCCCCTCCTCCTGCCCTTGTTGCTCCACTGCTGCTCCCACTTGCTATGTCTGTCTGATGCCGTTGCCCCTTGCCCTGTGTTTGGACACCCCCTGCCTCCTGTTGCTTCTGGGCCACAAGTGGGCCTGGTCCACCTCCTCTTTTATCGGGCTGTTGTCGTTGTACACCACGGACCACCACTGTCTGCACCGGGTGCTCCTGTCTTCCACGTACTCTCAGTCCCACTGCTAAGTCTCGGTTCACAAACGAGTCAGCTTGTTTAGTTGGGTGCACGATGCCAAGGGTTCTGCTGTTCAGATAAGTCCGCGGGTGTGCCCTCTCATGGTACACACAGCTGCTGGGCTCAACTTTGAGTTTCTTCACACTGCTAAAGGCACTTGTCTGGGTTTGATAAATGTGTGGTGGGTAGACCAAGACTTGTGAGGCCATACCTGCAAAGACAGAATAAAACAATAGGTTATTAGATTAACAGAAAGCAATGTAGGCCATTTGCCATGTTACATAAAATAATTAAAACAAAAACAGGGAAGCAAGAACAAAACACACTTCAAGTTGGCGTGAGTTTTTACAAAAAAAAAGTTGCTGTTATATCACCAAGTCCAAAAAATACCCATAACCTCTTGCAGGGTCTCTTCCTGCCTTTGTTTGTCCAATTAAAAGGTGATTTTAAGTTCCCAGGAGTTCCAAAAACAGCCCACTCATACATCATCACAATGATGGTTTTGTTGACTAATTTCCTTACTGATTAAAAACTAAAAAGATACTAACCAACCTGCATAAAAGTAAGAAAACAGAAAGAGAACTGTCGGAAGTGAGCAGCACCAATTAATCTCCATGTTACGTGTCATACTGGTTTGCAGCGTGTGTGACATTAGCAATGATGGCACCAGCAGCCCTCTTTCTTGGGAAGTTATAATCTATATGCTTTTGCTGACTCTGGTTACATGTTGTTGAAGATGAGACGATGCACAGGTTTACTGTGACATTGTCGTGTCACTGGCTGAAATGCATTGTCACTGCCAGTAAGGAACAGATCAGAGGAGCAGGGCATGTTGTAATGCATGAGAACACATTTATTGTTCTGTTTTACACACAGCCACCCCACCAACACCTCCACACAAAGATGACTAACTTCTCAAAGGTTTGTCTGACCTATTCTCACCATTTTCATGCATTCTACCACAGGTCTCTAGGCAACCAAACGAGAGAGAACGAGAGACAGACTGAGTGAAACGAATTCACAACGCATTATCAGGTCCAAGTGTCCAGTCAGTTCCAAAATGATTTATTCTTCTCTCATCCCTTATTATGTACACATATTTTGAGGGAGGATAAAGCACTTCATGCTCATGGACTCAAGCCAAGTCTTGCTCAAATATTCTATAATGAATTTACGAGGAAAAAGAGATAGGCAAATAAATAACGTAACATCAAGATTATGACGAAACGTGATTACAGTCAGCTTTGAAACCCATATTCAAAATTAGAAGTGACCTTATCAGACACTGTCAGTGTGCCGTAATGCTGCTTATAACCTACTTTGACTGTGAAAGATCTTCAGTGATGTGCAAGCTGCAAAGCTTCAGAGGTTTCCATACTTAGAACACTCCATTAAGAAAAAAACATGTTTACATAAAAACAATAAACAATATTAAAGAAATCTTGATCAGTCTTCATAGTGATGTGTATGACAAGTCAGTCTCTGCAGGCCCACTACTATCTAAATATCTTTTTTTCTCAAGCTTATTCAAAAAAGATGATTTACAAAATCGTTCAGAACCATGATGTTGGTCCCAAATTATCTCAAAACATGAGCCACCATGAACTACCCATCAGACTCTTTTCTAAGCAGAGACAGGGTTAATACATTATCTTGTATCTCTACACAAATCCCTACTCCATGGTACCCTCCTCACTTCCTCACTGTTAAAACACTTATCCAATTATCCTAAGCAAGGCTCAAAAAGCAAAGCTGAAAGCCAACCAATGTCACCAACATTTTTATTTTTTGTTATAACTCAAGAGTATTCATTTCTGTGTTCAGTGCACCCCAGTTTAATAAGTTTCAATTGCAATGTTACAGCAGATGTATGCATCCACCCCCAAACGTCTAATCCCTTGTTTTCACCGGACACAGTTGCGACACATTTAGATCCCAAGCAGTCACCATCAATGGTGCCCACTCTAGGCAATGATTGTGTTTCAGCATGCCACAACGTGTTTCAACATTACCCCAGAAGTGACTTAGCTCTAAACACTGTGCTGGTTAGCATGGCTTTCATGACTAGTCACATATTTTTAACAAACTATTATCAGCTCTACAGAAACTTAAATCGAGGAGCTTTTCAACTTTCTCAAAATAAAAGACACATTATGCAGACTCTCCACAGGATGTTATATTACTACATTGATATAACTGATTAAATTTGGCCATAAATCAGTGGTTCAGAGGATATAATCATGGATATAATGAGATGTTCAAAAGTTTGGTGATACTAGAAGTTTCATCAATAAAAAAAGCAAATTCAGAAAAAAATCAAGCTTTAGGAGGAGGCGGTAAGTTACGGAGCCATTAGATACAAAGGAAACAAGCAATTTTAATTTGTTTTCTTCTCACCACAAATACTTTTTAACTACATATAGTAAATCACCCATAACCCAGTAAAATGGGTTTCCTTGCTCAAACAATGGGACTGAAATTGAGCTGCCAACTGCCAAGAAAAAAAGTAGATCCAAGTTTACTGTTGATAAGAGCTGGAGCCAATAAATAATCGAGTCATTTCACTTAAAGTTTTTCTATATAATTCTGGGAGTCATTGATGGACAATGACTTTTGCTGATTTGGGCACCTAATGGCTCCAAAGCAGCTCTGTTGTCTTATTTAACATCTACTTTAACATTAGTATGTTCCTTAAAAGTTGTATTTCTATTTGTTTTTTCCCCCACTGAAAAAGGAGCAGGTGCATTGCATGCAGGCAGAAGTACCCAGATGTGTTATAATGTGTACAAAGTCAGTCTCCAAAGGCCTCATCAGATCTGAGTCTCAGGAGCAGGACTGTCACAAACTTTTATTATTATTTTTTTTTTTTTTACAATTCATCTAGCAACTATTTTTTCAATTAGCTGGGGAATCTGTGAACTAATATTTTGACATTTTAATTATTTTTCAGTTACTCGATGAGTGTAAAATTTACACAATGTATACCAAAAGATTTATTGATAACATTTAAATTCTTAATGAACATTTCACTCCTTCTCAAAAATATCTTCAAAATGAAATCAAATGAGATAGAGTTCTGCAAAATAATCCATTCAGAAGCCAGATGTATCATCCAACAAAAGAACTGAAAATTCAAGTCAACCACAGGCAATACAAAAACAAAAATCAATAGAAAATAATGGGCAACTGAGAAAAAGCGGCAAACATGGTTTTGGTGGTGTGCTGATACATCAATTATTAGATTCATCCCGATGTAACCCATGACGATTCAATAATAAGCCACGTAAAACCAGAACTAAATGCGGTGGTAATGCTACAAACATGCAACAGCACCTCACACGTTTCCAACCCAGTTTAGAGGAGAAGCAGCAGCCAGTTGTTGCTGCTAACTAATGGCCAATTGAGGAAGGATTATCAAAATTTCTCCCCAGCTCTAAAAGGCCAAATCAAATCTTTTTTTAAGAGCATTTTGACCAACTGTTTTTTCTTACACCAGAACTTGAAAGTGAAAATCCCAAGACTGATGACAGCAACAATGATAGCAAAGACACCAGTGACAAGTAGCTGTACATTTGAATCCATGTTGCACTTACATGCCCTGGCATAATTTAATATATTATGTTCTTTATCCATCCACCATTTATTTAAAACCCCAAATTCCACAACTTCTATGAGAGCTACTGTTGCAGAATATTATTTTAAAGGTGCTTTAACTGTGGACAGCAAACTCTTTAGTTTGTTGTGGGATTTATGGTTTTCATTGAGAGTTTGTTTTTGTTTTTTTAAATTTATTTATTATTTCTGGAAAAGGTAGTTGCTGTGTTGGCTCAGTTCCAATTAGCTGAATGAGATTTTTTTTTTTCGCATTAGACCTACTAGTATAGAAATCTGAAAACCACTAAAGATTTTGATTAAAAGAAGTATAATTTGTTTTAAAGGCAATTTGTTATTTGTTTTCCTGAAACAAATTTAAAAAGCATTAATACAGCTTTTGATACAGCAAAACTTTTGCAAGTAACTGGTCATCTTTATATGTTACATTGCTCTTAAACAAGAATTTTTGGAAACTGAAATAAAATTCAAGTAAGATCATTAGTGTAAAATAATGCACTAGGATTGACAATAGATTTAAACATGCTTGATGTTATGTACAGTAGTGCACTTATAAAAAATAACATGGCTAATGCTCAATTACACTACTACTAAAATCCAACTTCGTATCAGTGTTTTAAGTGTTTGATAATCTGACATTGCTGTGCAGGAAAAGAACAAAGAGGTTCACATAATTCACAGTGTTTGGTTTCCGTTTACAACAACACTTCAGGGTGTTTTCTCTTCAAATCTTGGAGCATCATTTTATTACTAGTGTAATATGCTAACTGCATCTTTCATAGTATGCAAACCACAAAATCGTAAATAAAATATTTCCACACCTTAGAAGACTGTGTTCCAGCTTTTACGCTGCCCTGGAGAATCTATGCTTGAGTTGTCTCCATGACTGAATGCAATAATGTTATCATAGAAAAGTTTATTTTGTTATTTGAATATGTCGCATCAATACACACTATTCACGTAATTGATAACATCAACGGCAACACGGTGGGTTAGTGGTTAGCACTAAGAAGGATCCTGGTTCAACTCCTGGCAGGAGTCTTTCTGTGTGGAGTTTGCATGTTCTCCCCGTGCTTGCGTGGGTTTTCTCTGGGTACTCCGGTTTCCTCC
>JAOWBL010000018.1:12157474-12191176 GCA_028564865.1 Zenarchopterus dispar
AAAAATGTAACAAAGTTGGTTTTCTGACATTTTTTATTTTAAAATTTTGTGTACTTTTTTTATGAGAAGTTAGAAAGTAGAACTTTTGATCTTGGTTTGATATTAATAAACAGAACCTTTCATTACCTTTTTATTGACTAGATAAAGATGAGGCCTTGTAGGGAGGTAAAAGGACTAAACAGTAGTTGACTTGAAGGCCAGAGAGTGAAAGGGTTTGGAGTGGCTGCACTCACAGCATTGTGTTTCTATCATCAGGCAGCTTGTGCAATGGATGTTGACAATTTTGGTCTTTTATGCAACTTTTGACAGCATAATAGATTGCTGCTAGCAAAGGAGAAAAAAAAAACACTTTGTACTTTAAAGACATGGTTGGCACATCACAGAAATAACATCTGTCAGCTGGAGGAGCTGTGAAACTCATCAGCATTAGGTCATATGACACTGCTGCTCCAGTATTTACAGAAGACTGCTCACTTAGGCTTGTATCATATGCTATTTCAGTTTTAGTGTGTTTTCACTATTTTCCATTGAAATCCTGCACTATGTGGCGCAAATGCTAAGAAAATAAACCCCTTTCTAAAAGTAATTTGTCATTCTTGTGTGAATTTCACTCTGTTGATCTTTGAGATCTTGTGTGTGTTTGAGTGGTTGAACTTGCATGAATACATGTTTCCTTGAAGGTTTAAAAACAAGAATCACTTGAATTAACATTGCATTTACACTCTTATTTGCAGATCAAAGCAAAAAACTATGACAAGGTAGAAAAGGTAAGTGCTCATTACGTTCATGTCTGCTAATAATGTTTTATTTGGACATGTTGACATTTCATTGGAGTTATTGAGTGTTGTATGATTTTTGTGAATTAAGGGCTAGCAAACAGTTGATTCTGTTGTCTACTGACTTTGAATTATCATCTTTATATCTGTTGCAATTTGCATTTTCATTGTTTTAATATGTGTTTGAAAAATAAATGTATTTGTTTCATGACTTGCTAGTACCGCTTTTCTCTGAGTTTATGTAATTTTTTTTAACTGTATGGGACATTGAAGTGTTGGTGCTGCTTGAATGCTGCTTTGGTTTGTTGTATCACTCTGCTTTCTTTCCCCTTTTGCTCACTTAAAATAAAATCTGAAAATGTATCTTAAAATGTCGATTTTTTTTTTTTTGTCAGATTTTGCCTGAATGTTACTTCAAAGCAACAGAATATCTGTCCTTTAAACTTGCTAAGTGAAAGTAAAAGCTGCTTCAGAAGCCTGTCTAATGAAGCAGAACTAAAGAGCAATGTGTACATGTGATACATAAAAGCTGCAATCCATTTAAATCTCACTATGAAGCTGCAGTAAATCCCACATTTCTAGGTTTTCCTTTCCTTTCCTGCCATGTGGGTTACACAGCAAGTGATATTTGTGCTCTTTCACTAGTTAACAGCTAAAAATCCATGTTATCTTGTATGAAGTTTAACAGACATGTTTCTAAGTTATATTTCCGACATTTTCTTGCCCATATAGTTGTTTCAAAGATGCCTAATGAAAGTGTTACACATTGACCTGTGGAAATGCTATCTCTCATATGTTCGAGAGACCAAAGGAAAGCTTCCCAGTTATAAGTAAGAAGGCATTCTATATTGTGGGGTTCAATATGTTGATTGACTGTCCTGCTGTAAATTTACTTGTGTCACCTTCCTTATCCTCAGAGAGAAGATGGCCCAGGCATATGATTTTGCCCTTGATAAAATTGGGATGGAGATTATGTCTTATCAGGTATAAAAATCTGAACTTTAAATAGTACTAGTGTATGTGGATGTATGTTAAATGCTGTCACTAACTTCATAATTATTCTTCTCTCAGATTTGGGTTGACTATATCAATTTCCTCAAAGGAGTGTGAGTGTTTTTTTCCGTATTCATATCAGAGTGTCCAAAGTGTTTCAACAACTCTGATATTGACATGTTTGTTATGTGTTTTATTAGTGAGGCTGTGGGCTCATATGCTGAGAACCAACGAATCACTGCTGTCCGAAGGGTGTACCAGAGAGGCTGTGTGAACCCCATGATCAACATCGAACAGCTATGGAGAGATTATAGCAAATATGAAGAGGCAAGTGAATGTACATGGCTCAGTTTCTACGTACAGGGGTGCTTAAAGCTTTATCACACATTGAGAATTCTTTACATTTAAAAACCAACAAAACCCTGAAAATAAAAAATTTTACCAAGAGCCCTAAAGTTTGATGAAAAGACTCCAGTTGCAAAGACAGAGGCCGCTGCATGTATGTCTGTGGTTTCCTGCAGATCACATGAAAAGGTCAGAAGGCCGTTAGAAAAATGTCTTTATAAATAAAGAAAAAACTTTTTGCTTTAGCCGTGAACCTCCTGTTTGAAAAAACAAAAACACTGTTCCAGCATACGGACCTTATTGTGGTGGTAACATCATGGTGTGTACCATAAATGACTATAATCCCAAATTATACTAACTAATTCTAAATAAAAATGTCAGTGCTTGTACTGATTCTTAACATAAAGTTGATCATACTAAAGATAATGACCCATCGCACACATCGTTTTATTAAAAAAAATAGTTTAAAAAAAAAAAAAAGCAATGTTGATGGTGAGTAAATCCAACAGTATCCCAGAATTGAGGCTGTTCTTGAAGAATTAATTTAATTCCTCTTCTTATACTTCATATGCATGGTTTACTTATACTTCTGCACTATTATGTATTTACGAGTTATAATTTTAGCAGTGAGTAAAAGACAGTTTAGTATCTTTTGCTTTATTTATTTATTTGGTTTCTCTTTTTCTGCTTTTACTACTTGTGTGAAACTCGTACATGGTTTCAGAAAATAATTACGCAAAATTTTAGAAAAAGGTTCAAAGATTTAGCCATTGAAACATGACAGTGCAGAAGATTGCAGGACTGACTTACCTGTTTTATAAACAGGGAATAAACGTGCACCTGGCTAAGAAGATGATTGAGGATCGAAGTCGGGACTACATGAATGCCAGGAGAGTGGCTAAGGTGAGACATTAAAAAAGTATGGACAGAGGTTAAGTTTTTATTTCTTTTAATTCCTCTAAGTACTGTCTTTGCAAACTAACAAAGGCTGCTGTGTGGTTTGCGCACTGCAGGAGTATGAGACAGTGATGAAGGGGCTAGACAGAAACGCGCCCTCAGTGCCACCACAGAACTCCCCTCAGGAGGCCCAGCAAGTGGAAATGTGGAAGAAGTACATCCAGTGGGAAAAAAGCAACCCACTGCGAACAGAAGACCAAACTCTCATCACAAAGAGGGGTAACTGAGCTTTGTAAGATTATGATAATCACTTATCTTTGTTTTGTTTTTGCTTTATTGTTTTTTTTTTTAATGAGAATCAACAAATACAGCATACAGTCTATCAATATAAAGCCTCTATTAGAAATGCAGCCACTAGAGGGCGTAAAATGACTTCTGTTCCCCACTTTGTGATGGAATTATTGCATGACAACAGGATTAAGCTGTCATTTGATGTTTTGTTCTGTGTTGTAGTGATGTTTGCCTATGAGCAGTGCCTGCTGGTGCTGGGCCACCATCCTGACATCTGGTATGAAGCAGCACAGTATTTGGAACAGTCCAGCAAACTACTGGCAGAGAAAGGGGTAGGACATCAGTCTCAAATTTAAAGTGACATTGCCCAAAAGCTGAACATTTTTCAGATAAGTGTTACATTCAGTAAATCTGTCCCTTAATTCTTGGTTTTGTTTTTATCCCCTTTCTCTTAGGACATGAATAATTCCAAGTTGTTCAGTGATGAGGCAGCAAACATCTACGAACGGGCCATCGGGACTCTTCTGAAGAAGAACATGCTCCTCTATTTCGCATTTGCTGACTATGAGGAGGCGAGTGAGAAGTTAAATATTCATAACAAACAAACAAACCTAGACAGCAGGACACAATAGGGCTTATTAACACTTTTCTTTTGCTGCACTCACAGAGTCGCATGAAGTACGAGAAAGTGCACAGCATCTATAATAAACTGCTGGCCATCGAGGACATTGATCCCACGTTGGTCTACATTCAGTACATGAAGTTTGCCAGGAGGGCAGAGGGCATCAAATCGGGTCGCACCATCTTCAAAAAGGCTCGAGAGGATGCTCGCACACGTCACCATGTGTATGTGTCTGCAGCGTTGATGGAATATTACTGCAGCAAGGTAAGAACTGCATGTTCAGTGTGTCTAGTGTGGAGTGGCTGAAATGGAGCACAACTTACAAACACGCTTTCACTCAGTTCTTAAAATGTGTTTGTGTATGTACTTTTTTTTTCCTCAACAGGATAAATCTGTGGCCTTTAAGATTTTTGAGCTTGGTTTGAAGAAATATGGTGACATTCCAGAGTACATACTTGCATACATTGATTACCTCTCACACCTTAATGGTATGTAACCGTGGTATTTCACACCTGTTAAAAAGTCTTTTTGCAACTTTTGATCACAAGGAAGCAGTGATTTAAAAAAAAAATTCTTATTGCATGTCTGCTTTTAAAAAGTGATGATGTATAACATATAACTCATTTTTTGTTCTTGCTTTACCATTTGTCTCATCAGAGGATAACAACACTAGGGTTTTGTTCGAGCGTGTCCTCACCTCAGGAAGCTTATCATCAGAAAAATCAGGGTAATGTCAAACATCGGTTGACTTTTGTGTGTGTCTGTGTATCAGAGTGAAAATGTATGACGAACCTATTATTACATCTTTTGTCTCTCAGTGAGATCTGGGCTCGATTCCTGGCCTTTGAGAGCAACATCGGAGACCTGGCCAGTATCCTGAAAGTAGAGCGAAGGCGTTTCACCGCCTTTAAAGATGAATATGAGGGCAAAGAAACAGCTTTGCTTGTAGACAGATACAAGTTCATGGACCTGTATCCCTGCTCGACCAGTGAGCTCAAGGCCCTTGGATACAAGGTTTCTTTTTTCCCTCCTTTTCTTTAAAAGACAATATGGGAGTTCTTGCTGCCACAGCACTTTGACTGATGAAGGGTTTTCTGTTGATGTGAGCTGATGTTTGACCTGCTTCTGCTGTCTGTTTGCAGGATGTATCTCGTGCCAAACTTGCAGCATTGCTGCCAGAGACAGTGGTGGCTCCATCTGTGCCTGCACTCAAGGACGAAGTGGACCGTAAGCCTGAGTACCCCAAGCCAGACACCAATCAGATGATCCCCTTCCAGCCACGTCACCTTGCCCGTATGTAAAGCTCATCTACCCAAAGCCTCTTCTCAATTTCAGTGAATCCCCCTCATATAAGATACATCTTTGTATATTATATCACTTTTGTAAGCATGCTGCTGTGTGTGTCCACAGTTCTTCATGAATAAATGATCTATTTTTGACATGCAGCTCCAGGTTTGCACCCGGTCCCTGGTGGAGTTTTCCCAGTCCCCCCAGCTGCTGTTGTCCTAATGAAACTGCTCCCTCCACCTACGTGCTTTACTGTGAGTGGCAGCAGCAGCTTAATGCTATCAAGCTTGTGTACAGTATACTGGCACTGAATTAAAGACGTGAGCAGTAGTTTCTTTTGTTGTTTGTTTTGTTTTTTTGCTTAGATTCAAAAGGTCTGTGATTGTTTCTTGCTGCAGGGTCCCTTTGTTCAAGTGGATGAGCTCATGGAAAATTTCAGGAGATGCGCACTTCCTGAAAGTAAGTTAATTTTGACAGTACTTTAGATGGATCTATACCTTTTTTAACACTTATGGCAACAATTCCTCTGAACACTGCCACCATTTAAGCTGTTACTAATGCAATATTTGTCCTCTGTGAAGCTGTCGATGCTGCTGTGGAGCTCATCACTGGCAGACAGCCTGACGCAGCCGGAGAGGGCAATGGATCCATGGAGAACCACACAGTTGCCAAGTCACTGAAGAGGCCTAACGCTGATTCGGACGAGGAGGATGACAAGGGAGCTGTGGCTCCACCCATTCACGACATCTACCGCTCACGGCAACAGAAGAGGATTCGATAAACTAGAACACAGTGAACCTTTGAAGAATGTAATCTTAACAAGAGGTTATACACAATAAATGCATACACCCACATGACAGATTTAAACATCTGTTGATCTCTGTACAGACATACGTTCACATACAAACCTGCATACAGTATGCACATCTGAGTGTTCTGTGGCTTTTGTTTTGTCAACAGTTTTCATTTTTAAAGATTGACCCTTATACTGTATAATATTTTTAATTCAACCGTGGATTTTGTCATACAGCTCAGTTTTGGCCTTGTTATGTTCCAGAGATGGCAAAGTGGAAGCAAGCTTTTTTCTTTTTTTTTTTAGAGAAATGGAGGAAAAACAGTTCCTTTCAATAAAAGTGGAAAATAATTTCAATTATAACTGCTTTTATGTGGTTTTTACTTTTAGTCAAATTTCACAAAATTCCTCTGACTGACATGTCTGCTCTTCTGGACTATTTGATGATGTTTCTGTGATTCAGTTGCAGATTTTAAAATCACCAGCAGGAGCAGCAATTATCAATTCATTCCCACTGGGAGACATTTTAATTTTACATGCTTAGTTTTAACCATTTTAGAGCCTCTTTCTACTATTTGCATTTTAGCTTTTTGGAATTTAACAGTAAGCATGACAATAGCAGCACTCATTGTCCTAATAATTTATTCTGTTGAGATAAACTCATTAGAATAAACTAACACGCTCAAAAGGCTGTTTTAGTTACAGCCAGATAGTCTTAAATTTCTTGTCAGTTTTGAAGTTTGTTAAGAATACAGTTTTATGTTACATAATTATGTCTGAGTGTTTAAATGAGAAAAGGGGGGGGAAACAAAGCACCCGAAGAATGTCTTTTATTGTGGGTTTATTTTAGACATTGTGTGTGATAAATGTTTACATTTAGTCTCTCACTTGTCCCTTTTCAGGTCCAGTTGTAGTTCCGAGTAACTGTTGAGAGTTGCAGCACAACCAAAGCACAGGAAGAGTGCTGTAGTTTTGTATTTTTGCTTTTAAAGGATTTAAAACATGAATCACAAACCAAAAAACAAGCTCTCAAAAACGGTACTAGTACTGGCTCTCCAAACTACTTTTATTACACAGAAAAGCATTCAAAAGGTTCACTGGAACTTAAAAAGCATACAAGGTTCACATTTAAGATAACTCAAAATCTATTTTGAAATAAGTGGAAAATATCAAGTGGAAATGGAAGTCATTAAAAAAAAAAAGACAAAGTTACTTGACATACCAGATGTCATTTGAGTCTGTCTTTAAAACAAACAAAAAAAAGACAGTTTTTGTCTTGGAAAAAGGTTTGTTTGAAACTGTTTTGTTTAAATTTTATCATAGATCTGCGAAAATACAAAGAAGATGTTTGTGGTTTTCAACCTGGAAGGGATCTGGGAGCAATTTCCTCCAGCTGATTAGAAAGTATAAACCTAATTTGAAAACCAACCAATCATTAGATGCTACCAAAACGCAGCTATTTTTTTTCAGTTGCACTCCCTACCCCTTCTCCAAACATCTGCTTTGTTGATCTGCTGCAACAAACACAAAAACCTAAAGGGCTGAGCCTCATGAATGTCTCTTACTGTTTACAGTACAAAATCAGACTTTCAAATTTCCAGCTTGAAATTACCGTTTGAGGGTTTCTCACAGAGTCTCGCTATGCGTCACAGTGTACAAGGAAGCTCACACTCCAAACTTTAACATTAACACTGATGCTACAACACATGCACAAGGAAAACATCCATTAACAATCAAAATGCAGTTTTGTCTTTGCTGGTTACAGCTCCTCTCTGCCATCGAGCTTCAGTGCTGTGCGAGAGCATTAAGATTAAAAAAAAAAAAAAAATTGTATTTTGAGGATGTCATTCACATACAAAACTGACTTTACATTTCATATTATTCTTTACATTTCATATTAGTGTCCTGCACCAAAGAAAATACGTTCTTAAATATTGCAGCTTATTAAAAGACTTAAGTCAAGCTCAGTATCCTAAGCTTTTATCAAATAGTAACATTTAAAAAAAAAGCAATTCGCTACACTGTGTATCCTATTGTTCTTATGTCTCTTAACCTCCATAAATAAATACTACTGTAGCAACATGTTAATACTAGATAATCTATTTCCAAAGTACTGAACAAAAATCTCTGGGTGGGCTTTATAAAACTGTCCCAGCAGTCGCCTCTTCTCTTTGGTGGACAGTTTAGAGTTCTCGTGGATAGTCCGCAGTAAGGACAGAAGTTCCTCGTTCGTGGTTTTCTGTGTGTTTTCTGAATAAGCCTTGGAGCTTAATCTTGTCGTGTAGGTCGACCCTGCAGTGAGGATACATAGAAAATGGAAAGGAAAATGCTTTAGTGAAGCAAAATTAATCTTAATGGAAATGTCTACAACAGTCTTCTCCATTCACGAAAATGGCTGTTAAACCAGTGATCATATGAAGACAAGACGTAATCTGCAAACCTGTTATCCCATCTGGATCCTTCCCATTTACAATATTCCTTAGTCTGTCACTAACCATCATGTGCAGAGAGACAGGAATCTGGTGAAAAAAGAAGAAAGAAGTGGTACAATCACAGTAATGTCGTGATTGCTGAGTTTGTGGCTGTTTAACTCACAGTCGGAAACATTTTGGACACAGACCAGTTAGGGGCACTCACTTTGAACAGATCACAGTGGTTGTCCATCATGAACAGAACCATTAAGTCCACCTTTCCTTTGGAGAGCTTTCTGCTGTAAACAATGGCACTTGAGAAAGACCTTTTCACCGCCATTCTGTTCTCAATCTGTGAAACAGACTTTATGGTTAGTGAAGTTCAAACGCGAGCATCTTGACTCACAGACTAAACACACAAGAACTGACCTCTTTGTGGAGTTTCACCTCTTGAGGTTTGGCTGCAATGGCCATGAATCTCAGAAGCTTACGTAGTTCCTCTCTGCTGCGAGTGTCCTGCAGCTTCAGACTCAGCTGCAGTGCCTCCAAAGCTTGCTCCAACTTCCCATTCACTGAGAACAAACCAAACCAGAAAGACAGTTACTCTTGAAATTTTTTTTTAGAGTAAAAGGAATAAATATAGTTTCAAAGTAGCCCTATTGGGCTATCTTATTTTAATATTTGGTACTTCTGGAATAGTTTTGCACCCAACACAATTCCAAAAGACCATAATTATTTCAGACCATCAAAGGCTGACAATATCAACCAGAGGCACTTCAGGAAAATGAGAATTCGCCCAGCTGAGTGTCCTCTATTTGATCATACTCTTGTACAGCACACCTGATTCTCATTAATGGTTGTTCACAGGTTGTCATCAAGGTCCGAACAACTCTGTCAATGACACTCATTTGTGTGATGATATGAAGAAGCAGGGAAACATCTAAAACATGCAGGACAGCAGCCCACGAGGACCAGGGTTCCCTACCCCTGCTCTTATAGGAACTCTGCTTGGAGTCTTATAAGGAAATCCTTAACCTTATAAGGAAATCCTTGACCTTATAAGGAAATTCTTATCTAAGACAGAGCCAGCTATCTTCCAATGTTTACACAACTTAAGATCTGCAAGACTTTGCAAATTTCCTCTCGAGTCTTCAAACAGCCTCTGCTATAACATACATACATCTCATCTTTTGAGCCTCCAGTTGAGTGTAAGATGATTATTTGTTAGTACAACACGTAAATAAGCCAGAAAATGAAATGAAATATGGCCTCTTTAAACTAAAGGACAAGAAAATATATAATTGAAAAAGCATAGAACATGATTTTATTGCAAATTTCACCAAATATACATGAAGATTCAACAGCTTGTCTTCTTACCCAATAGTTCTGAGATCCCAGAATGGATGTCAAAAACGTGGTTGGTGAGCAGAGGTGGCTGTTGCGTGCGTCCATAATGCTTGGCCAAGACTTGATAGAGATGCCTCTTACACTCGAGCAGGTCATCTGCACAAGCAGCCAAGCCTCGGCTGACCTCCACCACCAGCTCATCGGGCAAAAACTCAAGACAGTCCACTGCCCCTGACATCCACTCATCAGCCCTGAGGCAGAGGGAAGTGAAAACACTCTCTCACATATGCAAACATGATAAAAGGGGTCCAAATGGCTGAGAATTAAAACAATGGATATTTTAGTTTCGACGTATTCCCCTTAATCTACTTAACTCTCCTGATGTAATCATTTTAAAGACAGTTGATAAAAGTTAGCGATTTAAATTCAGTTAAAAGTCACCATAACAATGGATCAGCTATAAATCGAGCATTTTATTTTTTTTAGTTTTGTAAAAATTATTATTTCAAGAAAGTTTATTGTCACTAACACAATGTCTTAATGCCCTTTGTCACTTGCTCGTGTAATTTTCACCTAAAAGAAAACCTTTAACCAAATAAAAATTAACTTTAAGTTGATATTTTGTACGAGTGCGAATGATTTTCAGTCTTTTATGTTTGAAAAGCTCATTGAAAGAATAACAGAATAACACAGAAGGAAACCTCAGTACTCACTGGGCTTCACCAAAGGCCTTTAGAACCTCTCTGTCCAGGTAACTTGACGTATACAACAGATCTGGGTCACTGTCCATGCCATGCAGGGGTGTCCGTGATGCCTCCTCAGCTTCTAGCAACTTCTCCAGCAGGGGAAGCTCTATGAGTTGCAGCAACCTGGACACTGCCTGCTGGTGCCACACCTCATACATAACTATGAAAATGCAGAGTCAAATACAGAAGAGTTACAAGCAAACACTTACTGCATGAAAATGGTCACTCTCCTTTACTGCACATGCCTGTGTCATAAGAGTCCAACTTACGTTCTTGTGAGAGGCCAAGGCTGATCATCTGAGGGGTGATGGTGGAGCTGAGATTGAGGTTTCCCAATATGTCTTCCAGTAGTTTAAGTTTTTTTACAGGGGAGTGGGTGGTATATGTTGGAAACTCTGGCCTGAAAAGTAGCATAATGACACCAAGTAATGAATATGTTTGAGGGGAAAAAAAGATCACATATTTTCCATGCATTACCTAGCATTACAAAAGCACACCTTAATGTGGGTTTGCAACAAGAATGGGACAAAATCTCAAGTGAAACTCTGCAGTACTTGGTATTGTCTTTTTTTTTTTTTTTTAAACCATAAAATCCTGAACAGCTGTGTTGTACATAAAACAATCTTGCTTCAGGACATGGATTCTAAGTATATTTCATATCCTTCAGATCCCATTTGACCCATATTTTTATTTGTTTTTATATAAAGCACTTTGAATTGTCTTGTACATGAAATGTCCTCTACAATTATTAGATCCTTTGGACTTTGCGATGCAAGACTCAATTTCAGGAGTTCAACTATCTGTATTATATGGTTAGGATGAATCTGACTGGTAAGATCCAACCATGGACTGAAGGGGTTGTTCATGAGAAGGACAGTTCCTGTCTTTGCATCATCATGGCCCCCACCTCAGCCAAAAAGAAATTGAAATAAAGTAGTGCTAAAGTAAAAAAAAGGACCCTGCATTAATTTTAAAGGTGAAAGTTGTTTTTATAGTCATTCCAAACAGACATCTGTGGTATCATTTTTATTGTTGCTGATCCTTCCTTTTACAACTTCCATTCTTTGGCTCAAACAAAGCCGGATTCCCAGATTTGTCACTGTTGAAAAGGTAACTAATCTCTCCAAGTTTTGTTTATTGTTACTTAGTTTGAAACTGTTTTCTGTTCCTGACTGTGCTATTTGTGCATAATATTCAGTCCAGAGTTTTTCCAGTTATGAAGACACTGAGAACAATTTTCTGTGAAAATACTGAGAAGCCACTGTGTGGTGACTCCGGCAGGAACTGAATCACATCTGTCCTAGATTAACTGGACACTCTCAGGTATTAATGATTGATAATTAACACACTCAGATCAATCGCACCTAAAGTTGTCAGGAGGAGAGAGACAGCTGTGTTTGTCTCCAATGTTATATGCAACTTTTGTCTAACTTTTTTTCCCTTTTCGCAACTACTAATGGATGTTTCATGTGTCATTAAAGTCTTTTTTTTTTTACATTTTTTGGTTGGTGTGTGTTTAATTTTGTTCATCTTACATGGCTATGCAGCTTTTAAGCATCTAACTTACGTTGTTTTTCTTTTGGTTGTATTGTTTGGTTGTGTATCAACATTTGTTTATGACTATTTTTCTTATCCTACTACAATTAATGTCTCTTACACTTTGCCTGTGTAATGTATCTTTTGTTTAAGGTAATTTATGTCTCTTTTGGATTTAATTTTTTTTTTTTGTTTGTTTGTTTTGTGTCTTTCTGATATTAAACCAGGACCCACCCTGGCCTGATGCTTTGGGTCATATAGCTTGTTCCCTGTAGATGTTTCCTATCCATCACCTGTGTTTTATCTGTCTATTTTTTTAATCAGATTGTCAAATGCTGGTAAAAGAGGTTTAGCTAAGAAATGATCAGCTGAAAAGGAAAATTGTCCTGAAATGTTTCATTTCATGCCTCACTAGACAACCAAATCTAAAGCCATGCTGGATTTAGGATTAGCTCCAGCTATCAAGAAAAGGGAGAACAAAGCCCATCCACACTGAGATCAGAGGATGTTGTGACACAAGTCTTTTACCTTTCACATGACACGGCATAGCTGCTCATGTTCCGGTTCATGCTTGGTGAGTTGTAGCCGCTCTCAATGGTACTGGTGGAGTGAGAACTGGTGTTGGTCAATGCTGTTGAGGTGCTGGTGGTTGGATTCAAGAACCTGTACAAACTGCAACTACTGTCCTCAAACGTGTCTCTCTTCTTTTCCTTCCCAAATACTTTGACTCCCACAGGCTCAAAAACCTTTGAGTCCATGAGAGCCTGACAAAGACGGGCAGCCTTGTAGCGGGGTACCGCTTCTTCGGAGAAGAAGCGGTTAAGAGTGATGTGTGTCAACACCACATCCACTGCGTCTGACCCCAGGAAACAATCATCGTAGGACTTCAGGTTGTGACGCCGGCGCTTGACCTCTACTTGAGTGTGAAGATTGGAAATGATGCTGGTCCAGATATAGGTAGCACGGAAAGGTTTTCCAGCCATGTCTTGGTCTGATGGACAGAAAAGAGAAAAGAGGCTGAGATGTAGAGGTGATAAATTCTGTGCTCAAGTAAGGAAGTGTGAAAAAAAATAACTTGGACACATTTTTGAAACACTAACTACTCTCCATTTGTTATCCCACTGTTGACAGTCTCAGTTTAATCTATTGTTTGAACAGTTTTCCAGAAACATCAAGGAACTGTGCTCTCCCTTGTCTTTACCACACACACACACACACACACACACACATACACTCCTTGTCCTTTGTGCAATGCCTCATAAGCAGACTTTTGTTGAAGTTACACTATGTGGGCGTCCAGAATCAAGACAGGTTAAGTCATTTTAATAATCCAAATCCGCTTTTAAGAAAGTGTGAAGAGTGGCAGTAAAATAAAGAAAAATCAATTCTAATTCACAGATGATTAACACGAGGGAATGAAATGCATAAGTCAGACAATAGGAAAGAATGTGAAACTGAGATTTTTCCACATCAGAGCAATCCTTCCAAACAGCCCACTATACTCTATCAGAAATGCAGGAAACGGAGACAATCAACACATTGTAAGTGCTGTCTCACAAGAGACACTGGTAGATCACTTCTGCTGCAGTGCTGTTAACATATGTTCATAAATCTGTGATCCAACACTGGCTTGTTCAACATCCAATCATGTATTTTAGAAACAAGTGTTTGATGGCTCTGCACTGATGGAAAAGGACTTGTGTCATTCACCTCAACCCAGACTGAGGAGGACCAGTGAAATAAATTATAGCTGGTCTCAGTGTGATGCTCTTGCGGCTTTCATCTCACAACAGGAAGCATTTAAAGCCTGCTGAGCAAATGTTGGGAGAGGACCTGAAAGCCAGGGGCCATAAATCAGCATCTGACAAAAGCAGCCAGACTCCATGTTATCATAAACACAACATGACAAAATGCAATTACGGACCCATCTGTAACACTTGAAGACAAAAACGCACCCAAAAATAGTGCAGTCCCAGGCAGATACTCTACCTTTCATTTCAAATAACAGAAAAAGGTGGACTGTTGATTAATGAGATAAATCTATGTTGATTGTCAAACTGCGAGTGCTTCCAGGTGAGAAGAATCTGTCCTGAGATGTGGATTTGCATATTAGGAAAGACCAACTGGGCCGTAACAGCTGTTCAAGGAAGAACACTCTGCAGCAGTTTGCATGCATAACAGGAATCTTGGTAAATATCAGTCTAATAATCTTATTATGCAAAAATAAATGAATATCACTTAGGTTGGAAAAACAATTTGAAGTAACTATAAGTACTAAATAGTATTAAACACAGTGGTTAAGACAATCAGATGAGGAAAAACTGCATTATCAAAATGAAATACTTAATTCAGCGTAAAGGCCAGACCATCTGGAGAATCCCGTCAGGGGTCTGGATTACCAGACAGATTATAAATCCGATCAGTATTCATTAACGAGTGCTAAAAAGGAGAAAAAAGAGGGAAGTGGGAGGGAGGGTCAGGTGTGGGTCAAAACAATCCTGGGAACCCGGCTCTGCTCTGTCACCTCTTGTTGCTTGCGCCAGACTGAGACTGAGCTCAGTTTGCATAGCCGAGATCAGTTTTCTCCCCTTTTGTGGCGCCCGTGCAAAAGTCGAAAAAAGGAAGAAAAATGCCAGCAAATGATATGTGGGGACCCTGTAAGAGGTGACTGGCCTGTTTACGAGCCAAGGACAGCAGTGCGCCGGGTGTTTGCACACATCGCTGCAGGTAAATAATCGCTCTGGGAGCGACGCACTGATCACATGGGAACCTTCCCCTCATGAGCGCGGATTTCTCTTACACGCAGCTCTCAAGTTGTGACCTTCAGCCACTGACACTACTTTAAAACAGCAAAAACCATGACGATTTTCTTTGTAATGTAACAACCCAGTAAATCCAGGTGATGAGAACGCAGCGGCACCATCAACCAAAGTGGGTTGCCCAGACACCCTCATTCCTCCAACAAGCTGAAACCGGTGTTTTTAACTGATCTGGCCACAGGGCAAAAACATGAACCTCGGTGGGTTATTGGCCCGTGTGAATTTGAATCAATATATCCTGTCGTGTATAGCCTTGTGAGGGCAAACACAATCCCCTTGCTGCTCCTCTGTTTTGACACAAATACTGCACATATACTGTTGAGTCTGCACTGAGCAAATGTCAAACATGCCTGTTCTAAAAGGGAAAAAAAATGATGTGTTTCTTTTGTTTTCTTTTTTAAATTAAATGTCAATAACTGTCTGTAAATGACCAATTATGGATAGATAACTTTTGGAATAATTACAATCAATTTTCAGAGACAATTTTCACTTATACATGTTTTATACATGGCCATATGGAGGAAGTTCTGTTGAACAGTTTGTCATTTTTGACACAAAGCAAGTAGTTTCAATTTCCAGTCACCGAGACTATTTGTCTGAAATACTAATCGGCAACATGTGCTATGCGTAAAATGAACCAACAGCTATCCAAAGTCTTAAAACGGCCCATCACGCAAAAGAATCACAAGGAATAAACAACGCAGGACATACTTCATCAGATAAGAGAGAATAAATACGTATATATATATTTTTTTTACCTCCTGTTTGATGCATGAAACCCTCCTGGAGTGGCCGCGACGACAGCCATCCACACCATGTCCTCGCTTCTAGTCAAACCAGGACGCACTCACCTAACAGCAGTCAAGCCCGAAACCGTCCCCTCCCACCACATTATATTATTCATATCCCAGTCACCGCCCCGCCATCGTCATGACGAGACTCTTACAGGCTCTAACTCACGCTTTTCTTCACTTTGGTGCATCTTCCTGAGGTGAAACTGTAACTGAAGAGAGATGGTTGATCAGACTTAACAATGGTACTACAGACATGTAGTTGGACTATAACAGGTAGCACAATACCAACATGTAATATATTCATTCTGCAATATTCCTAACTATTTATAGCTGACAGTAAATAATGAAGGAAAAGTTAAAACACGAAAAGGAAAAGCTACAAAATCCAGGAACACAACCTCTCACCCAGTCCCACCCTCTGAGCCTACACTGGAAGTAAATCTGGTCTGATAAGACCTAAAACAGGCCATTTAACATCAGATAGGGATGTACCAGAGGAGAGAAGATAAGGCAGTTTGACAGACTGTGATTGAACTGATAATGAAAGAGAGAGAAAGAGAGAGAGAGAATGAGGATATTTTGGAAAACCCTTTTCCTTCGGCCTTCAGTCAAAACAACAACAGACGTCATGAGATGGAAATGAAACATGTGAATGCAGGTGCCTCAGGTGCTCTTCAACCTTATTTTGGATAGTCTATATGGGTTAGGGTTAAACTTTGCCGAGAAACGTCAATGTCTTGCAAACACACACACCTAGAGCAAACACATGCACTCTAGCTGCATTGTAGCAGGGACAGATTTCATGAACCGAGGCTCTAACCTGATTCGATCTTTCCTGAGGTGTAATCCGACAGTGGAAAAGCAGGAAGATGACACTGCAAAGCCAATGTCGGTCACTTGCTGAAAGGGAAACTGAACAGTAGACGCTAACTATCATAAGACACAAGTCTGGAGTTAGGGGTGAGGCATTTAACTGGGTTAAACCGGTTTGACTACTGTCTTCCGGACATATTTTATGATGTACGTATGCGAATATGTGTGTATTGACAGAAGCAGGAATGGGCAGAGCAAGATCTGGGTATAACAGATTCATTCACATTTGTGTATTACAAACCAAATGAATGTAAAAAAAAAAAAAAAATGCAAGCAAATGACTGCTAGTTTGAAATTCTGTCCAAAATGTGAAAAAAGTGGCCCTGCCATTTTGTTTGGGTTGGTCTAGTTCTAAGAATTGCTCAGTTACCAGATTTGCAAGGCATGGTGATATCACAGACCCAGATAAGAGTAGAATTATCTAGATTTCTTATGTTTATATTCACTAAACTTCACATCATGTTGCATTTGCTGTGCCTCAGAAGTAGATAGAACAAAGCTATAATGACAATTTCAAAGACGTACACCCCACAGAATAAAGGGGCTGGAGTGGACTCAAGTGGCTGACTCCACCCCCCTAAAACCAGCTGCTATGAACAGAGGTACAAAGGCGTGATGTTCCAAAGGAAACTTTTCTGCAGTTTCCTTGTGGTGTCTGGACTGAAGAATATCAAAGATATTTACTAGAAACCTTTGGAAATTGTGTCAACTTCTGAAAAAAGTTTATGTCCCACTGATAACTTTCTTGTTTATATTTATTTTGGAAGTGTACATACATAGACTGAAATGCTTCAAACCTTGAAAAAACATTTGGAAGAATCTGTTTCTGCTGCCTATGTTAACTGTGTCATTAATTGTATCTTATAAGTCACGTGTATCTTGTAAGCTGACTTTATCATGATATTTCTATCCCTGCTTTGTATTTGCAACCTGTAAAGAAATAAATCAATACCACTGAGGTTTATGGGTGAGCTGATGACATTAAAAAGATAAATCTGCAGGTCAAGTGATTCAAGAACACAACCTCCTGAATTAATTATTTGTAAGTGGAAGATTTGTCTTGGAAGGGATGAGAATGAATAGATCAAAATAATGAAATCTGCATATTTTTAAGTGTTTAGTAACAGCCAAAAGTTGCTCTTGTAATTTTTTTCTATATAAAGAAACTTAAACTGAAAAAATACTTGACATTTTCAAAGAATAACATGACATGATAAGTTTTATAGATTTTTGCAGTTTGAGTTTTGCAGATTTATACACAATGGTCACTTCCTGCATACAGGAAATGACATATAATTCCACCAAGAAAAGAAATGACCGGCTGGGGGTGAAACTGGTTCTACGACTCTTCAGAAGAATGTATCACTGTGATGTGTTGGTATTTTGTATACTTGTCTCAAGGCCTCTTCAGCACTCAAGAGCAAAACTTGTTTTTATACCAACACAGAGAACAACAGAGGAAAAAGTCATTGATAAGGTCAGAGCAATACTTACTCTACTGCTGTTAACAGAAAATCTCTCACACTTCCTTTTCTTTCTCCTTCATACTTATCGGTCATGGACTGTTAGTCATGTTTTGTTTGCAGTTAAGATGATGACAAATATCCTGAGGAATTTCATCCAGGTGGTGGCATTGAAAAAAAAACACAAACAAACAAACAAAAAACCAACAAAAACTAGGATTGACAAGTTTACCCCTTTTAAGAAAAATGGAAGTCATAAGTAAAAAAATGTTCGCACATATTGGCTTATATTCAGTGGATTGTTGTAATAATGGACTCCAACTATTTGTCCATCTACTCAGCAACCTGCAAGTGTGTCTACAGGACGTCACTCAGGAGATGTTTCAAAAACCAACACACAGTCAATGCTTTGCAGTCTTAAGCAACATAATTTGTGCCACTCCACTTCTGTGCCATTCTCACGCAGCCTCGAGGGTCCTCCCAGCCCGTCTCCCACGTATGGAACAATGCAATGCATTAAAATTCATATGCTTTTCATCTGGAGAGCAGACGCTCAGTATCTGTCCCTACCAGTTGTGGCCCTGCTGGAATCCCGAACGCCTGGCAGACTGAACTGTCCTCCACCCCCGAGCCTCTTGAGCTCTAAAGGACAGAGGACAGTGGTTTTCCTCACAGCGCTGTAGCTGCACCACAGAGACACTTTTGTTTTTTGGTGGTTGGCAGTTTTTTTTACTTTGCATTGTAGCTGGTCAATCATATTTTATTCATCAGCTCCAAGATGCCTTCAGACAGCATAAAGTCGGTCTCCCAGACACAGCAAATAGTTGGAGGATGAGAGTATGACGGCTGAGCATCACCATTGCTTTTTCTCTTTGTCCTACTTAAGCATGTGAACAAATATTAACTACACAGCACAAGCAAGAAGTGGTAGTTTAACTTTAACCAACTCTTCCGGCTGAATTAAAAGTATACAAAAACAAAAAGCAGATCTTTGGTCTGCTTCACTGACCAAGATCAGTTTTTAAACTTCTCAGGATCTCCAGTTTCATGTTTTGTTTTGTTTTTTTTAATTAAATAAAAACTATGATATATCTCATTTTCTGGTTTATTCCTGATGTTAAGATTTAAGGAAAAAAGGATTTAAGGTGAAAAAAAAAAACACATCTTCATCAGATGCCACTGATACAGTAAAAATCACACCAATACAAATATCTAATACATGTGCAATTTTATTTACAAACCGTGAGTTTATAGAACATTTTTTTCATAACATTGAACTTGTAAAACTGACTCACAAAGAGTCAACTGTGGAGGACTATGTAAAGAAAAGAAAACAAAGTCTTTCAAATTGTAATGAACATAGTATAACAATATTTACTTCTGAGGAAAATATAGATTTGTCATAAAATGTGGGCTATGTAGACAAAACAATATAAAGACAACTTTGATTCATTTCATTTTACCCTAAGACATTTTAAGGTGATTTCTGATAGATAAGAGTGAAAGCGGTACCAGAACAGCATCGAATCCGTCACAATGCATCCGACGAGCAAAGGAGTGTTTGATGCACAATCACATCACTACAGTTTGCAGTCACTCAGTTCCACAACAAATCTGCAGCAGTTCCCACCTTTCTTTCTGTTTTATACAAAATGTACAGAACATATATAAAACTTGGCACTCCATTATAAAATGGATATTTTAGAAACAGTATGCAGCTAGCTATATAGACTCTCTTTGTACAGTAAATCAGCTTCGTACATGAGTATTTGAATGATTTATTAAGAGGGCTTGTTTAAAACAGAAGGCAATAAGGTTTCTGTGTCCGTTTGCTATGCTCTACCCTCTCTGCAGACTTTCTATCTAGTGCATACTCAAGTGTTATAAGGAAAAAAAGATTATTAAAAAAAGCCAATATAAATCTATGAAAAGGCCCATAAAAAGCAGGCTTTTAAAACTATAAAAACCTACAATGAATAGGAGACGCACCATTTGAAAGTCTTCCAAAATTCTCACCAAAACAAAGTCAATGTCCTGTGTTGCGCAAATTTCCGCTTTTCACTTGGATTCAGCGGTGGAGAGGATAGATTTCCACTGCTCTCCTGCTGCTTCCGTCACACCTCAAATCTCCTGCTGGGATAGATCCACTTCACTTCTGCTACTGCTTTGACCTGGAGCCATCCTCTCATCTTTGAGCATGAATCATTTTCCTTTTTTAACTCAGTGTGCAGAGGAGGAGTCATCTGCAGACCTGCTGCACTTGACTGATTAACTCTCCAAAGCGATCAAAGAGCCCCTCTACCCAAGGTCCATTCTGCAGACACTTCTGGACAGTCTCCACTTGCCCAAGGTCTCCCGCCTGGACCCGCAGAGATGCAATCTGGAGGACACAATGACAAAAACTGATAAAAGATCTTAAACGATGTCAAGAAAGTGTCATCAGGAAAATTTGTGTCTGAAGCCAAACCTGCAAAATACTGTTCATCATCGAGTAAAATCTCAACATTTCAACACCACCAAACTCAAGACAAAGTGACAGAAGTATCTTACCTCATCCTTACACATGAGGTATGTGTGGTATTTGTAATGTTGCAGAGAGTGGTACAGAGAGAACCACTGAGTTTTCTGCTGGTCCACTGTATACTCCTAGAAGAGAGAAAAAGTAAAGTCAGTTACATCCAGGATATAGGATATATATTTACTAATAATATAAAGAAACAACATGGGAAGAGAAGTAAGAAGGGTGGCATAACAGAGCAGGGACATGAAGATGAGCAGGACACTGCGCCCTCTCCTGGACAGAAAGAGAATAATACATTTTCCTCACCTGGGGCACTTTGCTGGGCATCTTGTAGGGCTTCATAGTCTTCTTGTTGTAGGCCTTTCCACTGAGACGTACCTTAAAGGCTGGGGTTTCTCCGTCCTTCTTCAGCTCAGTCACCACTGAGATCTCTGGGAAGCTGTCTAGAGCTGTCTGCAAAAGCAAATTTAGATTGCCAAGTGAAATGAAGATCTGAGTTTTATTGTTTTTTTTTTTTTAATTAAATTTTTTTTTTCTGTCTGCCATCAAGTAGATCCAGGATCAAAATTCTCATGTTTACCCAAACTCACCTTCAGGACATGTCCTATGTGCAGTTTGTGAAGCAAACGTTTCCTGTTGTCAGTGATCATCCCATCTACTCTTTTCATATGTGGCAGCAGCAGTTCATCTGAAACAAAAATGTGTCCTAAACTATTAAGCCACTCCAATATTAGCTCATGACAAAGAAAAAAAAAAAAAAAAAAAGACCTCTGACCATTTGCTCGCTCAAGTGCTGCCATCACATCTTCATCTAAGGCGACGCTGATGAGCAGCTCCACAAAGCTCTTGAATGTCTCCTTCATGGTTCGTGTGTTGAGGAATCGTGACGCAAATGGTGGGCTTACCTCTGAGAGATGGTATCAGAGAGACAGAACATCCAGAGGGGGTTGAAGGGGAGAAGGAAGATATTTAGAACAAGGCCATAAAATTGTTTACAACCATCTGTGATGAAAACGAACAAAAAGGCTTTTTCACAATCATCTTCACTACCTTCCTCTGGAGATGATCCTGAAGCGATTTGGGAAAACTCTTCTTTCCACTTCCTTCTCTTCTTGGGTGGTGGCTCAGCCCTTGGCTTCACTTGTTTGGGTTTGGGCTTTTGGCTCTGGGGAAGTGAAGACGGCGGAGCTGTCAATCCCAGCAAAGTTTTCACCTGGACACTCCTGTGAGGCAGAACAAGACACTTGTGAAGAGCCACTTTCACTAAACTGATACATCACAGCAGTCAGTGCTCCTCGTGTACCTTAATGAGTTCATAGGCTTGCAGCGCGGCTTCCGACTACAAACGCGCACATACTCCCTTTTGTTAACTGTATCCAGGAATTTCACATACACCCTCCTGTACATGGTCTTGGCATCACCAAAGTATCCAAGGTACTACATACACAAAAGACAAAAATTTTAAGTGTTGCAAAGAAAAGCAAAACAAAAATGCAGAAGTAGTTTGAATAAATCTATCTTGAACTTACGCTGTTTGTAGCAGAGAAAACTCTCCTTCCGTCTCTCAGCTCAGGGACAAATTTCTGCAGGAGAGCCTTCTGGACTTTCCAGATAGCTGGAGGTTCACTGCCTGCCCTCATTGTCACCTGGACACATGCAGGCAACAGTAAGAGGAGACTCACTATGTGGTTTTTGAGCACTTACAGGTAAATTAATCAGTGAATACTAAAAAAAAAAAAAGGGATATTAAAAAGTCAGGTTTGTCACTTGAAATAAGTGCATTGAAATAAATACACTTCACTACAAAACAGCTCTGAGCTTTAGCTCTGATATGATATATTCAACCTTTCTGACAGTCCTTTGTGCTACTTTCTCTACTTTGTGTAAACAAGTTAAAAGAGCATGCACCATATTTTCAGTGTATAGTAAATGAATGGGTCAGTGTTTCTCAAGAGGGAAAAAGGTGAAAAAACAAAACAAAACAAAAAAAACGAGACCTTGAGACAACAGGTGCAAAGTTCCTATGTGAGATGTATTACTTTTGTAACTGTAAATCTGTTTTGAATCCGATATATTTTTAAACTGAACATTTTTTAATGATTTTTTTTCCCTCAAATAATCTGACTTTGTGATATACAGTACAGTAATAATTCTTTTTAAAATAAGTGGCCTATATTGACCATCAGGAGACTGTTTCGAAGAGCTTAGCGGCTTGCTAAAGAAAACAAATAACACTGAACTACCAAATGGGAATAATATAAGGTTCACTTTTGTGAACCTTATATTATTCCCACAACCTTATATTGTGAACCCTCCAACAAAAAGTCAAGTTCTAGTACCTTCATGGTTTCGATATCCTCATTCCTGACAACAAACTCATCTCTTTCGCGATACATTCCCTCTCCCCCACTGTCAGACAGCTCCTCGTCAGTCAGTCCCTCCATGGCCACGTTCATTAACTGTGCAGCCATCTGGCCTGACGGGGTCTCCTTATACTCTTCTTTGGTCATAAACATTGTCCCTCCTGGGGCTGGGGCTGTTGATGGTACAGGAGTGGATAGCTGCGGCAAGCAGGCCTGTGTAAGAGTGTGTGACACAGGGGGATCGTGGTCTGGTTTCATCAGCGAGCCGTGGATTTGGTTATCTGAAGGGTTGAAAATATATGAAAGTGTTGAATAAAATTATCTTAAAAAAAAAGTAACAGGAAATAGAAAACTAACTGGATTTCCTACTTTCAGAATAAATTTGAAGATTTCAGACAGCAATATAATCATTTATTACAGAAATCTAGCAATGGCATTTTTTTACTGATGCATTTATTGTCACACATGTATATTAGCTGGATTAACATACATCTGATATCCACAGAACTGGGTATCAAGTCCCAGCAATGCATTTGTGATGCTGTGGCTACAACGACAGTGTTTGTATTTGAATCAGTGCGATTCAAATAATTCAACTACAGTTTTTGAAAAGCTGCTCATACTCAACAATATCATCATCCTACAAAAGCTTTTGAAAAGCTTAATCAGGATACAATTACCTGTTCTTGTTTTTCGATCAGAGGATTCATCCAGAGATGACAGCGCCGAGCTGATGCTGTTCCTCAGAGCCTGGTTCTTGCCAGTGCTCTCCTCTTCGTCTGAGCTGAACGATGGCAACGTCTCCAGGTTCTTTTGCAGATCTTCATCTAGATGTTTCTGCTGAGAGCTCACTGCCGGAGACTCTTGGGGGAGAAAGGGTCTGGGCAGAGCTTGCACTTTGAGAGGCAAAGCGGGCAAAGCACACAGTTTGGATGATGTGGAGGGTTTTCTCTGGCGGTTAATTGTCCGTGTTGGACTTGGGGAGTATTGCTGTTTGGGGCCAGATTTGATAAAGTCTAGGAAGGAGCCAATGAAGCCAGTTTTGACCTCTGGCTGTTTCTCTTCCACTTCACGAATCTTCTGCCTGATCCGCTCTTGCTGTGGACAGCTATCATATATATTATGTGAAGAAGACGGCGAGCCAACATCACTCCCTCTGGAGGTTGGCCGCTTTGCTTGTCCACTGCGTTTGGCTGTTTTTGCAAGTCCCCCATCATCCTCTGGACCGCCTGGTTTGGTTAAGGACTTAGAGCGAGCCTTCTTTTTGGGAGAATCCCCACCACCATCTGGACTGTCTGTACCTTTGACATTATTCTGGACGCCTGGCGGGTCAAACACCTGTCCAGTTGAGTGGAAGCCACTCTCAGAGCCCCTGCCATCTCCATTTGTTACAAGCTCGCTGGTACTGTCGTGGTGAATGGTCTGACCCTGGCAGCTTGTAGCCTTCTGAGCATCATTTAGTGTCATGCTGATTGTGTGACATTTTGTGTTTGTCATGACTGGATTTTGTGCTGAGGAAAAACTTGGCGATGCGTGTCTCAAATCTACAGTCTGAAGGTGACCTCTGGAATCAACTGGACTTGCCACCCCCCCCATTTCAGCCTCAGCAGAGGATGCAGATTTAACAAAGTCTTGTGGTGTTACGCCACAGGCTGCCACAGTGGCAGCCAGGATGTCATCTACATTTGACAATATACTTCTGTCATCTGCCATCAGCATAGAGTCTGGGAAACAAATGGAGTTAAGAGCAAAGTGGTTCTTGGCATCAACTGGCTGCTGATTTGCTGTGTGGCTGTAGTGGTGTTTAGAGGAAGAGGAACTTTCTGCGCTTGCTTCAGACACTACTGGGCCTTGTTGAGTCTGGGTTTCAGGCACACTGGGGCCCAAGAGATCTTCATCAGCCTGAAGGTACTGGACATGGCTTGGAGCCACACTCTGACGTGGCTGGATACCTTGCACTGATGCCAGCTTTGATGTATTCTGACTGTTGTGGACTAGAGACTGCTGGACCAGAATCATTTGGTTGGGTTCCAATAGAACCTGGCTGCTGGGGACTGTGATGAACTGTGTGTGCGCTGCTGGGGTCTGGCTCTGTGACTGACTATGGGTCTGGTGGTTCTGTTGATGTGGCTCAGGAGAGCAGATCTGAAGATGGTGCTGCTTGGGTTGCTCTGAGCAAAGGGCTACATGTGAGGGCACAATAATGGAGTTTGTAGTTTTCGTATTGGCAGTTTTATGTGAATTTGTACTGCTTGAATTAATCTGCTGCTGGCTCACAGAACCCATCTGTTCATCCTTTACTTGTGCCGAAGCTGCATGACCTAGTCCCATGGGTTGTTCATCAGAACGCGAATTGCTTCGAATAACACTTAGTGGTTTGTGATCATCCATTTTTGAAACAACATAAATGACATTGTTCTGACAGGCCACACTGTTATCAGCAGAAACCATGGACACCTGCTGAAGAGCATCTATGTCCTGGAGAGGAAGCTCTTCCAGTTTTTCTTTGTCAAACGTTGGCTTAATGTCCTGTATTGACGATACGATGCTATTTTGTAACGGTTCAGGAGCTGAAGAGTAGGTGGACAATGGTAAAGACAAAACATTGTGGGATTGTGTCTGCTGATGGGAAAGGGTGTTGTGTGTTTTATCTGCTATCGAGTCCTGTATGTGGGCGTAGTTCACTATCGAATTTGATGTGGGTAGAGTCTGTACACATGTGGGTGGGTACGAAGAGTTGAGAGATTGTCCTGTGGCATAGTTTTGAGAACGAGTTCCCAAAGCTTGTTCCAGTGATTGAGATGTAAATGTCATATTCAGGGCACCCTGAGAGTGGGATGTAGGGTAACTCTCAGAGGGATTTCCTGGGCATAAGCTCTGAACCTGTGCTCCATACTGGATCTCCTGTTCTTGGTTTAGCTCAGGGGTGGGTGAGTAGACAAGAGTTTGGCTTACAGATGCCACACTGTCAGAGTGGCTTGAGAGCGAAGGCAAAGTTGTGTAAAGGGAAGAGAGTTTGTCTGAGGTGGAATGGGAGGTCTGTGACTGTGTGAGTGGTGTGATATAGGTTTGAGGGAAACTGCTGGACATTAGGCTAGATAGCTCAACTGCCTGCTGATTTGCAATCACCAAGTGTTCCTTCTGAGCAGGGGAAGGAAAACGCTCAGGAGACCCTGTTGTCAGGGTCTGAGAGTCAATCTCTTCATCCCTGGCAGAGTGTGGAGCTAGCTTGGGAGAGCAGTCTTTATCTTTCAGCAGTGAAGTGGATGAGTAAACCTGTGCTACACAATCACTTTTGGGTTGTGGAGAACCACTGATACCTTGGTTGGAGTCTGCTGTTGTGGAAGGGCTGGAGGACACTGGAGTGTGACAGGATGAATCCTGCTGGTAGGATGCATCTGCTTCACTGCCAGAGCCAAAGTACCCCTGTAAGGAGTGGTCTGAATTTGGCAACTGCTCTGAGGCAATGTGGCTTCCTGAAGGCCTTTGATGGTGTTTGATCACACTACATTCACGCTGAAGAGCTCTTTCAATAGAGCCAGAGAAAATCGTAGCCCCATAGGATTGTGGAGCACCATGAGGTGTAGGGAGTGTAGAGGGAAGTAGGCTGAACTGGGGTTGTAAGAGGTGGGGGGCTGACTCCTGGGCTGAGCGGTAAGTGGAGGACTGCACAGGCAGAGCTGAGCCCAGAGATGGAGCAGAGAGATGATTGAAGGCCAGCGCAGTCGGAAGCACAGTTTGACTTGATTTGAGATGTACCAGAGAGTCATGGTGGGAAAACAGGCCGCTGGTGGAAGTGCTGAAGGCTGGATCCTGGAGAGCCAGAGAAGAGTTGGTAGCATAACTCCTTGAAGGGTAGGCACCTGTGTGCTGATAGGATGACAGAACTGCAGGAGGGGGGAAAGTGGCTGTGGAAGGTAGGGCACCAGTCAAATACAGCTCTGTCGTAGAGGTGTTGGTACCTGAAAGGAAGACATTAAATGGGGAAGATTTTTTTAAATAACATTTTTCACTACAATAATCCAAACATAATTTAACCATAAATAAGACAAAACAGAAAATTTAATTTCATAAGAAAAACAACAATTCTGCATTTACTTTGAAGTTTTGATTACAGAAAGTATAAATTCAAGATTTTTTTTCTTGTCAACTTCATTTAATTTGTTAATACACATGGTTTCATTATTACTGTTGTTATTATAGTATTTCAGAGCTGCAAAGCATTCCCAAAAATATTGGGACAGTAAAGCTTTCACCACTTTGTAATACTGTCATTCCCTTTTCACAATACTTTACAAGGGTGTTATTTTGTCCTATTCTTCCTGCAAACACATCTTAACATGGGCAATGGTATGGGTTATCATCACATTTTTCAACTCAAACCTCTCCACACACTCTTTTTGGGATGGGTCAGGACTGCAGACAGGCTACTCTAGTATCTGTACCACCTTGTTCCTGAACAATGCCTTTGTAATGTGTGCAGAACTTGGTTGTGTATTGGTTTGATGAAAAATGCATGGATGTTCCAGGAAAATATGTGGCGCTGAAGGCAGCTTATGTTATTCTAAAGTCTCAGCGTACTTTTCCACATTGATGCTGCTGTCACAGAAATGACTTTGGTTTGTTCTGATACAACTCCATACCATCAATGAAGCCTGACTTTTAGCTTTGTTATTGACAGTAGTCCAGATTATTCTTGTTGTCTTTAGTCTGGAACACAGAGGAGCCATTTGTTTCAAGAAAATCCTGGATTACCAACTGGTCTCACCACAACACATGTTCCATTCTGTGATGGTCCATGTCATATGCCTCCAAGCCCAAAGGAGTGAATGTTACCTCTGGACAAGGTTAATTGTCCTTTGTGAATGTAGCTCTGTATTATAGTGCTTGGCAAAGATTTCCCACAGTAATCCTTTGCCCATGTGATTACATCAACTAGTCATGAATAACTGTTCTTGATACAGTTCACAAGTAGTCATCTTACGTTTTAATGAAATGCCTTTAATGCACCAAAATTTCCCATATTCTCTGAATGTTTAAATATCATAATGTAAAAGAAAAATATGCAAATCCCTTCCAGTGTCTTACACTTTCCTTTGAGAAACATTGTTATGAAACACTTCAACGATTTTATCATGCATCAAAGACTCAGTGTTTAAAGGATGCTGCTTTTAAACCAACTCATGATTATCATCCCCCATTTAATGCAACATAATTATTTCACCTTCATTAATAGCCCTGTGTAGTCCTTGTCCCAATTATTAAAAGCTGCATTGCAGGCCTGAATTGCAAAAAATGAAATGAGGTTGACAAGAAAAAGCATGAAATAGGAATAGGATTCCCTGTGTTTTATTTTATTTATTTGTTTTTCTTTGACTAATCTGGTGTTGTAGAACTTGTGATAAAACATCTAGGCTTGATTTTGTTCATATGAATTGACTGTACTCATTTAAGTTTATGTGTTCTCACCAGCAGACCAAGATGAAGGTCTAAACGGGGGAAGCAGTGAGGCACTAACAGGACCAGCCTGGAGACTTCTTGACTCCATGGCTGACAGGAAGCTCATTATTGAGGTCACGGGAGTATTACTGCGTGATTCAAGTGTTCCTGAAAGTTAAAATAAGGAAGGATGGATCGCAACAGAGAGCATCAACACTAAAAACCAAACACATCTCATAAGATCTGTTATTTAGCTAAAGTGATCTCTTAAAAACTAAACTCTTAGCATCCATAACTCACCTGCTGCAGCAGGAATGTGTGTTGTAGTGTAGGTGGGAAGCTGGTTCGTAGAAGTGTAGTTCTGCTGCTGGAGGAGCTCTCCATCAAGCAGTCCTGCACCATAACTGGGACTGTTTGCACAAATAAACATGTAACTGTCATGAGCACTCTCATCTTTACAAGCAACAGAGAGCCAGCCATGTTAGCATGAGAAAATAAAGGAGATAGGGAATTCAATCTACTAGCACTTTCAGTCATGTGAAAATGAGAAAGTACTCCCTGTTTCATTTCTAAAGTTTTACACAACAGACATTATTATTAGACATTTTTAGTGGTGTTCTAACTAGTGTCCTTACTAATGTTGGAAAGGTTCATCCTATTATTGCTCTCACAGCCAGTCAGAAACTCCATCACAAATATTAATAAATACTGTTGCTCAAGTAGTTGGACATGTCTTTCCACATCAAAGCTTTCTTCTTTATGTCCCAATATCTTTTCAAACTCATATTGTGCAACTCAGGAAGATAGGACACCTCAAAACCAGTTTTTGTGGTCTGACATATTCTTGCAATTGGACATGACAAGGTATTGTAACAGACCAACCAAGTTGAACATCTTTTTTTTTTTTTTAAGCTTAATTGCTCAATGCCAGAATGGCTCATGCATTCTGGTGCTGTACTCAGCTCTGCACAGGTTCCAAAACAGAGCACAGACCCTCCCTGCAACATCCCATCTGAAAAGCTCCTTAGAAAGCACTGCTTTGCTCAAGTCAATTGAATTCTAACCAGTTGTTTTGAAGAAAAATATACCAGAAAAATATACCTTTACTTCAATATAATATACACTAGTTTGGTTAAATATCAGTAGGGACAACTCTGCCAGTCCAAATTATTCCATGTCTAAATCTATGAACCTTGATTTTAAGCAAAAGTAAGAAATCTTGAGTTTAACTTACTCAGACCTGCACTTCAGGTCAACCACATTAAGTTTATAACTAAAGGAGTTTTTTTAATGACTTCAAACAAATATCAAGAGTCAGTGATCTCATGTCCAGACCACATATTGAGAAGCTCATCAATCCCTTAATCTCCAGCAGAGCTGGCTACTCTTAACAGCCTTCTCCCTGGTTTTCCCAAAAAGATTACTGGAGTTTAAACTCATTCAGATTGCTGCTGCCAGAATCCTAAAGACAACCAGAAAAACTACGCATGTCACCCCTGTCCTCAAATCTTTACACCGGCTCTCGAATCACAACACAGATGGTGCATAACTGATGCGTAACACCTGGACTCAATGATCTGATCAATTACACTTTGCAGCCGTATTCAGCAACAAGGAATTATACTTCAGTTTAGCCCAAAATCAAAATATCATGGGCCATCAGCATCTGAACCCTGAAGTGATATTGCCATGATAAAATAACGATGCATCATTTTAACCTTTCATATTTAAGTGTTCATGAAGACCTGGTCCTGTGGTGTATGATAACAGCTGAATGCATCGTTGACAAGTGTTTAAGTGTTGCTTATACTTTTCTAAACAATCGATTAATAATTTGGGGACACAGAGGATCTCTAACATCATGTGGAACATAAACCAAGTAGGACACTGAGATCTTTAAGTGCAGTTAGTTGGTAAAATCTCAAGTTAGAACCAAGCAAGGTGGGATGCATTTAGAAGATGGAAAAAAATCTTACTGTTGATATTAAATGCACCCCAATTCTAACAAGTTTTAAAGTTCAACAGAAAAGTCTGCTGTTTTCCTGTTCCTACCATTGTATCATCTTCTGCTGCACCGATTAATGCACTACATTGTTGTTATATAGAAATCTTTATTTCTTTTTTCCATCTATATCTTAAATGACTTTTTTTAACAGTTTACTGCTTCCAATATTCTGACCTATTTCTTTGACTTTGTGGAGCACTTTGAATTAAGAATGCACCAATCTAGCTTTTTCAATCTAGATACCGATAATGGTAGCTGGGATTTGGTTTGGATATCAGTCAATACCTCACACCACTTCTGAATTACTGACAATAAACATTTGCCCCCAGCATTTACATTTTAAATAAATTAAACTCAAACTTCAATTGAATAAAACATAGCACTAAAAAATAAAACTGAACATACACAGAAACAAAGTCACTTTGTGCATCATACGTCAGCAACAAATTTAAAGCGAACAGATCAATGCATGGAAAATGATCAGTATCATTTTCTGATAACCGATTCACAGACAACCAATTCACACATTTTGTCAATATATCAGATCCCAATATCAGACGGATGCATAACTACTTTGGATAGCCTCTGTGTTTGAAATGTGCTGTATGTTTAAAGCTGCTTTACTTTTCTGAGATCATTTAGCTATGTGAAGTTTAAAAAAAAAAAAAGTATATATTTTGTTTGCCTGAAGTTGGAGTGACAACCTGCCAGGAACAGACTCCAGTAGACCCCTGTAACCCTGACTATGAAGAAGTGGATATAAAAGATGGATGGATGGTTATCTTTTTTTCCTAAACAGTTGTTTGGCCTTTCTGTTTGTGTGAAGAACTTTGTAAACATGGTTTTAAAAGATTTTACATTATTATCACTACTATTAATGAAATGTCTTTTTCAACTCATCAGAAAAAAAAATTACAACTAATCATAATTGTGTTATGCAACACATATTACTTTGTTATTATTCCGAGAAGTGGCCCACCATAATAAAGAGATCCACATGTCTGACTTGCAAAAATTAAAAGTAACAAAAGTGGAAAGTTCATATTTATTTTCAATATCTGTCAAATCACTTATACTCCCTCCTTGGTGAAAATGCTCAGGATACTGTAAAAGTCAGATGTAATCAGATGAAGTAAGACTAATCTGAAGTACTGACCTTCTGCCAGAAGGTAAACATCAGCGGATGGGGAGAACAAAGCTGAAAGGGAGTCATTCTGACTTTTTACGGTCCCTATGAGAGCCAAACACACCAGACATCCTTCACATGCGGCTATTATTTGTCAACTGACTCAAAAGGTGGTAAAAAATGACTAAAATGAATGCACCACTGATGAAAACCTTAAAAAACAAAAAAAAAACAAGTCAGATGATGACTGAATTTCCAGAGGGTCCAAGTGAAATACCACTGCTAATTATCACACACCTATGACATTTATGGGACACTGTGATAATTAAAGTAAATTTACTATAATGTACTTAATTTACATCTGTAACTTAACGACAATTTTGTCAGCAAGTATCCTCCCACCTCCTTTTAGTAAATATATTTGTTATAAAAATGGCAAACAAATAAGTCCAAGTTTGATATGTACAACTTTGAAAAGTTTTGCTGCAACCTCAACACTGACTAATGAAAACTAATAACTGACACAGCTGGAATGATGAATATTGAGACATGGACACGTCGCCTGAAGAAACAACATAATTTAACATGCCATAAGTGTCAGATAATAAAGTAGCATTATTGGCTAGTTGAGTCTTCTTGTTTTGGATTCAGAGAGCAGGTAAACGTCAGAGATCTAACCACAACAACAAACACAGCTCTTCAACTCAAAAGACAGTCAGAAAACACTCTTTTTCCTTAGTTAATAAGAGTTCATGGCCATGTTGGGGAGACATTGTGCTAGCGAAAACTAGCAAACACACAACTAAACCTGCCAACAGGACACGCTGAGAAATGTCTCCAGTTTCCTCTAATGCTCCTGCCAACCACAAGGACCTCTGCACTTCCCTCCAAGACCAAAGCTAGGCCCCTCCATCACCGAAATTTCCTTGGGAAGGTGACCCGCCCTCTCCTTCATCTATTACCTCGGTTTGATAGCAGCTGAGCCGCGGTCATAGGCCCACGACGCTACGCTCTGTGCTGGTGGAGCCAGCGCGTCCGCGAAGCTGGAGCTCGGGTAGTTTCTGTCCATCATCCGGCGAAAGCTTCACTTCCCCAGCGGAGCTTTGAGGAGCAGCGGACACGCATCGTAGCAGCACCGGGTCAGAGCCGACCACCGACGCAGGCTGTCCCGTGAAAAAACCGTGTGCGCTCCGCTAAAAAAAAAGTAAAATAAAATAACAACCGCCTCGAAGCTGCTGATCCCTGGTTCAAGTATCACCTTTCCCTCGGCGTGATTTACTTATTTTTCGCTCATTTCCCGTCATATAAGAAGTTAGTTTGGAGATTTCTGAATGTGAGGCAGGGGCACTTGGCTGCAGCTAGCGGGCTCAGTGAAACTTTCCACAAATCGGATAATGTTAACTCTGCAGACACACCAAATTTCTTCACACTACCTATCGACTTGCAAAGCTGAAACGATCTAGAGAAGAGTTTCTGAATCTGTTTCGCCACGCTTAAAAAAAAAAAAAAAAAAAAATCACGTGACCACACCAAAGCAAACCCCAAGCTGCTGAAAGAGGCGTGGCGCTGATTTTGAACATATCTGTGTATTTGTAAAATTACCTAACTGTCGCTCTATCAGTTTTTGTGATAATTTTGGGTGGTGCTTTTTTACATGTAATTCAGCAGTTGCATTCATTTTACTGTGGTTTACAGTAGAATCTCATTTCTTTAATATAACACTAATTATTAATATTATTTGTATTACAATAAATGGAACATGTTGAACACATTACTATTGTCTTAATGTTAAGCTAATGTGCAATACCATCTGGACGAGAACCTGTTGAAGAATTTTAACTAGAATCAGGTGTGTTGAAGCAGTGAAACATCTAAAACTATGAAGACTCCAGCCCTCGAGAACCGACTTTAGACACTCCTACTTAAAGGTGATCAGTCCGAGGCAGCATTATGCTGGACTCACACAGTATCTTTGCATGCATTGTCTGCATCCATCTTCCTAGATTTTGAATGAAGTGACATCATCCATTACCGAAATCAATTATAGGTTATGTGCTTTGAATTGACTGATCCCTCTGACCCCCCCAAAAAACCTCCCCAACCCCCCAAAAGTTGGGGGATTTTCAACCTTTCCCACTTCAACACATGCATCCACCAGTGAATTGTAACAACACCGTTGGAGCCCAGCCAACAGGGGGAGTTTGTCCATAAGGGCGATTGGGTGACGCACCACCAAAGGGAAAACAGAATTTTTT
>JAOWBL010000018.1:12199651-12212500 GCA_028564865.1 Zenarchopterus dispar
CACACACACACACACACACACACACACACACACACACACACACACACACACACACACACACACACAAACAAACAAAAAAAAAAAGAAAAAGAAAAAAGTGGCGCAACGTTGTTGTTATCACAAATGTGTCAGAAATGTCTGAGAACCTCAGAAGTGTCTCCTCCTAACAGAATGTACCCAGTCACTTCAAACCTAACACCACCGTCAGACAAAAACTGATTCACCCAAAAGCAAAATACTCAAAAGAAACTAAGTGGCGTTTTCTAGTCCAGTGCAATGAGAAACACATAGATTTACAATGGAGAAACTAAACAGCCCTATAAACACATGGCACAACATGGGTCAAGGTCAAGACTCAGTGGTCCACCTGCATCTCAAAGATAAGGGACTCTCTTTTGAGGAAAATAATGTACACATTTTGAACCAAGAAGACAAATAGTTTGAAAGAGGAGTATAAGAAGCCATCTATATTAAACAAAAAAAAAACAACCTCAAATAGAGCGGATGGACTCATATATATATCCTACTCAGGTGGTTTTACATGGATTTGCACTTCATCATGTGACCAAAACCAGGTAAACAACTGGCAGTAGGAAAAAACTCATGAGGGTCAGTAATTTGCACATGACCTCCATATCTTATGATCTTGAAACTCCCCATCAGTCTTTTCAAAACTAGTAAGTCTTCTTCCTAATTTTCTTCATATGTCTCATAAAGACATGTCAGTAACTCAGGGATAAGTGACATCACCATTGCACATAAGGCTCGGATGGGAAAAGGTTATGCAATGAGATGCATAGTAAGTGTTACGGATTTGATTTATGCTTCTACTCTTGCTTTTCCAGTGAAATTACATATAATGTTAGAGACAAAGTTAGGAGAAAAAGAAGAATGTCTCATCTTTTAGTGAAAAACCATCTGCATTAATAGTGTTTATGTTTCGAGCACCATCTTTTTACAGGGAGAGGCTCAGTCCAGAAGACTTCTGGTCTGTGTTTATATAAAGAAGCCGATAGGATGCAACTAAGCAGTCTCTTCTGGCTGGCTGGATAGTGTTAATTGAAGTGCAGAAAGAGCCCCTCTCTTGTACTTGACTGCATCTCTGGAAACTGTCAGACTCCCACAATCACACCGAAGAAAGTTGACATGAAATGAAAGGAGTGAACAGAATGAAATTTAAGACTTTTGTAGTGTAAGGTGATATTGTGGCCTCACACCATAATATAATAATATAGTGTCTGTATCTCACCCATTAAGAATTCCCTGTGGCACTGAAACAGTAATTTGAGTGGATTTAGGTTCTTCACTTCATAAAAAGTAGTTGAATTGCACTTTCTAAAGGAAAAATGCAATTGGAGTTTCAAAGAAAATCCAGATTTGTGTTATTTTATTATTTAACAGTGTATCACCAATCACACAGAGTTTTTATTATTCCCATCAGTGTGTAGATAACGTTATTGTTGTAGCCTTTTTGTTGCTGGAAACCTTTTCCCTTTTTGATGAACAGAATAAAACAACAACAAATGACAACTTTAATGGTAAATCTCTTTTTTTTTTTTTTTTGGCTGAACTGCCAATAGCAGCCTAGTGCTGATCTGACAGAACATACATGTCTATTAAAATGCCCTTCTGTATGGTCCTAATGTGACAGTAGCAATTGTCTAAGATAAAATAACGATAAAATATATGTGGTACAAGTACATGTTTCATATCTTAGGTGTTGTGGGGAAAACAGAATCAGAAAGGCCAGAGGAAAAAGAATTGTGAGAAAAGTATTAATGTAACCCTCAATATTTAGTTACCTTCTCAGTTCCTGATAACCTGAGCTGTGTGTGCAAATATTGCCAATTAAGCCGAACCACCTTTATCTGTCTACGATAAGACGGGGTCATGCTGCTTTCACTAGATGAACTAACCACGAAACACATCTGAGGTAATTCATATGACAGACCCTCATCTTACCTGCTGTTTAAACAACAGTGAGACACATTTAAAGAAAGGATTGAACAATCTCTACCGAGAAGAAGCAGTTGAAAAGCATCTGAAAGCTGCACATGCAAAAGGTCATAAAGTGAGCTTTGTTCCCCTCAGCTTCTATCTGCTCGGCACTCCACCTTGCCAGTGGCTGTGATGAGGTTGTGCTCCTGAGAATGCGTCTTGTGATTTACACCCTCCGATAAGAGCTGGAGATGCAACCGGACAGAGGTGTGCAGTGAGCCTTAACAGACCTCTGATATGATAGGAAAATAACACACTGCAGCAGTATGTGCTACACCTCTAATGCCCTTTTTAATTTCAGAGAAAGATATCAGTGGTACGACTGAAATGATCAGACTATCAATCTGGAAATTTTCAGGAAAGATTCAAAATAAAAGAAAAGGAAAATGCTGTGGATTGGGGCTGAGTGTAATGTCAGCAATCTGCACTTTCCTGATTTCATCACAATCTCGAAGGGAGATGTCTAAACGTCTAAACTCACCAAACTGCTGACTCTGCTGCCACCATGTCCAGGTGAGCTCAGTACTTCTGGGGTGCAAATGATCCTTTTAGGTGATGGCTGATGACCTTGTGTTCTTTATCGTTTCTCTGTACTCCACAGTCTCTGGTGGTGGACGTTCTGGTGGCTCTGCAGATTTTCTTTTAGTTCCAACTGATGCACTCCATTATAACACATTTCATTTTACAATGTCAAGTTATTGCAGGTAGTTTTCCAAATATTGTCACAGTATATTTAAGTCAATTTTAATATAAAAAAATTATAATAGTGGGGGTGAAATAAAATGTTTCATTTTATGTCAGTTTTTTTCCCCTCACATTTTAGGGACATTAAGAAACAATGAGTCAGGTTGACTACATCTCAGCAGTGTTTATTAAACTATGTTTCAAATTTGCAGTGGCAGTGAATCAGCCAACACCACAAGCGTTGATACTACGGTAATAAAGTTCAGACCTCAGCAGGCGGGGTGATCTCAAGTTCACATAACCATTTTCAAATCTTCTCAGTTCCCAGACAAAGTGACCCTCTTGTTCGAGCATATTTCACACCCCAAGTCACAGCTCATCCACAATGCTGGCATGCTGGTCTTTTAAGTAAAACCAGATGTAAAAAGTCAGTGGAGAAAAAAAGCCCCAATTAAAACGATTGCATGCTTTTTCAAAAGACACCAGTAGTTTTTGAAAAATGATTAAAAAGTGTTCATTGTCCACTAATGGAATAACAAATTCTATACTAATGTCCAACTCCAAAATTAATTCCATATTACAAGAAAAAAAAAGACCATAACAGGTTATCTTCACCGTTCTTTTATTGGATGAATATAAAACCTGCTCATTTCAGTCTGAGAATCTGGAACTAGAGGCCGCGAAGTGGAGACAGTTGGGTTAAAGGTGGAGTTAGGCAGAAGGTGAGAGGGCTTGCAGGCTGGTCTTGACGGATGTTAGGTTTGTCTTCCAGGAGCTGAGCCTGTCGTACAGCTGCTGCCATTGCTGCTTGCCAAAAGTGCGGTGTGTGCTGTGGCTGGGGGAACAGAGACAGAAAAGCAAGGCCAAGGTCATGCTTCACAACACCGGTGAATGCAACTTTGAAAAACGTGAAGCTGCCCCTTTTGCACAAACACCTCAACCCATCTTTATCAGCATATTGAGGCTGAATCACAAGGAGAAAACAATTCAGCTAAGTATTAAATTACATTACCAGATGCTTTTATTCAAGTTTACTTAAAACAGTGGAATACAATCAATCTACAGTAACAGTAGATCACAAAGTAGGTGCAGATAAAACAGTATTTAAATAAATGTGGTTAAATACCACTAAGATTGCATTAAAGTGCTCAGGAACTTGAAGGGGAAGAGTAGTTTATGACAGGTGTGCTTGGAAGCGGACAGTTTTCAAGCATGAATAAAGTAAATGCTTTATTCATGCTTTGTTGCACATGGTGCTTTTGTGAAGACTAAAACCAAAAAATATCTTTTTTTTTTTTCCTTGAGCAGCAGGACCAGAACACTTCTGGCCAGATTCAGGACTACAAGACAAGTTTGTGTAAATTGTTGGGTGTCTTTTTTTTTTTCCTTGAGCTCTAGAATTACCCGAGACAATACTGCTCAATAAATTAGGACAACACAAATAAGCTATAAAATAAATAAATAAATAAATAAAATTTAAAAAAGCACTCTTGTAAAGGTGATTCTGGTTTTCTTTTTATAACAAAAAAAAAAAAAGAAATAAAATAAAATAAAATAAAAAAATAAAAAAAGAGTCATTTCTGTTTTGCTTTTAATATCTAGAAGCCAGCGAGAAGGTAGCTAAAGCCACCAGAAGTCATGACTTCAAGAAAAAAATTAAAAAATAAAAAAGGACAAGCACAGCAAAATAAGTGACAATGATGAAATGATCTGGGAAAGACAAATCTTAAAAAAATCAGCATACAGATAATTTATACAGTCCAATGCAAACATTTAACATTACATTTTTATGTTAAGGTTGTGTAAAATATGTGGAAAACCTACCTCACAACAACTTTTTGCTGTGTCTGGTCAATTTTGCAGTACACCATTTTGGTCCGTACAGCTACAAAGAGACAAACAAACAAATAAATGAACGAAAAGAGGCCAAGTTCTGTGACAGAAAGCTATAAACCTGTTCCTCATGACTTGTGTTTGATGCACAACAAATACCTTTTACTCAATCCAGACTTGCATAGTCATTTACATAAATATTTGGGGGAGTTGGAGAATATTTTGTGTGTTAAGATCTAATAATAAGTGAGGGGAAATAAGTTTTCTGTGATGTGTTTGTACCGTCAATGACAAAAGCTTCGACGTCATCTGCTCCAATCTGCAGTTCCTGTTGCATGGTGTCAAAGGAGATCTCCTTCATTTCTACAGCCATGCCCATGAATGTCAGCAGACGCATCTTGGCCATGTTTTGCTCATGAGAAAGACCTGAAGAGCAATAGGCAGGGATCATTTAACACAAAATGGTCAGAGTCAATTACTCTGCACTCAGGGAGTTTCCCTGTAATAATGGTTTCTACATTTAAGAGCAGTCAGGCCATCTACTTAGCAAAACAAACATTGGTCCATATTGTCTGTTTGGAGAGTCCATCCTACACATTCTTTAATTACACCTAATTTCTTTGTAGTGAGAAAAAAAAAAAAAAAAACATACTGCTGACACACACATTCTTAACCTGTGTCAACACAGTGTAATGAAACACCAGCTCCTTACAGAGAAAATTCCCCAATTACACACACAGAAACACTAGCGCAACATCTCCAGTCAATAATCTTTTTGTTTATCAACCTTTATACTACTTCTCTGCACAAGTGTGTGCTTTATTACACGTAAAACGCCATCGCCACTTACCAAGAGAATCAATGAAGTCCTTGTTACTCTGGTAAAATTTCACGTATGATGCTAGTTTTGCGCTCACAAAAATGGTTAGCAGCTGGAAAGGCAGCAGAGACATTAGAGAAATGTCATTATAGGTCTGTAAAATTAGAAGGCTGTTGGACAAATGCAGACCAAAAGTTATGATTTACATGGGGGTGTGGGGGCTATTTAGGTAATATCTTGGCCAACATTGTTCCAAAACAGAACATCGTTCAGCACTCACATCATGGATGAGCTCCCCCTCCAGGAAACGAACTGGCTTCAGGGTGAGCAGGTGGTCAAATAGGAAGGTGTTGGGGTCTTTAAGGGCACGAACAATACACCTAAGACAGAATGAACACAGATGAGTGAATATATGAAGAGGTACTCATTTGAGACTTAGCACCAAATACTGAAGAAGTTCACATGGCTTACCTGTGGGCATCCACACGTGCTTGTGAAGCATTGTCTTCTGTGTAACTCCCCAGCAACTCAACCATCACTTTTGCTGCAGGCTCACTGTAAAACAGGTGGTTGGTATGCATGAAAATAATGTACTTATGTCCCCGAATGCATTTCAAACCAATTAGTCAACAAAAGAGCAACACATGGCAAAACCTACTAATTTAAAGTTAAGGTGGTCTATCTGAATGTTTCCAAAATGCTAAAGTGAGCACGACTTAAGACCTGTGAGACCACCCACTCAGTTTAGTGGTGATCCTTTAAAACGTGTAGATTCTGAATCACAACAAAGCATTTTACTTGTTGTGACCAGATGGTGCATCGTCATGCAATGCATCACATAAATCTTTGCAATAAAGCACTTATTCAGGACCATTGCAAATTTGAACATTTGGAGAAAAAAAGAGAGGGAAGAGTTTCATATGGGACAGTGGCTGTCAGGACATTCCACTATTGGAATAGCACAAAGGAGACTGAATATTGGCCAGAATAGAATTTAGTGGTATTTAAAGCCCTGTCTGAATAGACACTTTAGAGCTCTTTGCTGCATGCTTAAGCGTTAAATAGGCTTTATGCCAGAAAGAAGTATTATTTCAGTCAAAAATGTATGCTTTCCACAAATAGTTATATTACACCATATAAATTTCCCTTTTGGGATTAATAAAGTATTATTCAATTAAAATACTATGCATTATTATTCACCTTCTAATCATGTTAAAATGTGCACTTCAAACATCTAAATATGTATGTAGTTACCTTTTTTTGCAGTCAACCAGAGCTTCATACACAAGCCTCAGAAGTGTGTGCTTCTTCTCTGTGTTGAGGTTCCAGTCAATAATCCACTTGCGCACCTGATCAAAATCCAAATGTGAATCATAAATTAGCTGTGCAGAGAATGATACACCCCGAGACATCTGAAACATTTTTTAAACCACCATGAACTGGTATACCTGATCAAGATCAGTGGGGATGAAGGAAATGGCATTACAGGTGGCGGCCACCTTGATGAGGCTACAGAAGACGGTGTACCGTACTGGAGTATTCTCATCCATGCCATGGAACAGGTTGCTCAGTCTGTAAAAGCCCAACGAATAGAGATGTGTTTGCACTTTTTAAAATAAAATAGTTATATATATGCGGTTAGCATATAAATAAAATAGTTAAGTTTATTTCAACAGTCATGAAGCAAAAATTTGTGATAGGACTCACAACTGCATTCTGAGGGAGGGTCTCTCTCCTTCACGAAACTTCACCAGTTTCTCACACAGGCTTTCAATGAGAGCCTCTTGCTTCTCCGTTTCCAGGATTAACAGCAAAGACACAACGCTGTTCATTACGCTCTCAACATCTGCAAAGGCGCATGCACACAGTCATGAGCAAAGAGAACTATTATACCCTAACCCTCCATCTTTGTTGACTGCATTTCACATGAACAAATGCTATCTGACAAATCCACAGGCATTAACAATTACAATTTTACTGAAATAGCTGAGTCTTAAGAGATGCTGTGTAACCCAATGGGCCAGTTAAGACACTAACTACAACTAAGTAATTTTGGACATGACTGGTAACATCTGTCTTTGTCCTCCAGGTAAATCAAAAATTGTCTACCTATTAAAAAGGCCTATCATCTGTTTCTGTCTAATTTTATAAATGAGTTACTAGGTTTAAGATTCAGGGGTGTTCTTCATCATCTACCTTTATCATCGTCCTTGAGGCAGACATCACATGCCTCAATGATTTGAGCCAGATCAACATGAAGTCCACCTTCAGCATTCTCCTCCGAGATATCCGCTCCTTTGGACTTGATGTAGGCTCTCAGCTCAGAAGCCTGAAATGTTAAAGAGTGACAACATCCATATTAGTTGTTAAGTCAAGTCTAACAGCACAAGAAATACCGAACAACACAAATAAAAGTAATAACAGGACACGTTCAGCAGTATCACTTACACAAAACAAAGTTATGTCTTTAATCATTATTATCATATAAATGAATGTGTTCATATAAATTATATAGAGTATTAGACATTTTCTACTGAATTCGACTCACGTCACGAGAAATACGTTTCGTCTGCCAAATACTTTCCATACGTTGTTATGTTTTATGTCTGTGTATGTAAATATCTCTCTAAGCAGTTAGCATTCGCTACTAGTCTGTCGCTGAAAACGGCCAATACTATCTGGTCTTAGCAAAATTACACAAAATACATGTAAAAAAAATGTGAACTAAGTGACATAACTCTTAATATTTGGGAGCCACAAGCGTCCGGCAGGTAAGTAACATCCATGTAACGGCATGACAAGTTGCCTGCGGTTAGCATTTTAGCATGCTAAGCTATCTGGTTGAGTAGTTTTCACCTGACGGCAAATTTGCAACAAAAGCGATCCGAAATCGTCTTCATAAACATACATCGTACCTGGTCTTCCTCTGTTATATCGATAAATGCTGGGACGCTCATTTTTTGTGATTTTGCGAGCCTGGATGATGAAGTCCACGCTCCCACCACGGCTGAGATCTGAGGGGAAAAGAGAGAGCTACAGTACCGGTGAGAGACTTACTCTTCCGGGTCAACTTATTAAAGGCGCAGTACTGAAGGTTGTCTATGCGGTGGCAGAGCTCCTGCTGAGCAATTTATCACTACAAGCACGCAAAACCAGTGGTTTTGCGTGCTTGTAGTATACTTTCGTTGTAGTATACTTTAATAAGTATACCACACCTGTCCAAAGTTTTTTTTTTTTTCAATTTTTGGATAGCTAATCTAAACATGGCAGCAACTCAATACATTTTGGCATGTAGTTCAAACTGTGCAACAAAATGATGAAGAAAGGGGATTTAAGACTTTGAACGTGACATGGTTGTTAGTGCCAGATGGGCTGGTCTGAGTATTTTAGAAACTGCTAATTAAGTGAGATGTTCATACACAACCTTTTCTAGGGTTTAAAGAGAACAGCCCAAAGAAGAGAAAATATATTCAGTGAGTAGCTGTTGTCTGGACCAAAATGCCTTGTAAATGTCAGAGGTTAGAGAATGGGCAGACTTCAAGACAATATAAGGACAACACTACTTCTAATAACCACTTGTTAAGACCAAGGTATGCAGAATACTATCTCTGAATGTACAGGACATCGAATCTTGAAGCAGTGTGATCGTCTACAGAAGATCACACTGGTGCAACACTTGTCAGCTAAGAACAGGAAACTAAAGCTATAACTCACACAGGTTCACCAAAATTGTAATAGATGATTAGAAAAAAGTTGCCTGGTTTGATTAGTCTCAATTTCACCTACTGCATTCTGATAATATAGTCAGAATTGACGTAAACAATATGAAAGCATCACATTATCCTGCCTTGAATCATCAGCTCAGACTGGTAGTAGTGTAATGGTGTGGAGGTATTTTCTTGGCAAACTTTGGACCCCTGAGTACCAGCTGAGAATTATTTAAATGCTACAGCCTACCAAAGTATTGTTGACCATATCTGTTCCATTATGATCACAGTGTAGTGATAGACACTCACCTGAAGCTTGCTCAGAACAGAGGAATGTATCAAATAAAGCTTTTAAAGATTAGCTAGGCAAATAGTAGTATTGCTTTATATTAATCAGACTAATTGCAGTTTAATTATGTTTTTGGAATGCCCATGTAGCTGAACTGAAATAAATTGAACTGAACTGAATTCTCTGCTGTTTTGTAAAGTACTTTGTAACATTGTTTAAATAAGTGCTGTATAGCTTACATTCAGTTTTTTATTATTATCTTTATCTTCTGATAATTCTTTAAGCATGATATATCATAGAGCTCAAATCATCTCAGACTGGTTTCTTGAACATCACAATGAATTCACTGTACTTTAATGGCCTCCACAGTCACCAGATCTCAATCTAATAGAGAAGCTTTGAGATGAGATGGGAAAGGAGATTTGCATCAGGGACGTGGAGCCGACAAACTTGCAAGGACTGTGTGATGATATGATGTCAATATGGACCCAAATCTGGAAGAAATGTTTCTGACATCTTACTGAATCTATGCCATGAAGAATTAAGGCAGTTCTGAGGGAAAAATTAGGTCCAACATGGATCTATCAAGGTGTACTGAATGAAGTGGCTGGTAAGAGTATATGTGCATGATTTAGGATGCAGTTGTCCATGAATGCCCAGGTGTTTGAACATCTGCATTAGTTCAACTTTGGTTCAGCTTATGAATCCCTTCTGGTACCAGATAAGCTCCTTAACTTCATTAGTCACTTTGACTTCCCCCATTTTTTTTTTTGTCTAGATGTCAATTTTCTCTCAAGAGTTACTAAAATTATCCCCAAAGAGGTTATTGGATTGAGCTGCAGCCCATCTTCACAGACCACCATGGAGGTCTGACCCCAAACTTTCTAACCTGGAGATGCTGTCGGTGTCAGAGGGCACATTTCCTCTGCCACAGTGACCTATGGGTTCACGTGTTGGTCCTCTGTACCAAATGGGATCCTGTGTGTACCTACTATGCCAGTTCACTTGGTGATGGAGGTGAGTGGGGTATGTAGAGCAAAAGGTCATCTTAAATTTGGGAGTCAAGTTACACACATTTGGATGTTCAGCAAACTTTGTTCCAATGTTAGTGATATTTATTTGCAAGCTTTACTGTCTATGTCTGAATTTGTTCTGTTTTAATTTGCAAAATGTCAGAATAATGAGAGAAAATCTTTTAGATTATCTTTTTTATGACTTTCATCAAAGTCAAAAATGTTCAAACACTATCATTTATTCCTTATTCATTTATTAATTGCTATAAATGCCTTTAAACTGTTTAACCAGACCCAAACATCTTGGGCAGTCTTTCACAAGCTTTTCACTATATCTTACTGTAATTTTGGGTTGTTCCTCTTGGCAGAACTGGTTGAGTTAAGTTTGTGGGCCTGCATGTACTTTTCAGTACCTCCCAAAAATGTTCTTTTGGATTTGGGTCAGGGGTTTGTGATAATCACTCCAGCAACTTTCCTTTGCTGTCCTCAAGCTACTTGCAACTAATTTGGATGTATGTTTAGGGTTATTGTCCATTTTGAAGACCCTTCCACATGCACACTTTAACCTGTTGGCTGAAGTCTTAAGATTCATTACTTCTACAGTCTTCTTTACTCAAGAAGCTATCAGTTTGATGAAGTGCATGGGCCTGTCCTGCAGCAAAGAACCCCTGCACCATGGTGCTGCCAGTCCCATTTTTATACTGTTTGCATGGTGTTGTGAGGCCTGCAAGCTTCCTCCCTTTTCCTTTAAACATAACAATGATCATTATTACCTGAAATTTCTATTTTAGTCTTATGAGATCACAGAACATGTCTCCAAAAATTAATATCTTTGTTGCCACGTGCAGCATTAATCTATTTTATTTAAATTGGTTTTAGAGCAATGGCTTTCTTTCCATACGGCCTTTCATTTCATACACAAGGTGTTCTACTGTGGATAGCGATACTCTCTTCCCAGTTTATGCCAGCCTCTTTACAAAGTCTTTTGCTGCTGTTCTCTGGTTTATTAGCAAACTTCTCTACAAAGCAACTTCATCTCTAGGACACAGAAGCTGTTTTCTTCCTAAGAGCTGATGCCCGAGTGCTCCCAAGCTGTTTATATTTGCATATCATTGTTTGAGGAAATTAATGTGGGACCTTCAGGCATTCAGACATGAGCCAAACTTATACAGGTCCCATCTCTTACCTTTTGTTTGATTCCTTTTGATTTTCCCACTATTCCATGCAACCAATCCATTTATTTGAAGATGTGCCAAAAAATACATCCACAGATGTATCTCCAATTAACTCAAACAACATTCCTCACAGCTTGTTATCCCTCAAGTAACAAGCTGTTTAAGGCCTCCGTCAAGTTAGACTTTGTGAACTTTTGACTTTAATGAAAATCTTGAAAAAAAAAAAATCAACTTCATTTTCAGACGTAACTTTCCAGTACAATTGTGGTGACACACCATTTCTATTATACATTTCTTTGAAGGTCTGCTTGTCATATATTTCTCTTAGCAGTTACAGAAAGGGAAGTGAACTCTGTTGCATTAATCAGGATTCACACTACCTCAAAATAGAGCAGTGAAGGGAAATGGCTGGTTGAGTGTTTCACCACAGGCCTCATTTGATACGTCATTCTTTTGGGAAGGCAAGTGCCTGGTACCGAATCTTACCTTCTCCCTCTTCCTGCCCTTGTATGCTGTCATTGCAAAGAATTTACTGCCTTTTCTCCACCAGTGGACTTGAGTAACTCTGAGGCTTTCATTGTTTGATTAACAACTGTTGTCATGTGCCTGGTGTATTTCAAATCCAGAATAAGAGTTTTGCAGACTTTGAAGCTCCAGTTACATGGAACAAGTTGCTCTTTCCCCTCTGTTAAAGATTGTTAACACACCACAAAGCCTTGAGATGCTTGATAGCCTTGGGAATTAATGATTATTTTATTTTAAATTTCAAATTTTCAAAGTAGTGTTCAAAAGATTTATAAAGTGCATGAAGAAAAAAAGGAACATTGACTTTCTAAGCTTCTACATTTAAGTACATCAAAAAAAAAAAAATCTGGTCTTTAAAGATCAGATAATTAACTGTAATGCCACATTAAGCCTCTGCCAATATTTTTTTGAAAATGAAAGTCATACACAGAGGTATTAATGAAATTCAAGCATAGTTTTACTGCTTTAATACACAACCAGGAGCAGTATATGACATATATTTGATTTACTCATCATCCCCTAAGTGTGAGGGCCTATACAAAAGCAAAACTACCAACACGTTCCTGAGGGTGTGTATGGTAACAATGTACCAAGTAGGAAAGACACTGGCAATTAAATTAGAGCCTCAATACTCTCATCAATTTGGGAAGGCTTATAGTGCAAATTTCAAATAGTTGAGTTTATGATCCTACATTAATTATTCACAAACAAGAAAACATCCAAGGCAATCCTCTATCTATCTATCTATCTATCTATCTATCTATCTATCTATCTATCTATCTATCTATCTATCTATCTATCTATC
>JAOWBL010000018.1:12222023-12248802 GCA_028564865.1 Zenarchopterus dispar
TGCCAGAAAAAGAGAAAAAGTAAGTCAAATACTGTTGTGATATTGTTTGTTTACCTATGGTAATCATATATTTTCTTCTTTAGGAACAAGTCAGGGATTATAATTTGGTGTCAGTCTATTTTGAATTTGAAGTCTCACCATTTATTACAGAGGAATTGTTCTATTGTCAACTATTGTAAGATCTAAAGTAAAATTATTTTTATAAATTTTTAAATTGTGGGTTGTTGTTTAATCTTCAAACAGCCAGGACATCACAAAAAAAGTGATATTGAAAGACATTTTTTCCCTCATTTCTTTGGCAAACCTTTGTGGTTTATGACTCTTAATAGAATGCAGCCTCAAACATTCAAGTAAATACATAAATACACAAACTTTAATTCAGGTGTGAAAGGGTATGCAATCAAGATAATGTTTATATTTTATTTTTATTCTTATTGTATATAGATGTTCCTAATTATTAAACTTTTATCTCGTTTTTTGGAAGGCTATATTAAGGATGAAACAATTCTGACATTTCCGTTGTTGTTATTTCTATACTTATATTCTTAAAACATGCAATTTTGTAATGGTGTGTAGAATTTTTATATCCACTCTATGTTTTGATGCAAGTGCAGTGTTGATTGAGACATAATGAGCCTAATGCTCATTGTGGGTGTATTGAAAATGGAAACATTCTTAAATACCCCCCCCCCCCAGGTCAAACTTCTAAGCTTCTCATCATATTATTTTACTCACCAGACTATTGACAGTTTTTAACTCCTCACTTATCACACTGTAAAAATGGAAAAGTTGAGAACTCTTAAAATTTCAAGACAACTTACTACACCTGCATTTTTAGGTTTTAGGCCAACTTCATGAAATCATACATGATATTTAAGTTTTGAAGAAAACCACATATACTTTAGTAGTCCCAATATTTGTTTAGGTAATTTATCTGTCACAGCTGCATAAACTTACTTTTAGGTTTTAAATCCTATAAATTCCAGTCAGCAAATCCATATGCAATTTTGAGATGAATGCATAAATAAAAATGTAAAATATAATGTAAAATTAAACATAAAAATGAAACATTTTTGGAGGAAAATAGAGTAAACAGACACAAACATGGGAGAATATACACAGGATTCAAACTAGCTGTGATGGAACAGTGTTAATGATCAAGCCACCATGCTGCCACTGAATCCACCAATTACTTTTAAAAATAACAAAACAGTGGAATTGATATATTAACGTTAAGTATGTAAAACATGTTTAAATCTGTAAAACAGCAACTCAGCTTTTTGGAGGACAATTTTCTCCTGAGATGATGCTTGTCAGCCAAGACAGAAAATGTGAAAAAAAATGTCCCTACAGAGACAGTCAGTAGACCCCATTTAATAATAACAACCTTTATTTAACCAGGTGGGTCAGTTGAGAACCAGTTCTCATTTACAATGACGACTTGGCCAAGGGGACGCATAAAAGGCAACATGAAAACAATGAGGACTAACAGCACAGGGGGGAAAAAAAGAAAAAGGGAACTAAACTGTGGAAATGAGTGCACGCATTGAAGTTGGTCTGAACATGACTTCAGCCAATTAAAAATTTACATCGAGACCAAGATTTAACAAGAAACTAATTTAAGAAGTGGCTTTGGTGTAGATAACAGTGCAATGAAATCATTTTTCTTCAGCAAAATTTTAAACCCCCTTAAGGTGGGCAGTTTCAAGTTTTCATTTTTACTGCGTATATGTTCAAGTTATTAAGATAAAATATGGAGCTGTTTACAAATGGATAACACATTTTGCTCTAAAATGTAATGATAATCTTCTGCTATCATACATTCATTGATACAATCAGTGCCTAAAATATCATAGGAGGCAAAACACACCATTTCCAAACAGGTTTTACTGGAGGCTGTCTGTTCATTTCACAACTGGTGCAGAGAACAGCCAAAGAGTTCTGCTTTTTTCCATTCATGGATTATTTCCCTAAAAAATAGTTTCTGATCTCTTTTGTTTCTTTTCATCCAAATATTTTGTTAGATATCTGCCTTTTCTTCAGGAGCGGCACCCTCCTTGACCTTCACCAATGGAGCGCCTTTCGGGTCTATGTGAACTGTTTGATATAACAGTTTCTTGTAAAAAAAAAAAAAAAAAGAAAAGAAAAAAGAAAAGAAAAAAATCTCACTATCTGCACCAACCTCCACAAACTTATCTCAGTTCCTTGTTAGTGCCACAACCTGGAAACATTATTAATTGTTTTTGTATGTGAAGAGGTTTGCTGACTTCCTTATATCTTCTGGAATTTTTCTTCCTTTTTTGTGATAAAAGTACAAAAGCTTACTTGACCTAAAGTTACTTTACACAAGTGGCCCATTTCATTCAGTGAAACTATCATTCACTGATTGAAGAAATAGACAGGCACTGTGACATCAACCATTGGTCTGTATTTCCAAAAATGACCATCAACACATTGATCTGAAGCCATGTATTTAGTTATTGACATCAACAGAAAAAATAACTCTATTAAGCATATAATGAGAAAAAAATAAACAAACATATTTTTGGAAATTGAGATCTTTTTTTTTAGCCAATTCTCTAGTGGTTTAGCCCTTTGTACTTCCTCACTCACTTCTTTTCTGAAATCTTTTATCGGGAGATGAGGAAGTTGAAATTTTATTCTGCATGTCAAACTGAATTGATCAAAAAGATATATTTTTTCCCTTAAACGTTATTCATGACTATTTGCATACATTCCATGGGTTCTGAAGAGACAATAAAAAGAAATACGGGTCTCCAGAAGTAGAAAAAAGTAATTTTCTGGGAAATGCAAAGAATCAAATATAATTTGATAACCATAATGAATATAGTCAGTTACAACCATGAGCTCCGATATAAAATTCAGTTTCATAGTAAATTCTAATAAAAGATGCATACTCTCCTGCATTGTGTTTGAAAAATGTTCTAACAGAAAATAAACATCTGCAGTAGTAAAGTGTCATTGCAGGTCAGCTGTAACTGAATGTTTTAGTAGTAAAAATATCTACAGCTATTATCTTACACTAATGTAACATGCTAGTTATTTTCTAAAAAACAAACACTGATTTGTTCCACATTGTAACCCTTCTACCTTGTAATGAAAGGAGGAACCCAAGGGCTGTTCTGACAAATATTATATTGTTAAAAGATCCACAGCAGCTGTCTGGATTTTATAGCCACGTAGAAGCGGCCGCATTCCTGTAGAGCCCCTCTTTGAGCTAAGTTTGAGTTAAGGTCAAAACCCCTGTGTCTTACTCACTTACTCGCACACGCGCACACAGACACACACACAGTGCTCCCCCTCTCTTCTGCTAATAAATAATTATCCTTTTGTGTGATGTGGCTTTGCTCCAAGGCCATGCACTTCATATGAGCTGCTTTTAGCAAAGCAGTCCAGGATGAAAATCTTCAACAGCAGCTATACCCATGCTTGAATGTCTTTACATATTTATTTATTATTGTTAATTAATCAGTATATTAAGTCCAGTGTCATTGTTTATTGAAGATATGTTGCTAAACAATCTTCAAAATTACTTTTGATTTCTATAAAAAGTATTTTATTTTATATTTGTATAAACTGAAACCTGATTTCATGCTTTTCTCAACTATTTTTCTTTATACTGTTGCTTCATCCATTTAGAAATATGTTTTGAAATTGGAATTTATGAAGAAAAGAGATGAGTCAGAGGAGCCAGAAATGACGTCTCATTTTAAATATCTGTGTGTGGGCCTACGGTCAAGAATATAAAGTTAGCACAAAGGATTATTTTCACAGATTTTGGATATATGCCTTTATGATACTTTGTAGAATCTAAAAATGTTCTGTTTTTATTTACCAGTATTGGATAACATATCATGACTTTTCTCAATGCATACTCTAAACTAAAAGTTTACATTTTCTTACAATTAATAATGTGTGCAAACATAGACATCAGGATCATGAAAGCTCAAACTACTCTTGTGTCTGTATATATTTGTTTCTCATCAACACATTCAATGACACTCTAGCAGAAGGGCAACAAGCGCAACACTTAAACCTGAAGAAAGAGTGAAGAGCAACACCCTCCCATGCAAATGTGTTGTTACTCAGAATCTCCTCTGATGTTCAGTCCATGCTGGCCAGGGAAAGGAAAAGGAGTCATCCTCTGCTTGGCCTGTCTTGCTCCTCCCCCTGCTCTGAGTTATGCAGTATTTCAGCCTTCAGAAGAATAAGGAAAGCCAGACATTACAGAGCCAGAGCAACAAGGCACTGTCAACCTTACAGACCCTCTGTCATATCTTTTGAAGATATTCTTGAAGCTTGAAATTGTGCCTCCAGATTTTGGTCATTGGTCAGTTACTTTCATCCAGTACATCACATCAGGCAGAAAGGATGGCTCCTCCCATGTTGTGAGTGCTCACGTTTGTTTCTGGAAAATATATGGTTCCACGATCTTTGTTTTTTCTGGTAGTTTTTTCTTAGGCGTTTCTTCTCTGAACTTATAATTTCTCGGCCACATCTTCTCCTGGAAGACCACCTCAGCTTGCCTAGACTGTCTTGAACTGTGCTCCCCAATGCTCACTGAACCGTATGGAGCCATGTCGGTGGGGTCAGAGGTTTGTGATCTGACCCTCTTACCACCAGCGCCTCCTGTGCCATCCTTACCAGGAGCTGTTGCTGGCTGTGGGATGTCTGTTGGCGGTGGCCAATGGACCCAACTGCTGGACCTCCACCCTGGCTCTCCGTACAGCTCCCTGAACTCCCATCACTCCCTGATCAAGCAGGAGCCAGGCTGGGGGTCCCCTGACCCATTGGAGGACCCTCACTGTGGACTCGGGGCCTTCACGGTGCACTTCTCTGGCCAGTTCTCAGGCTCAGGTCCCTGTCGGGTCAGCGCCTTCGGAGAGCCAACAGCAAGTCAGACACGGATGTTTTCCAATGGAGCCTACCTTCCTGGCTGTGTGGACAGTTCCCCTGCACCCAGGAACCAGGGTAAGCACGCTTATCAGCAGTACCCTTAATATCTTCTCTATGTCTGGAAGAGTTGTTTTCATCTCTCACGAGTTAGAGTTACAGTTTCTGTGTCTCTGGAAACTTTCTGCTGAACTTACGTTCGATGTAACTCCATGTTTATGGGTCGTCAGTAGTGTTGTGTCTGGGCAAATTGATATGTGGTGTACTGGCTCATTTTGAATCACAACAACTGTTACTGTTACAATATAACCCGCCAGTCTTGGGTCCAGTTAACTCCGCATTCACATCAGTAAGGACATTTTAAAAAAAGGCCACATGTAGAAAAATAGGTAATGATAGAATCAAACGCTGTGAAGAAGCTTTAAATCTATCCAGAGAATTAAAAGTAGTAAGCTGAAGGCTTTTATAAATTTATTGTTATGAAATATCCTAAATGTTTTGCTTTCTTCTAATTTTGATTTTAGTGTTATTGTGTGGTCAATAGAAAACTTTAAAAAGCTTTGTTCTTATTGACAGTGAGTAAAAATAAAAAAAGAGTTTCTTTATTTCAGGTGGTGTACTGAGCGAGAAAACAGTTTCTGCTGTTAAAATGTGAAAATTTCACGGGTAAATTCTCTCTTTCTTTGTATTGATTTAGGATTACTAAAGCAACGTGTGATATTAAAAAAATCTGAATAAATGAACTGCAAAGTTTTATTATATTTACCTTTTTTGGAATTTTTAAACTCAGAACTTGTGGAAATCAGACAAGAAGAAGTTCAGATGTCATTGCCAGGAATCTTGGAATCACATTTCATTTTGCGATTCAGCGCAAAGATGAATTTTCTACCTTTACTGTAAAGACTGCTTGTGTGTCTTTGGGCTTACTACAGTTTTTTAACCTGCTGATGTAACTGCTGATGTGTTTCTTCATGTTCATAACAGTAAGTCAGCACTGCGTCACTTTTCTAAGACATTTTGTGACATCCCACTTGCGCCTGATTCAGAATATCAAACACTGTTTGTGTGCATGTCAAACAAACATTTCATAAACATCTGCAAGGTGATTATTTTACACCAAATTTTTGCTTTCATTTGAACTAAAATCACTGGGGTAAAAATGCCTTATTGTTCTCATTTGTGCAGGGTCTATATTTGAGTCAGGCTAACTACAATTTATTACTCCTAAATGTTTTTCTTTCTTTAGTGAGGATATTCTACAGTAGCTCATTTTAGCCTGGCTGTGTGGTATGCTTGCCAAATTTCTTTTTCCACCTGCCATAAATATTGCAACCACAAGGCAAAAGATGGATGGGGGGAAAAAGAATATGTTAAGAGCAAAGAGGATTTTGTAGTGTGATGAATGTCCCTCTGTGGTAACCCTGCCAGGGATTTAGAGTGACTATCAGGGGGAAGTAGATAACCGAGCACAATCTGAAGACTTTTCAAGCCTCAGAATGTTACAGTCATTTGCAAGATGGTGATCTGTAATGACTCAGCCAGGCAGAATAAGATCAATGCATTTCCATCATCTCTCTTATCTTTTGTCTCTCAGGTTATGGAACAGTGGGTTTAGACAGCAACCCCAGTTATGGTCACACTCCATCTCACCACACCCCTCAGCTCTCCAGCCTCTCATTCAAGCACGAGGACACGCTGTCACTGCCAAACAACATAGGTAACTGTCAGCGCCCTGACATGTTTTCACTGAACTGAGATGCAGTCTGGAAAACTGTTGCGCCTCAGCAAGGTTATGTAGGGAACCCAACATTTTTCATATCACAAAAGTATCACTAATACCCATTATCCATCACCTATCTCCATCTCTGTGTGCACACGCAGCTACACATGAACACAGCCTCACTTAATGACTTTGAAAATGACAACTGGAGGAAATAGCTTTAAATGACTCTGTTGAAATATCAAAAACTGTCTGGGGACCTGTATATTATATGAACCTGAAAAGCACCATTTTTTTTTTTTTTTTTTTTTAAGGCTCCTTAAAAAGAGGAGCCATATGTGCCCTTAAAACTCCTATCATTCATTTTACAAATGTGTACACGTGTCCCAATTAAAGATAGAATTAGTATTTTATTTATATTAGAACATATGAAAACTTAAGAAAGACAATCTGCATCAACATGCAGCACAAAAGAATAACAAAGTCAATGCTTAAGTAATCCGTGCAACCAAATATGTTAGAGACGGACTACTGAATATTTGCCATGTTTTCTTTGTACTCTCATACACTGTAAAATAAACAAAACAAAAATCTGAGCTTTTTTTCTTTTACGTAAAAGACTTCCATATAGAGAAAGGTCATCCTCATACTTCAGAAAAAAAAATATGATTATTCAAATAACAGGCATCTACTGGTTATTTTAAACCCACTCTTGCATTTTCTGATCTTCAGTTGACCAACAGTGTCCAGCCAATCCTGTTTTCGGTTGCTACAATCCCTCAGAATCTTGTCCGAGCAGCCAAGCCCTGCTGCTGAGAAACTACAACAGGTAAGGTTATTTCCCACTGCGTGTTTATATTTAACTCACTCCACCATGAATCTTCCTTCAGCACAATTCCACTGTACCTCAAAGTTTTCAATCCCCTCGCTCTTCATCATTTTGGGCCAGATTCTTTCCACTGACAACAGTAATTCGTTCCCTTGTAATTTTTAGAGGTGTGAACTCGCTCTGATCCCACATTGAGCTCTGCAGTCGCCTCTATGTTGTCTGGATCGTGAATCCTTATTTGTTCTGAGGTTAAGTGCTGCCTACTGATGCTCAGCAGGCCAAAATAAACACAGAGTGATCTACTGCTGATGTGTCTGAGTCCACCCTGAGGAAAAATGAGGAGAAAAGTAAAAGAGACAAGTTCAGTGAAAGTGATAGCTGCGTAAAGGGAGGGGGTAGCTTATAACTTGTTTTCCTTCTTGATGTAAAACATCTCAAACAGTAAATTAGGATGAAATTCTTGAGATGCCGGATCAAGATGTTGTTTGAGAAAAGGAACATGTGCAACCCAAATACTGGGACAGAAGTTGATAAGCAGAGGGAAGAGTGCTCTGCTGTTGGAGCTCATGGCATGAACTGGAAACCCTCAAGCAAACTCAGAATTGTGCACGTGCACGCACATGCTCATACACAGCATATGCATGTCAGATATCACCGAGCCTTTCTGCAGTTTAACAGAGCTCAGAGCTGATTAGCGAGCCATCACGATCCTTCCCTCAAGGACTTCTGAAGGAATGCTGTCCAGAATTCCCCCGAAACTGTTTTTCGCCATTAATGATACGGAGGACATAGTGATGTCATAAGCTGGTCCAGGGTGTACTAGGCACGGAGGCATTGCATTTGTGTGATTAGTGTGTATGTGGGTGTATGTGTGTGTGTGTGTGTGTCTGTGTGTGGGCAGCAGTGTGATCTGCCAAGGTAAAGAATGGCTGAGTGCCTGATTTTTAATGAAGCTGGTGAAAAGTGTGATCGGGGGACAGGACAGGTGTGAACCGTGAAAAGTTGCCCTTATTGTAGCATCTTTATTTTTCCTATAAAGAAAAAGAAATGGAGTAGGAATGCTCAAGAATTTAAATATTGCTAGCAATTTTTGACCAAAAGATTTTCCATAACCAACTATTTAATAAGGAAAACAAACAAACAAACAAAACACACACACACACACGATTTGAAACTTAACTCTTCAATACTGGATGTGTCATATGAACTTCTCAGACCTCTTTACTACCCCATAATAAAAATAAACAAATAAAAAAAATGTGTAAAATTACCCAATGTATTTATAGTGAAACAAAAAATTATTTTGAAACTGTTAAAGACAAACATGTTTTTTTAATTTCTAAATATATAATAAGTGCTTTAAAAATAGGATATTCATTTCATCATTTAATATGTCAGGCATTAAATGGTTAACTATTCCTTAACCATACTCATTATGTTAATAAATTCATATATTTAGTTTCCCTAAAACGTCACAAACCAAATATTCAAGGAAATAATCTTATTTTCCTCAAATAATGTTTTTTATTCAGTGATAACCTGTACCAAATGACATCTCAGCTGGAGTGCGTCACATGGAACCAGATGAACACTCTTGCATCTTCCATTAAGAGGTGATCCTTTTTAAATTTTTATTTCTATTTTTATTTCTATTTTTAAATAAAATGCTTGGCTTTTCAAGGAAATAAACAGTGTTAGTGTGGTTGTACTGATAATGATGATGAGGGTTTGAACAGATGGCTGTTGGCTCGCTGCTCAGGGAAAACGGGGCATGACGAGCTTAATCGTGATTATGTTTAAAGTCTTTTACTTCTCATGTGTGTAGACTGACCTGACTTTGACAAAGAAAGTTATTTCCCTTTCCAGATTTTATAACAGACATTGAGTGTATTGACTTTATCTGAAACAAGCAGGTGTGGCACTTACCAACCCTGACAAAGCAACGGACAAACAACCCAACATCTTGAGTGGCAATCTTTGCAAAACTAAGCAGTTTTATTCCAGTTAAGAAACTGAACAATAAATCTGATTTCTTTCAGCTTATGTTTCAATAAGCAGTGAAACATTTTTCCTTTAGTTTTTGCTCCTACCAGCTTGAGAACCTGGCATATAATATTTTCAACATGTGACACCCACTTATTTTCTCTGTGGTTTAATTAATGTGCATTTTCTTCTTTGCCTGCCAACAGCCATGCAACCAGCTATGACAGCGACCCCACGGCCCCGACCCCACCCATGCTTGTCAGTGCCCAGTACCACATACACACACATGGTGTGGTCAGGGGACTTCAGGTTAGCCAGTTACTGTTCATAGACACACACCCAATAAATGAATGAGATAGTTACTGTCTCTCTTCTATCCTTTTCTTCTTCACTTTATGAAAGGATATCAGACAGGTACCAGCCATAACTCCTCCAGCTGCGAAGTCCTCAGAAGCCAGTGAGAAGCGTCCTTTTGTGTGTGCCTATCCTGGTTGCAGCAAGAGATACTTCAAACTGTCACATCTGCAGATGCATGGCCGGAAACACACAGGTGAGAGCAGAATGAAATCTCCACCATTTTCTCTGCTCAGTCCTAAATGTGATGACGACGGTGATGATGGTGTTTGTGTGGGAATATTTTGCAGGAGAGAAGCCTTACCAGTGTGATTTCACAGAATGTGGCCGCAGATTCTCTCGCTCAGACCAATTAAAGAGACACCAGCGCAGGCACACAGGTACAAAATATGATGTTTCTGATGCCACTGAGCATCAGAAACTAAAAAATGTGTAAAACGTGTGTGAGACATATAGCTCAAATGCTGTCATATCACCTAATGGAAGAAAAACAATCTCACAATTTAAGAAATGCCAGTAGTGTCAAATTCAAAAATAGCATTTTTCTCAGAATAAAATTTTCTCAGAATAGATTTGTCTTTTCTTTTTTTAAAAATTGTAAACGGCCTCCCAGGAGTGCAGAGTGTAAATCAGTCTCGGATGTTACTGCTTAATCTAATCTTACGTTTAGACTTTTGACTTGAATCCTTTTCTGTTCTCATAAATGTCTCTGACAACTGCCGTCGTCTCTGTGTAGGAGTGAAGCCCTTTCAGTGTGAGACATGTCAGAGAAAGTTCTCACGGTCAGATCATCTTAAGACACACACTCGGACTCATACAGGTAAAACAAGTGCGTATACCTTTTATTTTCTTCCTCTTCATCCTTCTGCCAGTTTGAGACATGTAATCCATTTTGATTTAAACACAGAAGTATTCATGCTTTTATTCTAAAGCAATCCCTTCTGTTTCCTTATTGTGCCCTTTTTGTCAGGTGAGAAGCCCTTTACCTGCCGCTGGTCCAACTGTCAGAAGAAGTTTGCCCGCTCTGACGAGCTGGTGCGCCACCACAGCATGCACCAGAGGAACCTGACCAAGCTGCAGCCTGCCATCTGAGCAAAAAGACGAGGAGGAGGATGAGGAGGAAGGTGGCAATATGTTATGCCAGCTAGCAGAGAAAGGCGCCTGGAGCCTGGTCAGCATTTATGATGCTTTGGCAGAGTCACTGATGTGGTGCACAGCTGATGCCTGCCTCGCTGAGATACACAATGTCAGGAGAAGAGACTCACTGAAGACCCTCTGACGTAAAGACCCCACCTCGACTAGCACTCGTTCTGATTATGTGACTGCAGGACACTGCAGTAATTCTGAGCCCAGGAGGCTTTTTTTTTCTTTTTTTTTTTTTTTTTAAAAAAGAAGCAAAATGAGGAAAACATTGATTATTATTTTTGCTTGCACTGGCTTTGTTTTTTGTTTAAAAATTATTTTATCATGAAAATGTGGTGGACATTTCAAACTGAATGTAGGAATTTTACAGTTTGTCACTTTTTGTCCTCAAAGTTGAGCATTTTTTGCTTTGTAGACTGCCAGCGTTTTTCTATTCTTAATGTACATGATACTCACAAAACTGCTTTGTATATATGTGGTGCATTTTGTATTTTATTTTTCCAACTATTGTAGGCAATCCTTTCACATTTTATACCTTAATTTTGGTTTATAAAATCTTGATTTACAATTGTATCAAGGGTAAAAGGTGTTGGTGTTGTCAGATAAAGAGGCCACCCACATGCAATGGAGGTGCAGGAGAGGGGTGAGACAGTAAAACAGCCCCCTCTGCGACGGGCAGAAGTCTAACCTTTCTAAATCATAGACACAAACCTTTATTACCAGAAACATCTGGAACCCAGTAAGTCTCATTAGAAAAGACACATACCTGAGTGTCAGCAAACTGTTTTACACTGACTGCCCCCTTCTGAGTGGGATATTTCTGGAACATGCACATGCACACGCTCACGTTCCTATTGGAAATCACAGCCTCCATCTTTGAGCCACACGGTGGCAGTGTCAGCCTGTTCCGTCCAGCTGATGGGACTTGAGCCTGGAGCGCTGGTCTCTTTCACTACTTATACTTCAAATCAGCCATGTTCACTTTACACATGCTCTTAGTGATGTTGAATATCCTCAGTATATATGGTAATATACTGTAAATAAAAGTGAGAAACAAAAGGGCATGTTCAGAGCACGCCAGAGCCCATCAAATATAAATGATGTGGATGGAGTTATGTGTCAGCTGGTGTGCAAGTCCATAAGAGGTGAAATCATTCAGTTACTGCAGGTATGTTAATAAAATATGATTCGATGTGGGCTGAAAGAGCACTTGCATAACTGTGGGCTAATTTTGTCATGAAACTGGAAAAGCAATGTAAACTTGCACATACAGATTCTGTTTATTTCCTCACATACTTATAGTGGTGTTTTTTAATCATAAGTCATAAGATACATACAAGCCAGTTTAATAATATTAAAATTAATCCTTTCTTTAATGTTTAAAATAATCCAAAGTTTTGTCTCTGTGAATGAGAAAAGTATGTGATCCTCTGGGATTTTCCATTAGTTTGGAGGTAAAAGTTAAATCAGCTAACCTGTTTGTCATCGATACATGTCATTAATCACACAACTAGCAAGTATGAGTGACTACCTTTCTTTATTTCCAAAGAGAGAAAAGAAAAACAGTTGTTGGTGCTCATCGAGCTGGAAAAGTCTACAGCTACATCTCTAAAGAGTTTGGATTCAACCAACTCACAGTTCACAGTTCACAAAAAAAAAAAAAAAAAAAAAATTAAGGTCTGTGTTATCCTCTAAGTAGTTGACTAAAAAGACAATTCTGAAGGAACATTTTTGGTCTGTTAAGTCAGTTATATATTGTAATATCACAAACAACTATTCAACAAGGTTAAGAATAATGCTTTGTAATGGTCAAGTCAAAGTCTTTACCAGTCTCCCTGGTGCAAAAGGTAGAGACACCCCCTGCTGAAAAATCACCAGATTTTCTACGAATTTAGATCAAAACCAAGAGTATGAATTTGTGTTATTGGATTGTCTTTACCTGCATATTTTACGTGCATGAAACACTGATGATGTTTCAGGTCATTTCTACATGGAAATATAAAAAATTCAGAACTTTTACTGTAGCAAGCAAAAGTTCAACGGAAACACAGTTTCCAGTACAGTATGTGGTCATATTTGCACTTCTTCTTTTATTTCCGCTTCAGAGTTTTACACTGGCTGAGCTTACGAAGATTAAAATGCCTTTCTCCCATTTCAGGGTCACAGACGGCTCACTTGAACCACTGATTCAGGCTGTTTTCCAATTCACATAATGGCTGTGAGGTACTATCTCTGTGATGTTCACTTTTTTTCCTGGTTCTTAATCTAATGCACTTTGATTAGGCAGGGCTTCTCTTTGTTCTCTCTCTGCAGGGGCGTTGGGAAGCAGAGGAAGATCAGAGGGACAGCAGAGTTGAACATTTTACTCACTTCAGTTCACTCTTAACAAGACACAGCAAAGGCTGCGAGAAGCCTGAAGATCTGATGTTTTAAACATCCCGAGTCATTACTACCATCATTATCGTACACATTCAAAGAGACACTGACCTCAACCCTGCACCGGTTTACCTGATTAACTACAGTGTTTTGTGAATGAAAACATTTCTAAGAAACTACTGCGGAAGGACGCACATCATCCATTCGTACAACAAATGTGTTTTGCACTCTATCCCATCCTGTCAAATGTTACCTCCTTTCCTGAATGCATGAACACACACACTTGCATGCATACACGCCACCAGATGCCCCCTCAGCTGTACTGCTGGCTGTTTGCCTTCGAGGGGTGTCAGCATGGGTAATCTCAGGTGACGTACACCTGGTAACGCACAGCCCAAGACATCTGTAAGACAGCAGGCCTGCTAGCTTCACGGCTTCTACATCCAAAGCCCAGTAACTGTTTCTTTTTGAAGTACGACATGAGCTCACTTTCTAAGTAAAATAAAAAAAGAAACAATACTACTTTACTGCATGTAAGCAAGTTTGAACATTTATCACATTTGCCTTACATTAAATAATGACTGATTTGTTTTTTTATCACTTGATTTTTAGAAAGAGTTTATACTGCATACATCATTCAGCCAAGCTCTACTTTGGGCTAAAAAGGCATTTTTCAATCTCTGGTAGCTGGAAAGGTCAGTGCACATGTAGTACACACAGGCCTGCATGAGCCTCAAGGGACTGTTAACAAGGTCAAGGCCCTTGAGAGGAAACTTCACAGAAATACAGAGGCCTGCATGCAAAAACAATACTGTGCCAACAGGAGGCGCTGTCAGGGACTGTTTGCATGTTAAGTGAAGCATGTTCTTAGTTCTATTCCCAGACAGCATTCATCCTCCCCTCGGGCGAGCTGTCTTGTGCAGAGCTGCTGCTTTGCGGTCTGAGGGGCCTTGGGGTTCTTGGGGGGTATTCCCTGTGGGATAGCAGGGAGCCTGAGGGGCTCCAGTGTGTAGGGGCTTTGGGAATGCAGAAGCCTTGGGGGCCTGGAGCTCAGATGGGGCCTAGAGGGTAAACTTTTTCACTCGGGGAGTAGAGACGGAGCAGATACAGAAAGACAGTGAGGGGAAAACACCTTGAGAGGAGATTGTCAGATATGAAGGCAGCAGCCGTAAAAGATCCCATGAGGCCAAACAGACACAAAGCACAAACACATACCCTAACACAAAACAGAGACACACGCTCCTCCCTCCTCAAATATTCTTCTTCTCTTCTTTTCCTGCCGTTTCCTGTCTTCCACGGGAAGATATGAATTCTTAACAGGATTAGATGTTTCTCTATCATGTGAGATGCAAGATCACAAACCAACCCAAGCTCTCCGGGGAACAGTGGGTTTGGGAAAGGTCTCATCTCCTCACTCCTCTCCTCCATCCCAAAGGTATCCAGATGCGGGAACACGGGGAGAGTGAACCCGAGAAAGAGGGAGACAGACGTTGACAAATGGAGCGAGAGAGCCATTTTGTCCAAAGATATCAAATCTCACTGGGACAGAAATGTCTCCACCCTCTGTGTCATGGACTCCAAAAACAACTCATCTGTGTGCAGCTCTGCTTGTCTTTTAATTAAAACTTGCAAAGTTTCTCACTGTAAATCATAAAAAAATATGCAATGGCCTGCCAAAATGAGTGGGTGACTGAAGCTGTTAGAAAGTGATTTTGAGTCTTCGTGACCTGCAGCCCAAAGGTCTCCCGTTTCTCAAGAGGCAGTTACAATTAGTTACCAACTCACTAAGTTTATGGTTTCTAAATTGAAATGTACGGCTCTTTAAAGCCTCCTCTCTAATTGTGTAGTCATTAATGGGCGATTTCTTATCTACACTGTGTTGATGGTGCATAAAAACTCATGATGATAGACGAGCACAAAGTGCTGTTCTTAAAAGGAGACAAGGGTGAGTCCTGTACCATCTCACAGCCACTAGGAGGAGTAAAGTCTTGTCATTGGTGATGAGGATAGAAAACCACCTTCTCTGAGACAACATGAAAGATTGATGCATTCCTTCAAGCCTCATTGTCCAGAAGGAAAAAACATGCAAGGCATTGAATTTGCCTGTACTCATATAAACTGCACATATATCTGCTTGTACGAGGAAACACGAGCTGGACATGATCAGGACCTCATTTAGGATATAGTAGATGAAAAGTCACATTTACACACTTGATGCTGGAAAATCTGTTGTACTTCTGTTCCGTACTTTACTTCTGATCAGTTTTTTGAGATTGCTGGCAGATTTCATCTCACCTCAAAGACTTGTGATTCTGATACAAGCCACAGGTTATGTTCACGTCTCATGAATGCGTTGTCATTTAAACAGAATTTCTTAGACAAGTACTGAATGCACACAATGCAATGAATAACATAATGAGAATCCAGTTATAAGATACTTAACATGCTATGACTTCTCCCTCAAGACATGACTGTGAAGTTGTCTGTGTTAGGTGCAGCTTGTGCATTGCTTGTTCTCTTTACTTTGGATCCCCACTACAAATATACAGTTTACATTAATAAATCTTCCAGCTTTGATTGCAGTGACGATGACATTAACAGTGTTGTCATTTAAATGTTACATGGCATTGAGAACAATATATTTTCGAAGTCTTTATTTGGCTATCAACCACAGTTTCAGCAAAAACCATACAATTTGTCCTCCATCGAGAAGCTGAAAGCGTAGCCGATCTCTTGAGCTGTCATGTTGAGGCATGGCATCATTGTTCAAACAACTCAATAATGAACAAAGACGACTCTTTTGCCTTTCTGTATGTTATTATATAATGAGCAGAGAGCTTGTTATGAAAGCCTCAGTACAGGCTGGGTTAGATGTCCCAAAGATCATTGTAAATAACACTCTTGGCTATAAATCCTCCAGGATAAAAAGAACAAAGAGAAGAGATAAAAAGACAAAGATGAGGGAACATAGATACATGGAGATGAAAAATAGGGCATCTTTGTGAGAGTCAAAGGAGGCAGGAGGGCACGGGGGGTGAGGGGTAGGGGGATTCGGATGAACTGCAAACAATATTATGTAGACTCTGATTGTAGCAGTTAATTAGGCTTTGCTGTTGTGAATTACTGATTCTGAAGTAGGAGTATGCAGTGAGAAAGACATTGTTGGTAGAAAAAGACTAAGTGAAAATTACTCCGGATGGTTCTTGTATGTTACATTTTATGACTGTCCTCTCTAACTGTCTCCAGTCTGTCTTCACCCAGAGGGCTCATTATTATCAGAAGAGAGGGGCTGATCGACACAGACACTCATATGAGACCCGTCTGAAGGCATTACTGTGCACACACTCCCCTGTGTGAATGATTAGGAGCCTAGCACAAACACGAGGGGCAGACTGTTAAACATGGCCGGGGGGCAGCTTGTCCATGCGTCCCCATCTTCTTCAGGCAAGCACACACATTTAGCTCATTTGCATGTCTCTGCGCCCCTAATACACATCTACCTTCACTTGCACACTGGCTACCCCACACAGATGCACCATGACACATGACAAACCTCATATGCTGTAGGGAGGAAGTGCATCGAGTGCTTCAGTATTTTAGGCCTTCCAATTATTCAAATGTATGCAACAAGAATGACCCTGCACGCTTAAGCAAGGCAACACAGCACCCATTATATTATCTAATAAAGACCAAAAATAACTAGTGTCACTTCGGGCAACACCTCCACTTTGGATGCTCCACAGACCAGGAGCATTTTTTCAGGTGGACAAAGAAGGAATTCATCTGAAAATAATTTTGTATTCTTGGATGATATGAAAGCGGTGCCATGCCAGACTTTAGGGAAGCACTTTCTGCATAACTCTATCATCAGTTTCAGGCCTTCTTCTTGCAAAGCGATCCAAATCTTCAAGCAATTCAAATATCAGAAAAAACATCAAATGTGGCTTTAATATTTTAGAGCAGCTTTCCCAGTAAATTTGGTTTCTGGCCTGAGATTAAATTTAAAGAATGTCCCAACGTCATAATAGAATAACACAGCTCACACATACATCCCCCTGACCCTTGTTTCTAATGAGCTTTATCGCATTGGTCCCGCTTGACTTGTCTTGCTAACTGGCACACATATATCCATATGTTCTGCATGAGCAAGCAGAAGGACAGGGTGGGTGGCAGATCTGCTTTCTCAGTTACATCTGAGAGTTTTACTGCAACAGCCAGCAGCAACAGCGAGTCAGCTTAACTCCATCTCTGCGGTGTGTGTAGACTGCAATTAGTCTTGAGAAGTGTTAACAGCACGTGTTTGTTCCTTATCTTGAATGAATCAAGAGTTGAACAGAGACTTTAATGCTTGAGAAGCCTGCATTAGTTGTCTGAAGCGTGCCCAAGTGAAAGTGTAAATCCATGCTGCACATGAGAACGACACAACTCCGCCAAAAAAATAAAAAGCACAATAAGGCAACTTTTCACAAATGCAGTAGCAAAAGGAAAAAGCTAAATGAGAGTGAACGTTAACAACAGGAGGTTAAGAGGGAAGTCTGAGAAAGTAGACTGAAATTGTGTTTTTATGCTTTTTGGAGGAGAGTCCGGTCAATGAACACTTGTGATCAACTGTGATCATCGGTTTATCCTCCAAGTAAACCGATGATGCTCAGTCAACACAGCATCTGAACAAGAGAGGACAAGCATTTGAAATGTTTTTTTAAATTAAGTTGATGATCAGATGATTCTGTTGGCTTAGCAAAGAAGTGTAGATTCAGAAGTCATAACAAAGTTGGAGTTTTGGCTAAACTATTGATTGAACTATGCAGTACGGTGTATCCAGATATTGGAGTGGTTTAAAAATACTAATAAAAGTAATAGCACACCCAAGTTTGACTACCAGACGTAGGCTTTCTTGTCTAGTTAGGTGAGAAAAATCAACTACTGGAAGCCAAAGACTGGAAATGGAGAAATAGGAAGTCTGTTGCTGTCTGCTGTGTACAAACTGTTTTGTTTCAGTTTCCATAATAATCTTGGAGAAAAAGCATATTTAGTAATGAAGACACAATAAAGATTTTCCAGCTTTAGCCTGATTGCTTTTCCGCTGGTTGACAACTTTCACATGTCAGAGCTGATGCTGGCTAAGTACCTGCACTTGTTGAGAATGTGGTCAAAAGTAAACTGTTTGGAAGTATGATGGGTGAAAAGGTAATGAAGGAGCACCCAAATACCACAAAAATGACTAGAAATTCCCATATGAAGTTCATTTTGAGATAAAACCCTGCTACCTACAAACATCAATGACAAGACGAGGGTTAGTTCTGGTTTTGCCAAGATGCAAAGATCTATGAAGTTCTTCTTTTGGCTTTGACAGGTTCTGCTGGTCTAGTATCACATGTAGTTTTTCCAAAGTCCAACCTAATCTTCCCCCTTTAAAGGATAACCATGTGATGAATTAACTTCCTTATTCAACTTCAACACAAAAGTTAAGTTTGAAGGCATCTTTCTTAAACATCCAGGAGACTAGCAGTTCCTATGATTCAGTAATGGTGCTCTGTTATACCAGCTGGCTGCCAGCAGTATCTGGTACTCACTACAGCATGGACTATACAGCTGGATGAGGAAGTTTGACAGCTCTTTGAAATGACCAGAGTTCTTTATGGAATAGAGTACAAGCACTCAAAAAAATCAAATACGTCATCACTGAAAATGCAGAAGGTTCATGTTACTGTTTTCTACCCTGGACTCCCACTTACTGCTCAGAGTGGTGATATGAGACATGAAAAAATAATTATGAAAAAAAAATTTAGTTTTTAATTGATCCCAATTATTTTTCTATTTGTTATAAAGATTAAATAAGAGGACAATTTAAAAATAAATGAATGTAGAAGTCCTGGTTACTCTGCATGGTCCACTGATGATGTAACAATTTTAGAGTGGTCAGACTTGACAGCTATGTGATGCTTCATCCTGTACAGAGCCACTGTGGAGCTGGAGCCTCCTCCTGCTGTTGCCTGGTGACATGTGGTGTACATCCTGAACAGGCTGGCAGTCCATAAGAGAAGTCATTTAGTTTGAAATGATACAACTTGCACACTTAAATTCTTATAAATCAATCTGGAATCACTGAAATGACTTATTTTTGTGTTCTTGGAGGAAGCATCACAAATTGTAGAGCACACAGAAGAAACACACAAACACAGGAGGAACATACAATATTCACATTGAAAAATCCTGAAATTCAAACTACTGATTTGTTGTGAGGTGGCAGTGCAGAAAGCACAACTGTATATGATGTAACAGAAGGGCATGAAAGATTAAAAGGGCTCACTTAATAAAAAGAAGATAATCATCAGTTTGTGTGTGTGTGTGTATGTATATATATATATATATTTTTTTTAGTCCTTCTTATTGAATAGCAGTTGAATCCATTACAGAACGTGTTTGAAAAATGTGACGTCCTCTTGACTTGAGTGCTGAGACTCAGGAGCCAGACATATAGCTAGACAGTTTTTTTAATGCACATTTCAGTCCAAGTGCTATAAAAATGTTGAAAAACAAAAACAAAAAAACCAGTTATAACTTGTACTTTTTGATTTGATCCTGAAACTGTACTGAGCACTAGTATTTTCATGAGGTGGGTTTTCACACATACTTTTCAATCTATCTATTAACATAATCTGTTCATAGAGGACAAAGTGAGATACGTAGAGTTCCAAGTGTTGCAGAAGAAAAAATAAAATGGGTAAATTTAATATACTAAAATAACCTTTGAGTGAGAAGTGAGGCATTTATTCATTTCACTTATGTATTCAAGCCAAGCTTGATTAACTTTTTTTAAAGGAAAAAAAAAAAACTGTTAATCAGCTTTAAGTAAACTCAACAGTTGTAAACTAGTTAAACTCAGTTGTAACATTACCAAAGTTGAAAATTTAAACGTATTGTTTTCCTTAAGTTTACTTATAAAAACAAAAATGAGTACAAAAAAAAATGTTCACAGGCCACACTAAAACCAAATGTGTGCAAAAAAACCATGTCACATAATATCAAATAATTAATTATTAAAACACAAATCAATATTTAAAAAAAAAAAAAAAAAAAATCAGACTCAGAAAAACTGTAAACAGAAACAATGAAAGGGAAAAACTGTACTTTCAGTAAAAGAGAAAAAAGATATCTACCTGAACACTGAATTTATCTAAAAGTTTAGGTTTCAAAGACGACCGTAAATAAATAACACAATAAATGTTCTGATCTGAGATTTCACATTATCTCTGCTATCGCAAACTGTTCCTTGTTCTGAAAATGACCTGTTATATTTAAAAGCATTTGTACAAAACTCTGCGGCAGCGAAAGCTGCTGTGACGCGGCTGGAAGGCACCAGATGACCGAGAGGAAGTCCAGCAGGTCTGGCTTTGCTCCTGAATGTCAGAAACAAAGCCACCCAAATGAGAACTGAAACACACCCTCAGTCAGTGGTAGAGCCCACACTCCTGTCCTCCCATGTGGCTTCTACTGTTTTGGCCCAAAATCCAACACACTCAAGTCTGTCCCACCACTCAGTGGAAAGGATGGAGCGATGGAAGTGTTGCTGGAGGAAGTCCACAAGTCTGATTCTGTTTTTGAAGACAAACATGTTCAACAACTCTCTCCTCTCTCTCACACACACACAAACACACACACACACAAGTCCTCAGAGCTCGTCATGGTTCCTGGTGAGGTCCTCTCCATAGTTGGTGGCCTGACTTCCAACGAACATGTTCCAATTCTCAAGGATTTCCTCTTTAGTCAGCTTCTGATCCTGATGTGGGGGACAATAGAGTGGAACGATAAGTAACAATGATAAGACTAAATAATCTAAATAATCACAGCTAGTATGACAGCTGAAACGGCATACCTTGTCCTGGTCGGACTCGTACACCAGATGTCTGGCCTCGGCCTGGGCGTGGTCATAGTCTTGTGGCATAATCCAGTGGCGGATTTCATCCTGGTCCATCTTTCCGTCTTTGTTCAAGTCCCGGAAGTCAGAGAATTGTTCTCTCTCTGTTTTTACCCAGTCTGGTTCTGGACCCCCGTCCTCATGAGCAAACATGTCAGCTTCAAACACGAGAACATTCGAAACTCATTCAGTTTGAGGGTAACTTCTGTAGTTTCCTCAAAATTTAGTTACTCTTACGTGATGAACGGGAATTATAAATGGGTGGACGGCTGTGAGCCGTTCTTTAAATCCTTAAACTCACCAATGTACTCGTCCTCGTCCACATGTCCATCGCCATTCTTGTCAATGTCCTCCAGTGTTTCCTGTATTCACAACAAGTGGACGATGTCGTTAACAGGAGGCTCAAGAGCAGCTGAACTTCCACTCTGAGTCATGACAGAGTAACACGTTGCCTCAGGCTGCAAAAGGTGAATGAATGTGTGAGGGTCAGCTTACAGCTGAACTGGCAGAGAGACACAGTAGTTAAAGTGTCGCTGTTAACAGCTGAACTCTCAGAATGAACAGATTTACACTTTTGCCAACCATGAGTGAAACAGTACAATCCAAAATGATACTTGTTTTTCCCCCCTGACTCCAACCCTGGATATTCTTTATTTAATTCTTTATTTTATTCTTAATCTAATTCTTTATTTAATTCTTTTTTTACTTCCCATTATTCCATGTTTCACCTGCACCGTTACATCAGAGCAAATTCCTAGTCTGTAAACCTGTTTACTGGCAATGGCAATAAAGTGATTCTGATTCTGATATGATTACACTGACAGTGCATAATTGGTGTTCCATGTAATGTGTAAAAACATTTATTGGTACAAACTAATAACAGAAAGCAACTCAAACATTTACCAGTTGTGTAATTTATGTTATATCAGTATTTCTGCTGACCTCTTTTGTAACCATCACTGTTGACCGCTGTCACAGCTCCAACCAGCCATTCAGATGTTGATTTGGACAGCTCTGCTTGATGCCTTCTATTAGCAGGAAAATTTATCCCACCATACTGCACGACAGTGCTCAGGAACAAAACTAAGAAGCATAAGAAGCAACCTAAGCATTGATTCAGCCTACAAACTCCTTATATCTCAATCTAAGTGAGTATTCCTGATATGTGCAAGAACATATCTGATGTGCTCTCCAGCCCACAGGGCCCAAAGGATCATTCTATAATTGTCAGTTTCTTTCCAGCCTGATGCTACTCCAACACGATGGTGCTGTGTGGGCATCACAGGGAGGGCCTACACATTATTAGAGACAGATAAGACTTCTGTCTTATCTGTCCATGGGACATTATTCCAGCTTGTGGTTTGTTCAGTTCAAGTTTTGCAGATGCCAATTGTGCTTCCATGTTCTTTTTAGACAGAAAAGGGCTTTCTCCTAGCAATGCTTCCAAACAAACTGTTTTTGTTCACTTTTATTCTAATTATATTGGCATGGACTTGAACATTGAACAAGTTCAGAGAGGTCTTTACATCTTAGATGTAGCACTTGTATTTTATTGTGTTTCTTGGAGCATTGCATGGGCTGACCTTGGGATAAAGTTGCAGGGCCGTTTAATCCTGGGAAGACTAACAATTGTCTTTAAATCTTTATACTTATAAAAAAAAAAATCTCTCACAGTAGAACATTCAACCCTTTTCAGACTGATGTGCAGAAACAATAGCTTCATTAATCCAACTGCTTATGTCTTTCCCTCTTAGTACTATGTTAACATGCAGCAAGATAAACTAATAGTGTCTGCTTTGGTAGAGATTGGCACAACTCTTAAGCTCTATGGAGCAGTAATGTGGTACTTAATATTGAAAACAACTGTTTCTCCTCTCATCTTTATTTTTATTACATAAATAATGGTATTGTGAAAAAAAATAGAGTTGTTGCTCAACTAATACTTTATTTGCCCAATACTAATCATATGTATTTTGTGATGTTTATATTCTATATGTATAACACAAACCAGCATTGTGGAATCCAATCTGTAACTGCTGTGGACAATTCAGCATCAATCAGAGAAGACGAACTTATCTTTGGTAATATTCAGTGACATCATAAAGATGAGAGATTAATAATTAATTCTGTCAAATGGGTGGTACAACTTTTATGAACAAGGCAGCACAGTGCTGCATAGTGCAACATTTGCTACGCCAACATTCCACGAAGCCAAATTTATATTTAAAGACTGAGTCTTAAATGGGGCAGTCTGTTCATCCCACCGGGCCTGTTCTGAAAATAATTAAAATAAATAAACCAGACTTCATAATTTTCAGAACGTGCCTATTAAGTTCATGATTTTAACTTTAGCGGACATCATTTCTTCTCCAAATCTGACACTGTCTTCAAGTTATCTTCAAAAAAAAAAACAAACAAACAAAAAAAAAAAAACGCCTACATGAAAACAGGAAGACTTACCTTGGTACCATTTCAGACACTAATAAAGCCCTAAGGTGGTCATTCTGAATGTGTCCAGCATGCTAAAATAAGCAGGACCTGCTAGTCCACCTCGTATGCTTGTTGGTAAACTTGTAAAACGTATCAAGTCTGATATCCCAGCAAATAATTTAGTTTATTGTGACTGCATGATGTGGCGACTTAGATAAATAATAAAAGTCGCTGTGCAACATATCACACACAAATTATCTCTACAACACGTCAGAGAACTCATTCAGGGATGCAAAAAATTGGGGAAAAAAAATAACAGTAAACTAGAAGGACAAAAAGAAAAAAAAAATAAAATCATGGAGCAGTTTGTTCACTGAGCCTGCAAAAAAATTCTTCTGCAGATTAGTGATGGTGCATTTACTGTTGTTAAAACGCTCTGCAAAGGTGTCTACAGAAACACATCACAAATGACTAATAAATTTAAAATATTAAAAAGTAATATAAATAAATAATAATTTTTGAAAAAAAAACCCACACATTAGTAATCGACGTTGCTTAAGTAGCAGTGGGAAAGCAACTTTCACACAGGATGATGACTGTCAGCCAGCAGGAGAACCAGCGTAGGAGTGGGTGAGTCAGTCAATGCTACCATCAGAGGAAAGGGGCTCTGTCTCATCCTCTCTTGACTCAGGGACAGGATAATTGTGGGTGAGGGAGCTGGACAAATTTTGATAAGGTAATCTTCCATATCAATCAAGACCTCCTGATTGGCTCCAGATCCAAACTGCTCACAGTCCTGTGGCCTTATAAGCAGTTTGGATCAAGAATTACAGCTGAAGAGAGAGGTAACAGGAGAACAAATAAGAGGTTTGATGTTCTTAAATATCCCGCTTAAAACAAGTGAGTCAGCATGTTGGTCAGATTAGTTAGACAGTATTTAAAGGTCTGTTTGAACTCACATTTTCTCCCTCCTGCTTTGCTGCAAAAGTGTTAAAAACAGGTTTTCTGTCTGAAAAAAATATTAATCCCAGAGGGCTTACCAGAACCACAATATCCTTCATGTGGTCAAACTCCTCAGGGTGCAGGAATGCCGTGAACTCCTCTCTGTCTGCCAACAGGTCGCCATTCAGATCAGCTGCCTTGAACCTCCTCTCATCTCGAGGAAGCATCTTCTTGAAGCTGAACTGGTCCGATTCATCCTCAAACTCTTCTGGATTGGCTTAAAATAGTGGATTGAGAATCATTAATGGTAAGCTTTATAAACAGCTATGTAATATTTCAATGGCACACCTCAAAGGACGATGAGACAGACTAAAACCCAAGTCTGAAACATGTTGACCCTTACCAAGATAATATCCATAAGTGGCCTGCTTGTACTCATCCCATGAGATCCTGTCGTCTTTGTTCAGATCGTAATCAGTCCACACCTTTCCTACGTTCTCATACACGTAACGCTTCTGGACACGTTTTATCCAAGTCTTGAGTTCTTCTGTGGAGATGTAGCCATCTGCGTCACCATCTATACGGTCAACAATTTTACTGGGGATCAAGGGAACAAATGAAAGACATTAGTGAGATGGTTTGTATACTTTTTAAAGGTAAGCTGACAAGGAAACCTATATTTCACCCATGACACACTGACAAGCTGTCAGAAGACACTGACATACACAGTTTAAAAAAAAATCGCCATAAGGGATGTGGCTTCAATGAGATTACTCCAGTGGGAGGAGCAACAAACCCAATTTAGTAAAAACTGCTGCTGTGGTATATTCTTAGACTTGAATTGCCACGTTGTGATATCACAGGCATCCTCCCACTCTCAACACCACAGGAAGGAAGGAGTTTTCTTATCCAAACGTGTCAAAAGGTGGCAACTCCTCACAGAAGTAGCAGTGAGAGTCTCTAACAGAGCCACGTGGTACAGTGCAGTCTGTGGCAGAAATATTACTGATTTCACAACTTTACATGGTCTGCAAAACTCTCAAACAACTACTTCTAATTTACGCACAGCAGTCGACCCCGTATGCAGCTTTACAGGTTAGCTGACATGCACATCTTTCTATAAAACATGTGCTGTTGAATGTTAGATCTTATGTTGTCGGTTTGAAGGGTGACAGCAGGAGGGTGATGGATCTATAAAAACAGAAGCCCAGCGCAGCCCGCGGCAGTGACAACACCAGATATCAGGATCAGCTGCTGGGATAGAGCAGTGGAGGTGTTTTTTTATCCTTACCCTAGCCTGTCCTTGCTCTCTTCTGGGGTGAGCTGGTCAAACGTTTTAGCCTCATCTTTACCCAGAAAGGCCTCGTGATCATACTGGAAGCTCTTGTTGTCTTCGTGGGCTCGCCTGATCAGTTCTGGGTCATGGATGACTCTCTCTTTTCTCATCATTGGTTTGGCAAGAGCCACGTTGGCGCACAGAAGCACAGCACACACCAAGCTGAAGCCGGCCATTGGTCTCTAGGTTGAGGCTGATTTATCCGAGGCTGATTTATCCGAGGCTAAGCAGCAGCTCCTAAACGGGCCTTTATCTCTACAATGCTCAGAAAAGAAATCAGTGTTCCCCACTTGCCTCAGCGCGGACGGCTATCCACTGACCTCTCTTTCTGACTTCAGCGTGGGACAGTTCACCAACAGCATCCAGTAGCCGAATATTTAAAGAGCACCTAAGTTTGCCGACAGGTCAGTTAAAACCGCTCCAGTCCTCGCAGTCACAATTTGGGACATTCCTTTTCCCTTTTTCCTGAAGGAAGGGAAGCAACCAAACCGGGATTTCCCGTCGCCTTACGTACAGCCAGTCATAGGGTCCGTTTTAAGGGGCGTCACGGTCTTGTCAAATGACAGGACCTCTACCATTGGTCCGCGGGATATTCGTAACACGAGAGGGGTTCAGGCGCCACGTTGCAAGCGGATTTTATGAGAAAAGTGAGGAATTCATTAGACAGTAACAACTCTAAGGTTTATGAGAAATGTTTTTTTTAACGTTTTATCACCATATACTCATGTACATCTAGTATTTGTGTCAAAGCAGATTCACATTGTTTAAGATATTGGGGTTCACATGTATGTTATAAATACATTGATACCTCAGATTAAAACTGATAGCATCCAT